>JAJOZX010007434.1:47500-231861 GCA_023014485.1 Bathynomus jamesi | reverse complement strand
GTTGTAGGTAAATTATTAGAGGGGATAATCCGATAGGGTCGTTGACCATTTGGATTCCTACAAGCTGCTTGGGGACTCCCAACATGGGTTTAGACGGCATAGGTCGTGTCTCACCAACTTGCTCGAGTTTTTCCACGTCATGTTGAGTGAGTATGATAAGAATAGGGCGATTGATATACTTTATCTCGATTTTCAGAAAGCCTTTGATAAGGTACCTCACCGCCGGCTAATGGCGAAAGCGCGCGCGCTGGGTATCGGTGGGGAAATAGGTAGGTGGATTGAAAACTGGCTGAGGAATAGGCGGCAGAGGGTTGTAATTAAAGGGGCTAGTTCGGGTTGGGCCTCGGTCACTAGTGGGGTTCCTCAGGGTTCCGTTTTGGGGCCACTGTTGTTTATCATTTACATAAATGATATCGACGGTGGCATCGTCAGTCGGATCGCCAAATTCGCTGATGACACCAAGTTTGGGGCCAATGTTGGGACGCCCGAAGCGATCGAGTAACTGCGTGCGGACCTTGGTAGGATAGAAGAGTGGTTCGAAAAATGGCGAATGCCGTTTAACTTGGGTAAATGCAAAGTGATGCACATTGGCTACGGCAATCCCAAGTCGGACTACTCGATGTTGGGTAGTAATATCGAGGTGACTGATTTAGAAAAGGACTTGGGTGTGCTAATTAGCAGCGACCTTAAGTTTACGAAACAGTGCGTAGAGGTGGAAAAGAAAGCCCAGAAGCTGGTGGGTTATATCAGGAGGCAATTTCAGTTTCGGAACAAGGAGATTGTGCCTCTCTGTACAATTCCCTCGTTCGGCCGCACCTGGAGTATGCTGTGCAGTTCTGGTTGCCCACCCTCATGAAAGATATTGAGAGGCTGGAGCGAGTGCAGGCGAGGGCCACAGAAGTTAATCCCTTCCGTTGGGCATATGGGCTACAATCGACGGTTACGCGCCCTGAACTTGTTTTCGCTGGAAACTCGGAGGCTGCGCGGTCAACTGATCGAAGTTTTCAAGCTCTTACGAGGGTTCAACGATGTTGATTTTAGAAGCATGTTTAGTTTAAATGATAACCCAACTCGCAACAATGGTTGGAAGTTGGATTTGAAACGGTTTAGGACTAGTGTGTGTGGGAATTACTTTACGTATAAGATCTGTGACACGTGGAACAGGTTACCTTCAAAAGTTGTGAACAGTTCTTCGGTGGATCAGTTCAAGAAAAGGTTAGACCAAATCTTGCACACTATTTGAGTGTGTAGAAAATTTTTCCTGGCACCCGTTGCCTTTGGTACCTCGTCGGTATGGGCCGCAAGGCCTTTTGAGGTGCTTCGTTTCCTTGTAACTCCTTGTAACTCTCTCTCTCTCTCTCTCTCACGGAACCGCGGCGCAAGGTGGAGGACGTAACGAAGGGGCTGATAGAGAAGGGTGGGAAGGGGCCGATAAAGAAAAAGGGTGGGAATGGGCCTACTGATGGCCCAAAGAAACCGAAGGATGTAACTACCGGTCGGTGTGGTCTCATCTGGTGTAACTGCGTCTATGGGTGGCGACGGGTTTCGAAACGTCTCGGGCAAGAAGGCTGCGAAGCCGAAGCCTGAGACCCCAGTTGCCCCTGTTAGGACCTCCAGCCGCTTTAGTCTCCTTTGCTCGAAGGAGGAAGACACCGTTTTGATTTGGGACTCGCAGATCAGGGGCCAGGAGAAGTACTTTGCTTTTGCAAACCGGGACGGAAGGAAGGTAAGGTACTTACCTGGGCGGGGAACGGCGCACTTAAGGAAGGAGGTAGAGAAGGTACACGTGTCTAGTCGGAGGACTGCGATCGTTGTCCACGCTGGTGGCAACGACCTGTTCCTCGAAGGCGGTAGGGTAGGTCTTACAGAAGAGATCATCACCGAGATCATGTCTCTTGCGGATGATCTAAAACTGAAGACAGACAGGGGAATGTTAATGGGTATTTTACCGCGAATGAATGCCAGCGACCACGCGCTCAGTAAGGTCATTGGCAAGACTTGTGCGTCCCGCTGGGCGTGAGGTTTATTGACCCGTTCGACGCATTTTCGGGTAGGTGGGACCTTTACCAGAGGGATGGTGTCCACCTCAATAACAAGGCTAGGCGCGCTGCTCGACCGGCACCTATACAGAATGGTGAGGTCGAGTCCGGGGAGAGATGATGGGGCCCCACCGAGGAGAGATGATGACGAGCCGGTGGCGGACGTACCTTCAACTGAAGGGTGCGTCCAGGTACAGGTGGGTGACCCTCCTTCCACGTTGGAGGGGGCTCAGGCTCCTGCGGAAGTTGCCCCCTCGTTAATGAGGGGCTCTTCAACTCCCGACAGCCCTGGCTGTTCAGGAAACGGGTCGTGCTAGGGGGCGGTCAGAATAGGGAAGGCTCCCTCCGTGCAATGCTTTTTAATGCTAGGTCGATTAGGAATAAGTTTTGCAAGCTACGGGCGCTCTTAGCATCAGAATACCAGGATATCGTTGCTATCACCGAGTCCTGGATTCATACTGATCGTAGGGATTACGTTGGGGAGTTCGAAACTCTCGGGTATAGAATGTTTCGCAAAGATCTCACCCGTGAGGAGCGGGGTGGGGTGCTAATTTACGTCAGGGACACGTTGAGTCCGGTTGACTGCCATTTTTGGTCGGAACGGGAGCTGCTTGGCGTCGATCTGAATATGGGAGGGACGAACTATAGGTTAATCTTGGTGTACAGACCTCCGCATCTCCTCCTCGAGGAGGATACAGCCCTGTATACCGAACTCAGTAGCTTGCTTGGGGATAGGGTGTGTGTAGTTTTAGGAGACTTCAACTGTCCCGGCATGAAGTGGGAAGACAGGACTGCTGATGCTGAAGGGAGGAGTCTAGTTGAGTTTGCTAATGAGAACATCCTCACTCAGTGGGTCAACGAGCCTACACGAGGCGAAAGCGTTCTAGACTTAGTATTCACGACCGAAGACACCCTCGTCACTGGCCTCACCGTTGACGAATCGTTGGGCGGGAGTGATCACGTCTGATTAGGTTCCGTGTGTGCGTCCCTCGGGTGAAGCGTAGTAATTGAGAGGCAGTAAGCTCGATCTACGGCGGGCGGACTTTGTTAGCATCAGGGATAGCGTAGGTGAGATGGGGTTAGAGGTCGGCGGCGATGTTAAGGGAATGTGGAGTGCATTCCGGGACGAGTTTAAGGTGCTGCAGTCTGCTGCCATACCCTCAAAACCGGTCACCCCTGCTTCAACACAGCGTAAATGGTCAATCGTGACATCGCTTCGGCTATCCGAAATTCGAAGGTAGTGTATAGGAGGTCGAAAGCCAATCGTTCCCACGAGAACACTGAAGCGTATGTCCGCCTGTGTAGTGAAGTGAAGGCGAAGGTTAGGCTAGCGAAACGTAACGAAGAACTACGGGTGGCAAGCCTCTGCAAGGGGAACCCTAAGGAGTTCTTCAGTTATGTTAATAGTAGAAAGCCCATTAGAAGCATGATAGGTCCGTTAAAGGATCGAAGCGGCGTTCTGCGGACCTTCGACGCGGACATCGCTAATGTGCTTAATGATTACTTTGCGGGAGTGTTCACCAGGGAGGTCACCCGCGTCATCCCTGAGCCAGACGTCAGACACGAAGGTGCTGGCCTGGATAGTGTTCGGCGTACCGCGACAGTCGTTGCCCGTAGAATAGACAAACTGAGCACCTTTAAGGCTCCTGGGCTAGACCAGTTTCTCCCCAGAGTGTTGCCGGAGGTGCGCGACCAGGTGGCTTCCCACCTGGCTACAGTCTTCAACAAATCGTTGAAGACGGGCCATGTGCCTGGTGACTGGAGGGAAGCCAATGTGAACCCTATCTTTAAGAAAGGGGATCACGAAAGTCCAGGGAACTATCGTCCCATTAGTCTCACTTTAGTTGTAGATAAATTATTAAAGGGGATAATAGCGGATAGGATCGTTGACCATTTGGATTCCTACAAGCTGCTTGGGGACTCCCAACATGGGTTTAGACGGCATAGGTCGTGTCTCACCAACTTGCTCGAGTTTTTCCACGTCATGTTGAGTGATTATGATAAGAGTAGGGCCTTTGATATACTTTATCTCGACTTTCAGAAAGCCTTTGATAAGATACGTCACCGCCGGCTAATGGCGAAAGTGCGCGCGCTGGGTATTGGTGGGGAAGTAGGTAGGTGGTTTGAAAACTGGCTGAAGAGTAGGCGGCAGAGGGTTGTAATTAAAGGGGCTAGTTCGAGTTGGGCCTCGGTCACTAGCGGGGCTCCTCAGGGTTCCGTTTTGGGGCCGCTGTTGTTTATCATTTACATAAACGATATAGACGGTGGCATCGTCAGTCGAATCGCCAAATTCGCTGATGACACCAAACTTGGGGTCAATGTTGGGACGCCGGAGGCGATCGAGCAACTGCGTGCGGACCTAGGTAGGATAGGAGAGTGGTCCGAAAAATGGCAAATGCCGTTTAACTTGGGTAAATGCAAGGTGATGCACATTGGCTACCCCAATCCCAAGTCGGACTACTCGATGTTGGGGAGTAATATCGAGGTGACGGGTTTAGAAAAGGACTTGGGTGTGCTAATTAGCAGCGACCTTAAGTTTACGAAACAGTGCGTAGAGGTGGAAAAGAAAGCCCAGAAGCTGGTGGGTTATATCAGGAGGCAATTTCAGTTTCGGAACAAGGAGATTGTGCTCTTTCTGTACAATTCCCTTGTTCGGCCGCACCTGCAGTATGCTGTGCAGTTCTGGTCGCCCACCCTCAGGAAAGATATTGAGAGACGAGCGATTGCAGGCGAGGGCCACAAAGTTAATCCCTTCCGTTAGGCATATGGGCTACAATCGACGGTTACGCGCCCTGAACTTGTTTTCGCTGGAAACTCGGAGGCTGCGCGGTCAACTAATCGAGGTTTTCAAGCTCTTACGCGGGTTCAACGTTGTTGATTTTAGAATCATGTTTAGTTTAAATGATAACCCAACTCGCAACAATGGATGGAAGTTGGATTTGAAACAGTTTAGGACTAGTGTGTGTGTGAATTACTTTACGTATAAGATCTGTGACACGTGGAACAGGTTACCTTCAGAAGTTGTGAACAGTTCCTCTGTGGATCAGTTCAAGAAAGGGTTAGACCAAATCTTGCACACTATTTGAGGGTGTAGAAAATTTTCCCTGGCACCCGTTGCTATTGGTTCCTCCTCGGTATGGGCCGCAAGGCCTTTTGAGGTGCTTCTTTTCCTTGTAACTCCTTGTAACTCTCGCTCTCTCTCTTTCTCTCTCTCTCTCTCTCTTAAGCTACCTTCCTAGGTTAGACTTTTGTGAGGGAGTAAAAAACCACTCTCCCCTTCATGCAGGTTCGGGCTAAACACCCTCCCCCTTGCTTGCATACCCTCTCCCCCCATTGGGTGCCACCTTTGCAACAACTGATCAACATTGCAATTGATTTGCACTCCCATTTTGCGGTCATAGTACTCACTCGATCAGGAATTATGGATCATTTTTTTGTTCCTACTTCGAATTCTGATTTAATTTCCCCGGTCTGGTTTGGTGCAAAGTGTTTGAGGTTTTTTTCAACTCATTATTCTTGGAGTTTTAGATTGAGCCTCTTGCACTCCGTTTGTCGACTATTTTATCCGGGGAATACTTCAGCAAGACCGCACCCCCAAACTCTTGATTTGCCCATGACTGAGGGCCCCATACGATCGATCGAACAACGATCAGAGGCCGGCACGAATTATTTTATCAATATTTGTTGTGGCACGTTTCTCGAAGATTGATGATCGGAAATTACCCACAATCATTATACCAAGTTATTTTTTTTATTTCGAAGAATAATTACAAACAAATCCATTTTAAGTTCCATTTCCTAAACTACAGTGGTGTCCATAAGTCACGCCTCACCCCATCAATTTAAAAATACCAAAATTACTATAAATGGTAGAAAAGATGTATTTAGAAACTATTCAAGCATACAAAACATACTAATGAATTGCGGTCATTATTTCGTACATTTATCCTTTTTTTTTCAGCACTTCGGCGATACGTCGTGGTATGGAATTTACTAGTATTTCGCAATACTCCGGCTAATTTCGTGCGCCCACACCTTCTTTATGGCTTCAAGCAAATTATTCATTGATGTAGGATTGTGACAGGTAACTTTTTCTTTGACGGTTCGCCAGCAGTTCTCTATCGGGTTTAAATCGGGCGAGTTTCAAGGCCAAAGCCAGATCAGCTGAAAACCCGAATTTCGGAGACAATCAGACACGGGGCTTTGGTGCGGTGACATGGCACTCTGTTTCTACTTTTCGGGTCAGTTTTCCTCCCATTGCACTGGAAGGTATGGCGGTCACTACGCAAAATGCAGCGATTATTACAGCGAGGACAAGTGCGACTCTTTGTGGAGTATGCCATGATCTTGCAACAACTCGATAGCTAAATCGTCCTTCCCGTTAAAGTTCATGATAACGTCCAGATAGCTGAGGGTACACCCGTCACACTCCATAGTACCTAGCAAAATGTAGAAGAAACAGCGTCTCCAGCACCTACAAAGGAAGAAAGAATGAAGGTGATTGGTTTATATTTTGTACTGTGTTCGGTTTATTGTCACATGATTAAATACTATCATGTCATTGGCAAAAAATATGTACAGGAGATAACGAAACGAAACAAGAAACGACTATATGATAGCTATCATATTTGGATTCATCGTCAAAAACTGGTCTATAAAAGTAGTCGATTATCTGAACCCAGGAGTGGTCCTTTTCTGTATATTAGCCCTATCTTCCTTTGACTGATTCATCCCGTACTGCAAGTGAACGGACCTTGGTACTCTGATCTGTAAATCCTGTAGCCAACCACATAAGATATTTTAGTTGCCATTGTTTTGTAGTCGACTGTGGTCATCCAGGATTTACAAAATCCTGAATCTGTGATGCCATCTGAATCAATAGAGGTGATCAATTTGTCTGGAATAATGTATCTCCTGAATCTGCCAAGATTTCCATGTTTTTTCCCTAGAATGGATTCTCCTAATTGAAGGGAATCTGGTATCATTAGTGGAACTGTGTGTTGATAAGAACAATATACTTTGTCAACAAATATTTTCTGACTAATTACAGTTGTCTGGGTAGGGATTGTTAGGGGTATTTGAATAGTGATCTATGAAGGATTATTCTTGTTTACAAGTTGTTGTTGCAGAAAAGATTGCTTTACTCACATACGACTGTTCAAAGTAGCAGAGTCAAGGGCATCAAGATGACGATAATTCTCTTCATCTTGAGAAAATTTTTAATCTCTTTTCTTGAATTTGTATTTCTTGTATCATGTATGTACCCATGTCTCACTGATGGTACTGATCATTAAATAAATTTATTAGGGTTTGTAATTTGCGTATCGTATCACGTAAAATATCTCTGGAGCGCCGCTAATTACTACTCCTTAATATTGCTCAACCACTGTCATCACAGTAAAGTAAAATAGCATAAAATAATTAATTTATTTACCTTTCCTAAAATGTGTCCCCTCCGCAAACATCATCCTGCCGCCGGGCCTGATACGGGATCCTTGACCCTAATGTGATGACTGCATTCTTCCCTTGACTGTGCGACACTTGCTGGTCTAGCGTCCCAGTCTTGGGGAGTTCCGGAGGCATCTCTCGAAGCACCGACGGACGGGAAAATGACACCTATCCTCTCTCTCAACGATGCTCGGAGAGGGGTCGTGCTACCCCGATTAAGGTCTAAACGGTAACAATCTCTTTTCAGCGGCAACAAATGACCGTGCGATATAGACTTCAGGGTTCCCTTCTTTCCTCTGGGTAACCCTACATAACTGATCGGCATTTAAATTCATGAACGACTCGAGAGGGAGTGTCTGCGGGTCAATTTTTAAGTAATGAAGACATGCTTTAGAATGAATCGTGAAGATACAAGAGCTCTTCTGAAATATGTTTTATTGTGCTACAACATACTATTCATTTATGTTAATCATCGGAAGTCATTTTTCTAAATAAATATATAGGTTGTAAATATATAACCAACCCGACGGGCTAAGACAACGGTCGTCCGCAGGCATCCAGTTCCTGACCACTGCTATATAGTGACTGAGAAGTCAACCAGACAAGTACTGAAAACATCTTGGATGTGAATAACCTAATTGCTAATTATCTTTTCATCAGCTGATGAAAATATGGAAAAGATAATACAGCTGAATGTCATGATATTAATATTGAATTTTGAAAATTGGGCCACACAGTCATGTTCTTTAAAGGCAGCATTTTCAATCCCTCTACGCTCAATAAAAATGAATGCAATATACAAATGGAAAAGTTACAAGGTATATTTAAAAAACTAGCAGAGACCGCAAAACATTTGCAGTCAAATTAATATCTTTATTGCAATATTACTTCTTTGGTGAAAGAATAATTAGAAATTCTGTATTTAAAGACTTTAACAATCAAAACTACTCACTTTAGAAAAAGCTACATAAAGCTGTCCATTTTTAAAAACAGGCTTAGGAATATAAATACAAACTACCTGCGGTCAAATTAGTATCTACTTTTCCATTTTTTTTATTTCCCTCCAAAATAAGTTTTCGATACTTAAAAGCACCGTCAGATATGTATGTCGGGGAGGGAAAACTAGTAAGTTATACGAGCACATTACATAGTCGAAAAATGGTGGGCTAAGCCACAGAAATATTTGCCGGTTGCAATGATGCAAGTCGTGGTATTTTCGATTACCAATCTTTTAGGAGCGTACCCCATCAAATATTGGTAATCTGCACCCGCCTCCGATCGTGGTTCGATCAATCCAATTGAGGCCCCAGTTTTGGGCGACTCAAGTAAGGGGTGGTCTCGGGAAAGTATTCCCGATAAAATGGTAGAAAAATGGTGTAAGAGGCTCAGTCTTAAACTCAGAATAACGACCTGATAGAAACCTCAAACACTTCGCTCAAAACCACACCCGGGAGAACGAATTAATAGCTTCGAAAATGGCAAGTAGGACCAAATATCCCTAATGCCTGATCCAGCCTTGCTGATATTGAACTCTAACGAATACCCAACACGAGGCTACCACCCAAAGGTATAAACTTTTAATTAATAAATAAGCGACGGCTCTCCGATTTCTGATTATATAAAAATCGTGGAGATAAATCTTGATGATGATGATAATTAGTGATGTAGGTCACATCCGCATCCGCACATTTTCTCGCATCCGCAACCGCACTTTGGACTGCGGATGTCGTGCGGATGTGGACCGTTGAGATAAAACGTCATTAATAAGCGGAAAGTATCAAATTCTACTATATTAATAGAACTAGTTCATTGTGCGCAAAAGTGATGCAAGCGACAAGACGAGAGGCTGTTCTTGTATGAAGTTACTCTCTTGCAACCTACTTAGATCCACGTTACAAAGCTAAGTTATTTTCACCTAGTACATTAGAACGAGTTAAATCATCACTTGGCAAAGCAGTTGAAGAGTTTCAATCTCTTGAATCTGTCGCTTCGCCACCCACCAAAAGAATAAAAGTTTCAGTGACAGAACCAACACCTTCAACAAGCAAATCTATCACAGAATCTGTCTCTCAGTTTCTTGAGTCAAGCAGCAATGACGAGACCTACGCGATGTCAAAAGATGTAGTAAAAATGATCGAGCGCTATCACCAAGAAAAACGCCTGGCTACATGTGACAATCCTATTAGTTGGTGGAAAAATACGCAGAATATCTATCCATACTTGAGTAAACTTGCAAGGAAACATTTAGCCTGTCCTCCAACAAACGTACCAAGCGAGAGATTATTTAGCAGTGCTGGATTAATATATGATGAAAAGAGAAACAGACTGGCAGCAGAAAAGGCAGAAAAATTAATGTTCCTTAAGCATAACCTTCCTATAATTAAGTTTGAACATTAAACGATGAACATCTTAGTTTACTTTATTTTAATTGCTCATTTATAAATATGCCTAATAAAACTTTAAACTTAATATAAATAGTTATCAAGCTAATTAAAGATCTCTTTCTATAAGGGTGGAGGTTGGGGAAAGAGGACGGTGGGGTGCATTTGAGTTGGGTTCACGTCCCGCATCCTGGTAACACAATTATGGTTTCTAATTGTGGCTGAAACTCAACAAAATATAACGAATTTATTTGCAGACGAATTCACTAATTGATTTCTATATTAGATAGATGCTTGATAATATTTTATATGTTCAGAGAAAAGTACAGCAATTATTGTACAATTAATCAATTATACTACATTATAGCTACAGCTCTCTCTATATAATAACTTATTATATACGTTAAACACAACAAATCTCGAATATATCCTAAAAAATAACGAAAATGTAGACATCCGCGGATGTTGAAATCAAACATCCTCATCCGCATCCGCATCCGCGGGTGTGAAAAAAATGACATCCGGTACATCACTAATGATAATATAAACTACAACTCGATAAGAGTTGAAATGAAATCGTATTAAAGATATAAATACACTTAAAAGTTATAAACAAAGTAACCAATTTCTTGAACTTAACCGTAAACCCTATACCTCATCTATCGTACAACTAAATACACGATAAATAAAAGAATGACCAAATACAAAAACTTCGTATTGGAATGCAAATCGACTAACGCGGTGCTAGTTTATAATGCGATGTAGCTCAACATAAACCAGCAACGTGGGCTAACCTCTTTTGATTGCAATACGTAACAAAAAATAATTACCTTCAAATTATGAACAATCAAATCCGAAGACCAGGGCTCATAAAAAGCTGGTAAGCTGAAAAGCCTGTTGTATGTTTCAAAAGCAACGTTTCAACAAATTCAAATAAACTCAAAAGAATATCAAATTTAAACTTTGGAAAACGCGAAGGTTTTAACGAAGTAGATCACTTTAAGAGCAAAGGAAGTTCGCTGGCGCAGTGAACTCTGCAACCTTCGCCTACGAACAATAAAACCAAAATTAACCAAACCGATAAAAATGTAGGTCCAAAACAACGACAGACTAGCGGCCAAGTTTCGCAACTGGGCGACTAAATTTTCTACCCTGGGACCTTAACTCAATTACGCTCAACCCGTCCAGGCCTAACTTGGGCTACAATTTGCACAATCAGAACTTTGCCGAAAAATATTCACCGACTCAGTCTTGGGCTAGAATCCGGTTTCGAAGGACCATATTATTTTTTATTTTATTGGGGTCAGAATCCCAGCTGAGCCCTGACCGGCCAAGCTCTGATCCCTGAAGGGCCAGTTCAACCTACAGCCCAAGTTAAGCTAGACTAAAACTTACAGACTTGGAAGTCCTATTAGGTCCTACCTCAGGGTTGCTGACTCGATGTGGGTCTACCTTAGGCCACAGTTGCACAAAATTAAGATAAAGAAAAGGGGCACTATTTATGGTCTTCTTTCTAAACCTTGCAACAACACACAATCTGCACCATTGCACGATGCAACAATCTTGTATCTAAACAACCAAACTGAATTGCAAGAGAGCGCTCTATAAGACCACGCCCTGTAAGTGCTGCATTCAACAAACGAGTAGAAAGGACGCGCCACTGTCCCAGAGAAAATGATGCCACAAGAGCCCAAAAATGTTAGCTCTAAATTAAGTGAATTTTTCACTAACCTTACAATTATGAGATGGATATACTGTATATACACACCTTAACTTAATATATACAAGCAATGCTGCATCACTCAGCTTAGTCATCATATTGCCTTGGGACAACAATGGCTCTTCCTCTTCTAGATTTTCTAACAGACAATGCCTCAAGCAGGAATGTTTTAATTTACAATACAAGAAATAAATAAGTAAATTTTGGGGGGAGTGCAGCTGAAGGTTAAGTTGCCACTTTAAATGGAGATCTAAAGAATTCTTGACGTTAAGCATAATTTAAGCATATATCAGAATTTTGAAAGATTCCAAAATAAAACGAAAGAATAAATAAATAAAAAAAATAATTTTGCCGAGTATACATTCCTAAGTGGCGACATAATGTCGGGGTCATACATTCAGTACAACCCAAGTACATCACTAAGTACATTGTAATTTTGGTTTACTATAACTATGATTATAATTACCAATTAGTTCACATTAAGTTATTATAATTAATTACAATGTTATTAAAGTACAGTCAATTAGTTAATTACAATTAAACAGAGATAATTATAATCTTATAGTGTTTTATATTTATAGACAATTATGGTTACCATTATTCTAGGATTTAATTCGGTAGTCAGGGACGTATTGAGAAAGCTGGATTAGGAGTATAACACAAAGAACATGGCACATACATATAACATAACACACATAATAATGTTTTGAATTACGAGCAAGCAAGAGAGGCGGTTTCGAACTAAGAAGCTCACTTTTGGCGACATCATCGAAATTTGAACACTTGTGTCAGCACCAACGAGTATCTTGCGAGAGGTTAAATAATTAAAAGAAAAGTGAAATTATTAAATAAGTGACTGCAAACATATGTTATAATGTTTCAGACCAACAAAGAACCTAGGATCCACTCATGGCTGGTCTACCTAACTGTGTTCGTAATTGTGTATTGTGTATCTCCTCCGTGGTGGCGGAGGGGACCTACAATTTTACGTGGGTTCCGAACCACAAGCCTTAATTTTACTTCCTTAAACTATACCCAATCTATCAACATATGCGTCTAATCGATTTTTAAACATGTTTATAGACGTGCTACTAATTACTTCTACCGGCAAACTATTCCAGCTATTTACTATTCTATGCGTAAAAAAGTTTTTGGCAAGTGCTGTCTCGAACCTTCTACTTGTCAACTTACACCCGTTATTTCTAGTCCTATTATATTGAGATATTTCGAAAAAGATATCTCTATCTACGTTATTGAACCCATTCATAATTTTGAAAACCTGGATTAGATCACCCCTTAGCCTCCTAGTCTCGAGTGTAGTCAATTTTAACTCCTTTAACCTATCCTCGTACTACTTTGACCTAAGCGACGGAATCATCTTAGTTACGGATTCCAAAATTGGATCGCGTACTCCAAATGGGGTCCAACTAATGATTTATAAAGAGGAACTATAATATCGCGCGATTTGTACTCAAAATTCCGAGCTATAAAACCTAACACTTTGTTCGCCTTATTGACCACTGCTGTACTTTGTTTCGCTACTTTCAAATCACCAGTGACTATAACTCCTAAATCTTTTTCCTGCTCTACGCTTGTTAACTCTTTCCCTGACATACTATACGCAAAATTACCGTTACGCGAACCTATATGTAAAATTTTGCACTTATCGACGTTAAATCTCATTTGCCATATGACTGACCAATCAACGATTTTATTCAGATCATTCTGGATTTTACCTCTATCTTCGTCATTAATCGCCCTACCACCGAGCTTCGTGTCATCCGCAAACTTTGAAACTGTACTGACTAGGCCGACATCTAAATCGTTAATATATATAAGAAAAAGCAAGGGGCCCAATACAGAACCCTGAAGAACGCCACTCGCTACATTAGCCCAACACGACTTCGCTCCGTCAACGACCACCCTCTGTTTCCTACCTCGCAACCACTCTTCTATCCAATTTATTACTACACCCTTGATTTCATGAGCCTTAGTTTTCTCAATGAGTCTTTTGTGCTGTGCGGCACGGGTCAAACGCTTTTTGAAAATCTAAATAAATTACATCAACCGCCCGATGACTATCGTAAACGTCAACCACGCTTTGGAAAAATTCTAAAAGATTAGTTAAGCAAGATTTGTTTCGCCTAAAACCGTGCTGCGTATTTCTAACTAGTTTATGCAATTCTAAGTGTTCGATTATACGATCCCTAATTATTGATTCCAGTAGCTTACCTACAACAGACGTTAAACTGATTGGCCTATAATTTCCCGCCGCACCTTTATCGCTTTTCTTAAAGATAGGTGTTACGCTTGCTAACTTGAAATTATCTGGTACGCACCCTTCAGAAATAGACGCATTAAAAATCTTTGTTAGCGGCACAACCATGCTATCTTTTAATTCTTTTAGTTGTATGGGATATATGGAATCCGGACCCGGTGATTTACGCGTTTTCATTTTATCAATATAGCGCATTACCTCCTCTTCACTAACCACAATATTATCCAAAATAGTACCATTATCAAAAGGTATTATGTCTATGACCGTAGGGATATTCGTTACATCTTCTATAGTAAAAACTGACGTAAAAAATTCGTTTAGCAAGGTAGCCATTTCCTTGTTTTCAGAAACTAGATCTCCGTTAACATTTTTCAACGGCCCCAAGACACTTTTTACTGGATTTCTATTGTTGACGTATTGAAAGAATCGCTTGGGATTTTCTTTACCGTCACGAGCTATGGAGATTTCAAATTCGTGCTTGGACTTTATTACACTTTTCGCTTCACGCCCTAGAGATATAGTTGGTTCGTAACAACAAATTGTCTTTATCGCACTTATGTAGCCTATAAGCCCTATCTCTACTCTTTATAATGTCTCCTACTCTAGAACTAAACCACAATGGCTTGTTGTTTACTTTCGCACACTTAATTTTCTACGGTACACATTCCTCATT
Source organism: Bathynomus jamesi (assembly GCA_023014485.1). Lineage (NCBI taxonomy): Eukaryota > Metazoa > Arthropoda > Malacostraca > Isopoda > Cirolanidae > Bathynomus > Bathynomus jamesi. Next base: position 217,322 of record JAJOZX010007434.1, on the reverse strand, counting down.
TATAGTCCTAAATACTGTTTCAAACGATTTCCACATTAGTTTTGCGTTGGAGTTCCCCATTACGTTTTCCCAATTGACGTGTGACAATTTATTTCGAAATTTACAAAAGTCTGCGTGATGGAAGTTAGGAATTTTCGTCGAGTTAGCTGGTTTCGAGTGACTTACAGAGAGGACAAACTCTACCATATTGTGATCGCTATTGCTTAACGGTTGTATTACTTGAAGATCAGTAATTAGCCTATCAACCGTAGTTATTACTAAATCTAAAATACTGTCCAACCTCGTAGGTTCCCCAACCTTTTGAATAAGAAAGCTATCCTCGAGAAAATTAACGAAACGATTACCTTCCGCGTCTCCCTGCATTGTATCGTAATTCACGTTGGCGCAATTACAGTCACCCATAACTAAAGCCTGCTCACTACCTATTATTCTCTTTAATTCACGATATAACGCTTCGTCCGTATCAGCTGTTTGATTAGGGGGCCTATATATAACCGCAACAACAAGTTTGAAATCGTTCAATTTAAGTTCTGCTATAGTCGAATCTATCGTTTCTGGAATTGTGTGCTTTACTTCTATAACGTTCGCAATATTATCTTTGATATACAACATAACACCGCCTCCTCGCCTACCTATTCTGTTTTTAACAAAGTTTATAACCTTTAATTTGATACTCCCCTACAAAGTCACGTGTTTCAGTGCTAAGCCACGATTCATTTATCGCAATTACATCATAGTCTTTACAAGCAATTAAAGAAAAAAAATCGTTTATTTTATTTCGTAGGCTAAGAGCATTTAAGGATAGAACCTTCAAATTGTTTGTAATTGCGACACCTTCGCGAGCGCAGGGGAAATTTGTGGAATTTACGTTGGGATCGTTCGAGTTACGGCAGCCTCGAAACAAGAGACAGTATTATGAACTAGTCTTCCTAAACGCGCAGCTCCAACGTCATTAAGATGAAGTCCATCTCCGAGGAACAAGTCCCTCCTACCGTAGAAACTGTTCCAAAAATTCGCAAAATGCACTACTTCCTGTTGGCAAAGAGACTTTAGGTTATTGTTAATATAGGTCGCCTTGCTGTAGAAATCGTTACGTTAGATAATTCGAGGAAGTATACCTGTTAAAACAATCTTATTAGTTTTTTCCTTTAGTCGCTCTAGTAAGTCCCTGTACCTAGCCAGCAGTTCTTCCGATCTAGAATTTAAAACGTTATTAGTACCGACATGAATAACATACGTTGTGTCCTCGGCGGTACCGTCTGTAAAATGGTTAACACTATTAGTTATATCCTCCACCCTTGCAACAGGGTAGCAGTAACGGCGCCTATGACGAGGGTTTCTCCCACAGAATTCCTCGAGCTGCCCTCGAACGATGGAATCGCCAACGAGTCGTATTTCCGGTTCATCAGCATCTTCGAAACCTAAAACAGAAAACTTATTGTTCGTTATTACTGGTAGACAAGTCTTAGGTTTTCTCAATGGGGCTCCATTACGTACTCGAACGAAGGGCTAGGAACTAGGGGAAGAGAGAGGGCTATTAGTACTATTTATATTATTAGTAGAAACAGGCAGGAGTCGTAACTGGAGTCTCAAGGGATTCTAATTTTGCCGTCAGGAGCATCACGCTTTCTTCAAGTCTTACTCTGGCCTCCCTCTCACGTTCTAACTCGTTCCTCAGGACTTCCTCAGGACACACCCATTTAAAGAGATTCCTCTGCCGAGCGGTGCCCCCCATAGTACTGTGAGGTATTGAAAAACTCATGATCTTCACTTGCCCCACAAACACCTTTAAATGGGAGACCCAAAATGGGTGCACACACATTTCTACATTACTGTACAGTCTTTACAGCCACACCTACACTTTTTCTCGTAAGTGTATATATTGTAATGTATATGATTGTAAATTTTGACTTGGTCCGCAATCGATATGGACCGTGACTTGATGGATACCGTAATGAAATTGACTGGATTCTTTGGATCTGATATATTTGCATGTCCGTTATAAATAGATATAGAGTGTAACATATTTGTGGATAGTAGTCTATTATGACTTGATCCTCTGGATCCAGAGATTCTATCTTTAGTTTTAAATCGATAATTCACTAGGCAACAAATTTCAACTTTTTTTTTGTTACAGACACGTGAACTACTGATTCCTACTAAAGCGCTGATGCTGATTTCAGATCTGATATCAAAATTTCTCTATCACGTCCAGATTTTGTGTAACCGAAAACCGCTATTTTTCATTTTTTTTCTCACCCGCTTCTATTACGAAAGCCGTCTAAGCTACTTTTCCGTGCCACGTTTTATGTTAAGCATACTTAAATAATTAGTGAACAGGGATGTCTTTCCTCCTTTATTCTGGCTTAAGACAGACAGCGGAATTCCGCTGGCGGAGTTACCACCCCTGCGCCCAACCATCCACCCAAAGCGCGTTAGTATTTTGTTGTTACTACTGAAAGGCAAATTCCTGTTCTTAAGTGAAACTTTGGTGTGTCCTCTTCCTTTGTCGCTTGTAGGATGACGAGCTCTCCTTCTGCAGGAACCAATAATAATCTCCCATCATATTTGGGTTGAAATTACCTTGGTATCTGTTTTCCATAACTGAGATCTGTTGGTGGAAGCGCTCACCATGCTCGTCACTTACAGCCCCAAGGTTGGCCGGGAAGAAGTCAAGATGAGAATGTAAAAAATGAATTTTCAAAGACATTCTGCATCCCATTATTTCATAAGATTTAAGCATGTTTTCTACGAGTTTACGGTGGTTTTCAGCTTTGTGGTTTCCAAGAAAATTTTTGACAACTTCAACGAAAGATGTCCATGCTCCTAGTTCATTCTCATTTAGGTTAGATGGAAACGATGAGTCGTGGATGACACTGCGGATCTGTGGTCCAGTGAAAACTCCAGCTTCTAGCTTAGCATCTGTCAATATTCCTTTGAATTTATCCTTTAAATATTGGAAACCACTACCTTGATGATCCATACCCTTCACGAAATTTTTCATAAGGCCAAGTTTAATGTGAAGTGGTGGAAGATGTACTTTCTGAGGGTCAATAAGTGCTGGGTGTTTCACATTGTATTTACCAACAACATGTTCAGTTCTAGATGGCCAATCATGTTTTTTGTAGTGGTTCTTGTCATCTCTGCTGTTCCATAGACACAAAAAGCACATATGCTTTGTGTAGCCCAACTGTAACCCAAGAAGTAATGATACAACTTTAAGGTCGCCACAAATATTCCATGTGTGGTCCTTATATTTGATGAGTCTTAGCAGCAGTTTCATCGATTCATAAGTCTCATTAAGGCCAGTGGCATGTGCTACAGGTATTGAAGGTTTTTCATTGCCGTTGTGCAGTAATACAGCTTTAAGGCTAGCTTTACTAGAGTCAATGAACAGTCTCCATTCTTTTAGATCATAGCGACAGCCAATCCCTTGCATCAGACCACTGATATCGTGGCAGAAACAAACGTTTTCTTCCTGTAAGTAAAATGATGAAAACTGCAAATGGCGATGGCGGAAATGGGAAACTTTGGTGTTTGGTTGGAGAAGATTAAATTCTTGAAGTCTTGAACCAAGCAACTCTGCCTTTTCTTTTGGTAATTCCAAATCGCGCACTAAGTCATTTAACTCCGCTTGACTTAACAAATGTGGGGAAATATTTGCATCTGGAACATATATGCCATCTTTCCCTGTTTCTATATCACTAGCAGAATCTTCAGATGAACTGCTGTCTGTTATCGTTGCTGGTGGAACTGGTGGTGGATTTGTTTCATCATGTGGTACTGGTTTCATTGCTGATTCGCAGTTTGGGTACGTGATCTTTGATTTGTTTTTCTTTGTGAAACCAGCAATCTTTGTCAAACAAAAATAACAATCATTGAAGTGATTTTTCGGCTCACGCCAAACCATGGGGACTGAGAACGGCATAGCTTTTCTTTTACCATTCATCCAAGCTATTAACATTGCATTGCACTGTGCACAGCAAATATGTGGTGCCCAGTCCCTCTGTTGGTCTCCTAACTTACAGTCAAAATAACACTTGTAGGCAAGTTTAATCTTTGTTGTTATGTTTCTACGTTGTGGCTTAGGTGTATATTGTCCACAGACAAAGCAGAAGTTGTCTGGGTGATTTACACAAGCACGTCTATTTGATGCCATTTTGAATTACCATACAATATCTGAAAAAACGTAGAAAGTAATTATTACGATGTGCAAAATAAAAGAAATACACACCGTAGTACAAAACAAATGCTATAAAAACACACAAGTCACCACAACCTGTCACTTGCTCATCAGCAGAGAGCTTCAACAACCGTTCTGCTTGACTGTCACGTAGCGACTGACCGTTGGGCCGTTGCCCGTTACTATGCTCTTGACTCAGTGTTGCCAACTCGGGATAAATTTTATTTATCAAAATTGTTCGAATTTGTATATAGTTGGCAAAAAAAATTGCTTTAACCTTGAAAAGCAAGTTTCATATTACTGGCATTAAGCCGATTAAAACCAAAATCTGGACGTGGTAGAAAATTTTACTAAAAGTGATTTGCATTTTACACAAAATCTAGACGTGATAGAAAAAATCTAATTATAGATTTGAAATCAGCATACCGAAATTAGCTAGGAGCACCTATTTGGTCTTCTGTAACAAAATCTTTGTTGCCTAGTGATAATTAATTAGTTTTAAATTGATAATTATTTAGTTTCGTAAAAATTGGTCGTTGCCAATTTACCGGCGGTTTTTACATAAATTTCTTATGTTCTTGTGGTTCGGAACCCACGTAAAATTGTAGGTCCCCTCCGCCACCACGGAGGACATACACAATACACGATTACGAACACAGTTAGGTAGACCAGCCATGAGTGGATCCTAGGGTCTTTGTTGGTCTGAAACATTATAACATTATTATAACTTCAATGCTTGAGCACCACCTGCAAACTAACTGTTCATTATTATTAGCCATTGTAAACGCGTAAGCGGCAAATTTCCCTTCAAAGCGACTGCAAGTACTTGACGGGGGTGCCATGCTTTTAATTAGTTAAAAAACAAAAAACAAAAAGCGTTTGAAAATTAATAAATTACAACGTAGGTCTACTGCGTGTTTATTGTGCCGTCACCTGCGCAAACCTGCAAAAATGATCTTGAAAAGCAGAAACAGGTTCTTGTAACACAAATTTATACTAATTGAATATATATTTAAGCTACCGACCAAAGATCTGTAACAGAAAGAGTATTGATAATACTTCTCTGTCCGCGATTCGACCGACTTTTTTCCTTTTTTCCCACGGTGTGTGACCACACTCTACCTGATCTCCCGAAGGAAGGGAAAATGAACCTTATGACTCCTCGTTTTCTGATAAATTTGAAAAACAAATAAGGCAAGCCACGTGCACTAGCCTTGGTTTAATCAAATAATATAGTACTGAATAAAGTCAATAAATGAAATATATTCGTTAATGAATGATTAGTAACACGAAGTAATTTAGTTACGAATGCACCAAACATTATTTTTTTTAAAGACACCTTAACGAAAACCACTTATTCAAATGATAACACTGGACACTCGATAAAACACGTCTGTTCACAAGGAAAGACTGATCACATATGGACGTAATTACATGTAAGGGCATTTACGTGTAGACACGGACTGATAGGTTGATAAGGCATGAGCAGGTCAAGAATAAATGAACGAAATGAATTAACCCGTTTTGCTGCGCAACCCGTAATATCACGGGCTCTCGCTTCTGACCATTTCTGCGCAGCCCTGTATGCCTCGTTTAGGTTCCGTGTGTTGGTCTCTCCACACGAAGGTCAAGCTGGTGGCCCCGCCTCTAGTTTTTTTTATATAATCGTATAATGACTCATAGGTGGGTTGTTGACTCTGATGACCGGTATTCCATAGCTGAGTTGTCTCATCTCTTTTGAAATCTATAATGGACATACATGATGATGAGAGATAATGAATCGAGCACCTGGACCGTAATGAGCCTTCATCATATTTTTCCTCCATTTTTGTACCTCTCTATCTAATGTGATAGATCTTGTCATAATAGAATAAGCAACTCTTCTTCGAAAAACCTTGTAACAGCGTTAACCATATACTTCTTGAGGAGTCAAAACTTGCAATAAGTTCATCAAAGATAGCATATGGAGAATAAGCATAAACTGCTGCAACTATTCTGGCCTGTATGACATCTTGAGTAGTGATAATAGTATCAATAAAGATTTTCTTACTGTCATTGTTAAATGATCTAAGGAGTTCTACAATACTCTCATTCTTTGTTACCTTTTCAACAACTGTGCGTAATTTTTGTTTCAAGAAAGATTTTACATTAGGAGGCTTTGATAATGGTAGTCCAAAAGGTTCCATTGCTAATACTCTTGTTGTATCTTGTGTAATTAATGGTTGTTGAACGAAATTTAATAATGTACGGTAAATCTCAAGAGTTTGTGAAAAGATAACTATGTCGACAAAAGCAGTAAGAAGGTCTGATTCAACCCTAACAAACACGTTATGTAAAAACATTATAGGAAATCCTCAAATTCCTGAAGGATCTAATAATAAGAAACAAGCAAGCCTGAGTTGGAGATAAATCTGAATAATCAACAGATCTACGCAAGATAGTATGATGATCACATGAATGCTACAAAATAGGATGAGACACGCGTTACACAGTGTTACACATGCATAATATGATGATTGAGCATTAGCAAACGTAGCACTTATATATTCATCTAAGGTGGGCAAAACTCTCGTACGTTAAGGGTGTGTCCAAATTCTTTCATGGCTCGAGATAATTCTTCAATGACACCTGTCATAAACTCTGTAACATTAAGTCCTATTAAAATGGTTTCTGGTACAGCTAATATAATTCTTAGATCATCAACTTTGCACAATATGTGATAAGGATATCCCAGATTTCTTAAAGCATCTTTAACCCATTAACGCGGGAATTTTTAAAAACGAATTTACGAGTTACACCTTTACTAAAAATGGTTACTTTCTGAAAATATTTTTGTATTTAGATCATGAAACACGTATAAAATATCAAAATGGGTACATATCATTCGTTTTAAAACATTTAATAACATAGGTGTCCTTCAAAAAAATAACTCACTAAGAAAACACTGTTCTTAAAGAAATAAACATAGCAGGCTGTCGATTTGTTTGAAATAAAAACTATTATTTGGAATATAAAAAAATGCATATTTATGAATCATATAACATCAATATTTATATGTCATACATTGAAATAAGTAATATTATGCAGTAAATCATATGATATATATGTATATAGTAACCTGTGTTTATATATAAATTATTGTAAACGATGATAAGCTACAAAACATTGGATACAAAGTGCAACACCACACTTGACACACCCTTGAGAAGGACGTGATTTGCATTCCTTCAGTGCACATTTCCAGGATTGTTTTCCAAGCGGTTGAACTAGATGGCCTATAAAATCATAGCGCACATCGGGGATAACCCTAGATGAAACTCTTGGTCTGCCGACTGTGAGCCGTGGCTCTGCTTTTTGTGGGTATGATCGCGCAATATACCGTCCAAAGCACAGTAATGAATTACCTTTTTCAACAGACCTATGCAGCAACCAACTGTTTTGAATGGTGGTATCGATCATCCACGTAAATATAGGCCATCACCACTTTTTCATCCTGATCGAGACACGATAACAGTTGATGTTCTGGTCCATTCTATCCGTTCCTCCCATGTACGTATTGTATTCGTGACTCATAAACGGTTGGTTTACCTAGTATTTTTTCTTTTCCTTTGCTGACCAACGGGAGACCTTCTGTAGAGGGTATGCAGATGAGACATTAGAAACTACTGTGACTGTAGCATTGTCCTTCCACCGGACAAGCAACATATTGTTCTGTGTGTCATAAGCAATATCCATTTCTCCTCTTTGCTCCTCATATTTTTTGTTGATTTTAGAGGACACCTACTTGGGATTCGATTGTCTCTAATGGTTCCGGTGGCTCCATAATTCAAATCACGCAAATAACTCACAAGCGGTAATCAAGTAAAATAGATGTCGAAGTATAATCGCAAAGGAGGATTTCTAATATGATCTGGGAGCTTCTCCAAAAGAATGATCAATGTTCAACCCCCTTTACCGAATTTCTCTTCTTATCCACTATTTGATTCAGGTGAAGAATCTTGGTAAATATCAAAGATGGTTAGATTCCATGTTGTGAAGTCATGCACCAAGCTTTGAAACCAAACCTTATTGGTTTATTGCGGATGCATTGCTTGCATCCATGCCTTCCAAAATATTCGATCATTGACTCGTCAAGGTCTAAATGCTGATTCACTGGGTAAGCCTGGGCAAATTTTGAATTCAAGTGGTTAATGAGAGGTCGAACCTTTGCCAATTTGTCACTTTTATCTAGTTGATTGTCAGTGAAGTGGAGATACCGAAGTATCTCTTCAAATCGGTCTTTTGACACTGCAGTAGCGACGAATTGCACTCTTACATCATCGTCTACTGACCAGTACATTCGATTACTTGGCAACGGGTGGTACCCTGAAAGAATAATAATTCCGAAGGGTACCCGAAGCTCATCGACAGAAACATCGAATTCCGTATTATTCTTTTCTCGAGCATACGGTACGTGCGTGACTCTTCGGCAATCTTACTCATAATTTCTTCATCAAAAAAATACTCGAATATCTCGGTCGGAGATTTCCCCTTGAGGTCTACTGCGGATGGTAATCTGTGGTAATGAGGCTGATTGACAGGAAATGAAAATCGATTTTTGTGGCTCCATTTGTAATCAAGAGAATTCTTTTGACACAACCTTCTCTTTGATTGGGATTCTGTAGTAAAATCTTCTTGCACTATTTCCTCTATCGCTTTACCGTCAGCACCATTCCTTCCATCATCCTTTCCTTCTGTGCATTCTTCGCCTGTTAGAAACCTTCCATTCTTGAGAAAAGCCTCGGCAGAGGCCATCAGTTGCCTGGCATTGAGGTTGTCTAAGAATCCTCCACCATCTTCATCTCCTGAATCCTTATCAGGATCTATGTTCACGTCTGGTGGGGTTGTGTAATATATATATATATATATATATATATATATATAAATGGAATAGCTGCTCGTTCCACAAAGAAAAAATTATTGAATTAAAAGCACACACACACACACCTTTTTAAGTGCTGATACAATATATATATGTACAGTATATATATATATATTATATACTAGCTAAAGTGGGCCGTACGGGCCCATTTAGCTACGCCCGTGGTGCTGGGGCCTTTGGCCTCAGTAATTGGGGAGCCACAGGCCCCCCCCCGCCAGTTACCGGGGAGTCAATTATTCAGTCAATAAAACTATAGAAAAGAATGCAGCCATAAAAATCTTAAGCTTCACAAATCTTGATACAAATCTTTTCGAGCGTGACAGACTGACAGACATTCCTGGGTGTTTATAGTATTAATACTATGAATAAAAAACTACGTCATTCTGCTTATTTAGTCGAGTTATTTAACACGGATTCATTTATTTACCATTCGCTTATTCGAAATATATAGCTGACAAATATACAATCATATATATATATATATATATATATATATATATATCAACACAATACAGGGTGTTCCATAAGTCCGGCATCATAGGAAAAATAATAAAAAAGGCAAACAAAAGCTTTTATTTACAGAACGTGCTCAATATGTCCACCATTGTTTTCAATACACAAATTCAGACGTGATACTCAGTCAGCAAGCACACGGTGAATGATGTCAGGAGTAATGGTGTTACATGCCCCAATAATGCGCTGCCGCAAATGTTCAACACTCCTAATTTTCTCTGCGTATACCAGCGCTTTCAAGTGGCTCCAGAGATAAAAATCTAGTGGCGTGAGATCCGGGCTTCTAGCTGGCCATTCCACAGGCCCTCGACGTCCTATCAATGACCAGGGAATTGTTGGTACAGGTATTCCCTTACTTGGGTGCTGTAATGTGCAGGAGCGCCGTCTTGCTGGAACCATGTTGGGAAATTTCCTTCTTCGTTCAAGACACTGGGAAATGCTTCTTCCTTGAGCATACGTAGGTAGGTGCCTCCAGTGACATGTTCATCGAAAAAGAGGGGGCCTATGATGCGATCCTTCCAAATGCCACATCATACCATCACCCGAGATGCACCTTGTTCCTTTGAAGAGGTATACCAGTGAGGGTTGTTTTGAGACCAGTAGCGGGTGTTCTGTCGATTTACCTCACCATTTCCATAAAAAACAGCCTCGTCACTGAACAGAATGGTGGACGGGAAATTGGCATCCCGAGCATATTGTTCCGTAGCCCATTCACAAAATTTCATCCGCCGGTCTGGATCATCATCGCTTAATTTCTGTAGGATCTAAAGTTTATATGGATGCCATTTGTGAGCCTGAAGAATGCGATGGATGCTACTTTTCGACACTCCTGTCTCGGCGGACAATCGCCGAAGAGACTTATTGGGACTTCTGTTAAAATGAGCCAGGATAGCAGTCGCTGTATCATCGTCAGTGGACCTCCTTGAACGTCCACTGCGTGGTTTATCTTCTATGGATCCTGTTTCCTTAAACTTTGCAACAAGTCTGCTAACACAACTCTGTGTTATTGGCTCGCTGTCTGGATGCAGTCTGTTAAATTCAGCAGCGGCCTCTCTTTGACTCCGATTTCCTATGAGTAGAATTATCTGGATTCGTTTTTCCTTGCTCACAGACATTATGGCCTGTAGAAAGAGAAAAATATGAATTATGGTTTGTAGAAATAGAAAAATATGAATTTCTCCTATGATGCCGGACTTATGGGACACCCTGTATATCCTATTCGCTACATTTTCTAATATGACGATGGTTATTTACAATTAGGATGGGTTATTGGCATGCAAGCAGACGATGTCAGCTGTGATTGGGCGATGCAGTCCATAAGAACAGTTCCCAGTTTGCACTATTTATTTAATTTGTATATATTTCTATATTTTACTATTCTATTATATGTAAAAGATTTTGTTTTTTATTAAGGTAAAAAATATATATAGAGTATATACTGTACACATATTCGAAACTGGTTTATCTGGTTTATTAATGAGGAATGTTTGTGCAGTTTCAAATGGGAATTTCAATTGAGATCTGTAAATTCTCATTAATTTTCATGCTGGATACTTTTTAATCTAACCAAAATTTTTAAATTTTAATTTAGTATGCCATACTCGCTTTACACCTCTATTTTTAAATGTTGATACAATATTATATATATATACAGGGCGTCCCAAAAAAATGTATACACACTTTAAATACTTATAAAGGCAGTGTTTATTAAAATACATTTCATTTTCAAAATGTAATAGAATCTACAGACATTATTTAATTGTTTTGTCAACGCCTGTTTTCAAACTGACGTCCGTTCTGGTCCAGGCACTGCTGATAACGCGAAGCAATGGAATCGCAAACATCACGAAACATTTCGTTTGGTATTTGTGTGCATTCTCGTTCAATGGCTGCTCTCAATTCAGCGACTGTTGCAGGTTTTATAGCGTAGACTTTGTCTTTTAAGTATCCCCATAAAAAAAAGTCTAGTGGTGTGAGGTCTGGTGAACGCGGAGGGTATTCTACGAAACCCCTTCGTCCAATCCACATCCACATCGTGCCAAGTACTACTCGCAATACTCCACTCTTCGGTCAGGATCATCTTTATTAATAGCATGGACTAATCTTGGAATGTAACTTTTCCATTGACAGCGCTTCAAAATGCGTTGGACAGACGATTCTGAAATTCCTACCTCACGACTCGCTTGCCGCACAGATTTTCTTGGACTTTGGTGATACGTTTCCAGTACTCTTTCTTGCTTTGTGGGGCTTGTCGATGTCCGTGGTCTTCCGGAACGCTTCTTGTGGACATTCTGAACAGTTCCATCGGCTTCAAACTTATCTCTAATTCGAGTGATAGTAAGTCGCGTTGGTGGATCTGTTTGAAACTCCCTCCTAAACTGCCTTTGCACTTCAACTGCGTTTTCACACTTCCAGTAGCATTTTAGAATGAATTTCCTTTGTTCAAAGCTTAGTCTGACTGCCATTATTAATTCTAATGGGTTTAACTTGGAAAGAAAGAAACATCAATTGAGCTATCAGCTGTTAAAGTGTGTATACATTTTTTTGGGACGCCCTGTATATATATATATATATATATATATATATATATATATATATATATATATTGTAGATGTGTAATGCAGTACATATCTTAATTCAATGAATACCAGATTTCTTATTTAGTCTATGCGCCGAAAAGACAGAAATATGAGATATATATATATATATATATATATATCTTTTCCCTGAAGATGTGAATATATCACGAAAGCGCTCGGATTTCGTGTTTCTTTTTCCTTTTTCCCTGCGATTGTTTGCTATATATATATATATATATATATATATATATATATATATATATATATATATATATATGGGTCTTTTCCATTTTATGGGAAACATCATTTTTTTAAATAAATATATTGTTCTGAAGCATTTTTTTATGCTGATTCCAAATATATTATTCTTTTGCAGGAGAAATACAAAATAAGAAAGTTATAGTCATTCATATTTTATTATTTATACGATATTTCTTTATTTTCTCATATTGCATAGTTTAAGTTAGGTTAGGTTAGGTTAGTTAGGTTAGTTTAGTTAGGTTAGGTTAGGTTAGTTAGGTTAGTTTAGTTAGGTTAGGTTAATTGTTTAAAACTTAATTACCTCTTTAAAGTAATTGTTATAATCCACGATTGTTCCATGGGAGATGCCGAATTCCTTTTCGCAAAATTTGATCGTTGTATACTCTTGAGACCAACAATACATTAATGAAATTATAGTTTCACACTATTAGAAATAGGCTATTAGGCCCTAACTGAGCTTACGATGACGTTATCGTACAAATGACGTCATCGTGGCATATCATATAAATAATAACAATTTATTGACTATAACTTTCTTATTTTTTATTTCTCCTGAAAAAGAATAATATATTTGGAATCAGCATAAAAAATGCTATAAACCATGTATTTATTTAAAAAAAATGGTGGTTCCCATAAAATGGAAAAGATCCAAATATATATATATACAGTATATATATATATATATATATATACATTTAACTGCAATGACCGCGCAGTATATTAACGTATAGAAACGACGTAAGTATAGAGGAGTGTTCTGCACACGAGGAAGAGAAATAACAAACAAATGAAAAATAAGGCACCCGCCCGGGAATCGAACCCAGGATCTTCCGATTGCCGGTCAGACGTGCTAACCACTACACTACGGAGCCACGATAGTCAGAAGTTGTAATTCTCCTACATAGGGCAGAAACCTGGGTTCGATTCCCGGGCGGGTGCCTTATTTTTCATTTGTTTGTTATTTCTCTTCCTCGTGTGCAGAACACTCCTCTATATTTACGTCGTTTCTATACGTTAATATACTGCGCGGTCATTGCAGTTAAATGTACATATTCACGATTTGCGAGGGTGCCCTCTCAAGGCATTGGTTTCTGCCCTATGTAGGAGAATTACAACTTCTGACTATCGTGGCTCCGTAGTGTAGTGGTTAGCACGTCTGATCGGCAATCGGAAGATCCTGGGTTCAATTCCCGGGCGGGTGCCTTATTTATCATTTGTTTGTTATTTCTCTTCCTCGTGTGCAGAACACTCCTCTATACTTACGTCGTTTCTATACGTATATATTAGGGTGTTTCATAAATTAAAAGTTTGGAAACATTTTAATCCACATGGATCCCCTTGTTCCATTTGCTGAGGAGACTGATAAACCGAAGTATTAATTCAATAGTTTAAAGTTTACGGGTCCCCAGTTTGATGCTCTGGCAGATCATAAACGGAAAAAATTAAACAAAAATCTGTCAATGAATTTTTATTCAACAAACGAGTACCATTTCACTACACATTTTCACAAAGATACAAAAAACATAACCACTTCTTGCGAATCATTTGTCCATGAAATCCTTCTTGGTTTTATTCGGGTATTTCGCCCTATGCTGCATCACAGTTTTGAGCAAATACTGCTTCTGCTGTTCGTTCTTCGTCAGAGAACAGTTGAACTCTTTGGTGAGCGCGATGGCTCTTTCGGCCCGATCGTTGACGACAGAGATTTTGTTAACAGTTGCCGCTGCTTGCTTGAAGCCCTCTACTTCAGTCCACTCGGCAACTGGCTTTTTCAAGAATTCTGTGTCCAAGTCGAATGCATGGAAGAAAGCCATCGTCTTTTCTGTCACGAACTCCGCCAGGTGTTTCGAGGCAAGATTCCTGACGTTCTTCCCTTGGGGTCGCTTGAGTTCCTTTTTCGATGCGGGCTTACCCAAACTGACGACCATCTGAGCCTTTTCTTCATCTGCCACATCTGCGTCGAAGAACGCCATGGCAATAAGAGTCTCAGAGATGTACCATAGGTGTCGAGACATGGCTTCTTGCGCAGCGTTAACACACGAATATCCCGACATGGCAAAGGCTTCCGCGTCACGCAGAAATTCCAGATCAACTGCGGCAGCCTTGCTTGAGGTTGCAGCACGAGTCCAACCTCGGATGTACACGAGGGACACGAAGAGACCTACGGCTGTCAGAGCTTCCAACTCGTGACTCGACATCTTGAACTGCTTCTTCAGTAGAATTACTTTCAAGGAGTAGATGGCTATCGCCATCCATCGAGCGTGATGGTAAGCGCCAGGGGCTCTGAGAGGGAAATCCACCACTTTTGCTTCTCCCAGGAAGATGAGAACCAACTGTAGCAGTTCCTTGTAGTCATCGCGCTGATGCGACGTGCTCACCATCCCTCTCACCAGCAGGACTGACTTCTCCCTCAGTTCCCTCATAGAGTCATTGACTTGAGCAAAATCGTACGGCCGCACGTCCAACCGGTCGATGAACTTCCATTGTGCCTGAAACCTCTTGAAAACGGGTATATCGGGGCCACTTGAAGGGCCGTATGCACGCTTGAAGACGGAGCTGAGGATGACTTCATAGATGTGATGCCGACAGGGGAAGTACATGAGTTCTCTGCCAAGACCTTTCTCAATCAGGACGCAGGCCCCGATATGAATCCCGGTGTTCGACGCTGTCGTGTCGAAAGACAGCCCCCGCACGCGCTCTTCCATCCTGTGTTCCTTGACCAAATCCAAGCAAACTCGCGCTATCTTCTCGCCGGTTCCGGACGTCACCTTAGGAACGCCGAGCAACTTCTCCTTGCCGTCGCCAGAGACGAGGACGGCGATCTGGTCAACGCTCTCCTTCCATTGCTCATTGTCAGGTAGGAGCTTACCGTCCCAATGCAAGACAAGAGGCTGACCAGGACAAACTTCGTCGGATTGATAACTTTCAGCAGCCACCTTCCTGAGAGCCTTGCGTGTGCGGTACATGGTACTGGCAGAAATGGACAGTTCATCCAAGTCAAAACCTAGTGATTTAGCCGCTGCAGCGTACGACATAGCTGAATCGCGGTACGAAATATTCAGCCGATCGTAGGTAGTCGTCACATCCTGTGAGATCAGATTCCTGCGTCGCTTCTTGGTATTTCCCTTGGAGGAGGATGGAAAAACTTCCACGGTTGGGTCAACGACATCTGAGTCAGTCTCTGACGAAGTTGAAATCACTAAAGCCCCCGTATCTTCTGCAGCTCCTTATTCCTTCCTGGCCTTCTCCTGTTGTTCCTTAATCTTGTCCAGCCTCTTCCTTTTCCTAATCTCCTTATAGTGAAGCTTCATGTCAACAGGGCCCATGCTGCAGGAATTTGGATCTTCACGCTGCATGCCGAGAAAGTGGATGTCCTCCTGATTCTTCATCATTTCCTTAGCCTGTGAATGAGCAATGTCCATGATCTCCTTCGCTATTGCCTCCTTGAACATCGCCTCCTTCACTCGGAAGGATTCTGCTTTATGTGACTTGTGCTTCACAAGCCGGTCGTATTCCTTGAGAAGGGATTCCATCTTCCTCAAGGCCGAATCTCGACGCATCATGGGGATTCTCGCTCTCTCCCAAAATATGAGACAGGCATCCAGGCACAGGTTCAGACATTTAGTACGTCCAAATTTTTGCTCCTTTTGGTGGTAAAAGTACTTTTTGAGTACTTGCAACTGAGTTGGAAGGCCACTTGATGTGATGTTCGCATCCGTCTGGCCAATAAGAAACACTTCTGTTTTCGCTCTGGTAGACACCTGGAAAAGAAAACAAACTAAATAATTCCACAGAAATAATTTCACATCGTAATTAATTTCATTAATTAAATAAAGAAAAGCAGTAACTGGGACTCGAACCAGTGTCATAGCCGTTTGGCGGCATCGCTCAAGTCGGCGTACACAGCACGCTATCCACTACACCATCTAGGGAGTGGATAGCGTGCTGTGTACGCCGACTTGAGCGATGCCGCCAAACGGCTATGACACTGGTTCGAGTCCCAGTTACTGCTTTTCTTTATTTATAAAACTGATACGTGTACACTACGTTCTCTTTGACAATTCATTAATTAAATAAATTTCAATACCGCAGTAAAATTACATTAATTAGTATCATAAATAATTACCAGCTTAGTTGTCCAATATGCAACAGACTAATTAATTTCATGTAATATTAATAATAAATATCACTACCACAGTAAAATGACAGAAATTAAATAATAATAAATTTCAATACCACAGTAAAATGAGATAATTAGTAGCATATATAATTACCTCCATAGTTGTCCAATAGGCTATACAACACGAACCGCTCAAGTGACGAAGAAAACCGTCTTCACTGCAGGCAGGCGAGAAATGAACTGACAAAAAGTCGTCAAAGTTGGGGACCTCTAAATGCAGCGCGATCTGGTTCAAACTTGCACAAACGTATTTTCTTGTTCTTTAGAATACGGAGAAACGTGTGGATTAAAACTCCAAGCTCATTTTTATTTTACCCTATAGGTATGAAACACCCTAGTATATATATATATATATATATATATATATATATATATATATATATATATATATATATATATAAACTTTTACGAAGGTGGAAACGTCTGCATGTGAATTGTTAACTTAATTTTAAAAAAATCTGCGCCGATATTGATAAAGACACGCCCACAAACGTTGCACTGTCCAATCAGAAAGTCCATGAGCTTGTGATTGGTCATTCGGGTTCAGCTCTTCGTCACTCGTAATGGATCATCGACCCCCATATAAAAAGGCTTCAATCTCAGCTCGGCATCATAAAGTTTTGGTACCTTACACGACTGGTAAGAAATGTTGAAGAAAAGTTCCAAAACATCATGGAACCAGTCTTAAAACGTAACTCCTATTCTGCGACACCGAAAAATATTCTTTTAGTAATAACGGATCATAGACAACAAGTAAGAGAAATTGCGATCCAGCGAGCGAATAATTGAGGCCAGAAAGTCTTCCCCCAAAATGAGAAACTTTGAAGGTATAGAAAAGGTTAAAATTTAAAAAAATGAAAATGTTACAACCAGACGTTTTCTAAAGTGATCTTCCTTCATTGTTCCTGTAAATTCTTACTTCCATTGCACTTTCGTGTTAAAATTAGGCATTTTTTCCTAGATTCTAAAAGATTTAGAATAAATTTTTGACGATTTTCATAGCCATATCGTTCTTCTGATGCTTTTGTCATGAGACTAGGGCGCTCTCCAGTTTCTGACCATGACACGGGTATGGTGGAATCATCAGTGACTCGGCATGAGCTTTGATAATGTCACTGTCGCTGAATTCATTTAGCAAAGGTGGTGAATATATGGTTTCTCTCTCCCAATCAACCAATTCGGTGTAATCTTCTGCCTTCAAGTTGTGTTTTAGGAAGTTCTTCAATATGTCTATAATTTAAAATCTTAATATAATGCTGCTAAATGGCTATTGTCAATAAATAAAAACACATTTTGTATATTTATATATCATATTTCAATTAGCATTTAATTTTTCATCATTGTATTAGGATTTAAAACACCAGGCAAAATGTTATTATATGTCAGAGTACAAGACATGAGAGGCAAAAAACCCCAAAATTGTGCTACACCTACAGCACTTCGCACAGTAAAAAAAAGTTATCAGAAGGCTTTTCGGGGTCATAGACACCCCCTGCAATGCGTAGTTATTCAGTATAAAATTTCGACCCGCCCTAATAATATACAGGGTGTCCATAAATGTTTACCCTGAAAACAGTATGCTCTCATGTTTTAACGACGAATCTTACATCCGTTTTCTTTTTACAGGTGATCTCGTACACGCATAGAGTTTCTGTGCTGGCGTGTTTCGTCTACCGCATTCGCCGCTAGGAGCGCTGTAGTAGCTGTTCAGTTAAGATGGCGTCTGTGACAGAGAAGGCACAATGTGTTGTGTGTGGCTTGCAGAAACAAAATCTCCTGTCAGTGTTCAGCGAAGGTTCAGAACAAAGTATGGAAAGAATCCACCTGATGTGAAGTTAATTAAGTCGTGGATGAAAAAATTCTTGGAAACTGGAAACGTGGAAAAGGGAAAGAGCAGTGGTAGACCATCAGTTTCCGATGGGTCACCAAGGAAATCGGTGAGACAAGTTTCATGCCAACTAAAAATACCGAAGTCTACGGTGCACAAGGTGTTACACAAACGTTTGAAGTTACACGCCTACAAGGTACAAATTGTTCAAGAATTGAAGCCTGATGACCGTCCAAAACGTGAACAATTCGCTATTGACATTTTGAACAGCATTGACGAGGATGACGAGGATTGACGGCAAATGTGTGGCGTGAGTGTGAATACAGTTTAGACATTTTACGTGCCACTAGGGGTGCACATGTGGAAGCTTATTTAGTTTGTTAACTCTGTATCAAAACTTTGTATGTTTATCTATTATGATTAAAACTGTTTGAATACGAGTGTTTATTTAAAAGTTATAGCATGCTTTAATCAGGGTAATCATTTATGGACACCCTGTATATATTATATATATATAATATATATATATATATATATAATATATGCACGGTGGTGTGATTTTATCCTACTGGTCCATAGTGCGGGAGCTGCAATGTTGCTTTTTAAAGCAGTTGACTAGGGAGACACCAACACGCACGAAATGCAAGTAGAAAAAATTATGTACCTGTATTTCCGAAAAAGATTGTTTTTACATCTCCGTCTCTCTATATATAGTCATATATATATATATATATATATATATATATATAGTGACCGATCAAATGATATACAACTTACGAATGGTTGTAAATTATGCAAACTAGCTTCTAGAATGCGAGTGAATATTCCTTTTTTAAAGTTAAGATCTGTATTCATATTTTCACTTTTTAATAGAATTTAAACTGTGGCGTGCAGTAAATTTTTTTTCAATTTCTATTTGATTACCCGAGCTTATCACGATTTAGCGTATCTCCTCGTCAAACGCGTACAATTGAGCTAACTAGGCAATCAATTAACCTAACCTTGTATTCAATTGAACCAACCATTATTTGACTGGGTACCCTAGCTGTTTAAGCGTCTCTACTCTATCATATTTGCATCAAATTCACCTAAAATATATATATATTGTCAATTAACCTAACCAATATGTGATCGGGTACCCTGGACTCACATAACTGATTCGCGTACGGGTGAACAACACGAAGTGGTTAATTTTCATTATTTTCATATATATTATTTTAGTTATTAATTATAAAACTCGTGAGCTATAAAGTGCTTATTACAGTTCGCAGCGAAAATTTAATAACCAAATTGTAATTGAGTGATACGTATACGAAATTTTTTAAATTATTTTAAAGAAGGGAGACAGCGAATATATATATATATATATATATATATATATATATATATATATATATCCCCCTCCCCGCGGGCGGTCTTTCTGGGGTGGATCGCCCGCGGGCTCCTGCCTCCATGTGGCGAGGGGGGTCAGCCGTGGCTGGAGGCCCTGCCGGGTCCCCCGCCCGGTTGCGAAGTGGACTTTTAGCATACCCTGCTATCCTACAGCCCCCTCTTTCCAGTCTTCCCCTTTTTACCCTCTTCCTTGCCCCCTCTGTTTTTCCTGCTTTCTCTGTTCACTTCGCGCGCCCCGTGGGCTGCCGGGGCTGGTCGCTGGGGGTCTCGCTCCCATGGCCGGGGCCGGACTAAGTTGGCTGGTAGGGTGCCCAGGCCTGGGACCCTGGGGGGCCTTGGTCTTTGCTGCCGGCGGGGGAGAACTTTCGACGCTGCAAGGGCCCCTTTTGAAACGGGGGTACCTACATGGGACGAGGCACCCATCCCCCGCCGGCGTGCGCTTGGTCCCCTTGGGCCCCGGGTAATCGGTTCCCCGCGGCCCCGGGCGCGAAACAATAAAAAAATTTTATGGAAACACTTACAAATCTAATGGACCTCGTTGACGACCCGGCTTGTGCATCTGACCTCCCTCTGACTACCTCTTTGGACCTTGGGTCTGGTAAGGGCAGTCGGCAGCCCTCGCCCACCCCGTCTGCTCTTCTTGCCGAAACCTCCTCTCCCTCTCTTCCCCAGGCTCGTGGCGCCGCTGCCCGACCCCCGCCAGTGGCGGATGGACCTGCAGTGGACCCCCCGACCCCTGGATCCCCCCATATTCCACGTCCCGATAGGGACCCACCTGCTTTTTCGCCCTCAGGTGGGAAGCCTGCGGCCCCGGTCGCCTCCCACTCCGGTCGGGCCTCATCGCCCCCGGCCCCCTCGGCCCCTGGGGGACGTGGGACCCGACTTCGCCGTCCGCCTTTCTCGTCTCCCCGTCCCCTCGAAGTACCGGTGGTGTTTGGCCCGACGTCTTCGCTCGGCCTTAGGACGGTGGACAAGTTCCTCGTCCTCCGCCCCTCCTCCTCCAAGCCCCTCCCCACTAACCATGAACGCCTCTTTCGAGCGATCCATGGGGTGACGGGGACGGCTCGTTTTGACCTTCGGCCTCAGAGGGATGGCTCCATTCTGATAAGGTCGCGTTCCTCTGTCGAAACCTCCTCTCTGCTCGCTATCCCCAATGTCCTGGGCTGCGGGATTACGGTGTCCCCCCACCCCCGCCTCAATCAGTGCCAGGGCACAATTTACGCTGCTCGTCTTCTACCCATCCCGGTGGAAGACCTCCAGATTGACCTCGCCTCCCAGGGTGTTGTGAGGGTGTACCGCTTTCCCGACAGATCGCGATCCCCAACCGCCCCTTCTCCTCGCCTGCTCCTCACTTTCGACTCACTGGTGCCCCCCGTTTCGGTATTCTGGGGCTTTGGTGAGAGACGAGCGTGCGAATTCTCAGTACGACCATACGTGCCAGATCCTACGCGCTGTTTTCAGTGCAATAGGTTTGGCCACGTGAGCAGCTCCTGCCGTCAGCCGGCCCCGTTGTGTGTCCGTTGCGGCGGCCCTCCCCACCCCTTGCCCTGTACTGCTCCGCCTTCCTGCACCAACTGCCATGGACCACACCCTGCTTCATCCCGCTCTTGCCCGTCCTTCCTCTTTGAAAGGGAGGTTCGGGCCCTCTGTTCATCAGAGTTTCTCAGCGCTCGGGAGGCGCGGGACCGGTTGCGTGGCTGCGAGGCCCGGCGTGGTGCCTCGTACGCCGAGTTCTCCGTTCCCGGACCCCGTCCTCACCGGCGGTTCCCAACGCGCCTCCACCCACCGTGTCCGCTGCTTCCAGTCCATCCTCTGCCGCCCAGCGGACTCCTACCGCGGCTCCCCGTACTACCAGCGCGTCCCCACGTGCTCCCCCCGCGAACGCCGATGCTTCGTCGGCAACCCCCCCTGCCCCTTCTACGCCCTCTCCACCGGCGCCTTCGGCCACCCCCATTCCGGATCGTGACCCCCGTCACCCATGCGGGCCGCACGACGGAGGGGTAGGGGCCGCAAGCGCCGCGCCAGTGGTGACCCCGAAAGGTTCGAAGCCATAAGCCTCGCATCACCTTCCTCTCCCAAACACAAACGCCCCCTTCGCCCTACCGCCCCGGTGTCCTCACCATCCCCACTGCGCAACCGTTATGCACGCTCCCCCCTGGGGTCCCCGACGGCCCTCGTGGTGGGGGCTGAGATACACCCCTCTCCGGCCCGGTCGATGGACCCACTGGAGGGGGAACTCGCCCGCCTGGTCGGGGTGGGTGGGACGTGCACGCCCCCGCGCTTGACCCGCCCCATCTCTCTCCTCGACCTGCCAATGCCTCTGGGTGAGGTATTATTTTCCACTCCCCCTCGTAGTCCTGCCTCCCCCGCACCTCCGGTGAAGGGAGGGGCATTCTGGAATAATAAATAATAATAATCAGACTCAGAGCTGGGCACTTGCGGTTTTTTTTGCGGTACTGCGGTACTGCGGTACTACCGTGTTGGTCGGTACCGCGGAAAGTACTGCGGGAAATTTGAATGCGGTAGCGGTACTGCTGTACTTTCAGCGATCCTTTGCGGTACTGCGTTATGCGGTACCGGTTTGGTAGTGCGGTAGTAGTACCGCAGTACCGCAGTACCGCAAAAAAACGCGCAAAAAAACGCAAGTGCCCAGCTCTGTTAAATAATAATAATCTGGATACCTCTCACATCCCCTTCTCTGCATCGCTCTCCCCCGGACGTCCGGGAGACTCCTCTTCTGGAGGACTTGCCGGCGTCTGGTTCCACATCGCCCCCTCGTCGGGGTGACCCTCGCCTTCGCCCTCGTTCGGCGTCCCTCGCTGAACTCCGGGGCTTTCCGATTCCCTCTTTAATCTCGGGCCGCCCGATCGGCCCACCCACCCAATAACCATCCTTTACGCTGACTTTCCTACCCCTCCCTATACCTCGCTCCTGCAGTGGAACATCCGCGGGCTCCTGGTAGGCCTCGAGAGTCTCTCCTCTCTCCTGGCCTCCAGGTGTCCGGCGTGTTTCTGCCTTCAGGAGACGATTCTGGGATCCCGTTCCCTCCCTCGAGTGTCCGGTTACTGCGGGCTCCCTTCCCCGCCTCTCGATGGGGCGGGGAGGGGGGGCGCCGCGGTCTTCGTGCACCGCTCCGTCCCTTTCCGCCCCCTCCCGCTCCGTACAGTCCTGCAAGCTGTGGCCGTGCGCCTTTCCTTGGGACGCCAGCTCACGGTCTGCTCTCTTTACCTCTCCCCTAACGTACGCCCTCCACCCGATTCTCTCCGTGACCTAATTCTTCAGCTTCCCCGCCCTTTCCTGATTCTCGGGGACTTCAACAGTCGGGACCCGGCCTGGGGGGACGTTTGCTCCACCTTTCCCTCCGGGACCCTTCTCTCCCTTATGGACGAGCTCGAGTTCACCTTTCTGAACGATGGCTCCCCAACCTGCCTTCACTCGGCCCACGACAGTTTCACCTGTATCGACCTTTCCCTGGTTTCCCTCGAAATCGTGACGGAGTTCACCTGGGAGGTCCTGCCGGATTCTTCCGGCAGTGACCATTTCCCAGTGTGTCTTACCCCGACCCGTCTCCTCCCCCCCACCTCTGTCCGCCCGCGCTGGCTGTTCGCCCGAGCAGACTGGGCTTCATACGCGAGGGGCACGGCGATCTCGCCATCAATTCCTGCCTTTCCCTCCGTCAGTGAGGCCCTCGCCTTCCTCGAGAGTAAGATCCTCTCGGCTGCCGCCAGTTGCATCCCCCGTACCTCTGGCTCCCCCAGGCCGCGAAGCGTCCCATGGTGGACCCCAGAGTGCTCCCATGCCGTTCAGGAGCGGCGCCGTGCCGGCCGCCGCTTCTACCGGACCCGCCAGCTGGAGCACAAGATCGAGTTTCAGCGCCTGAAGGCAGTGGCCCGTCGGGTCCTGAAACTGGCCCGGCGTACCTCCTGGCGGAGTTACGTGTCCGGGATCTCCTCCACGACTGCCCCCTCGACTGTTTGGCGCAAGGTGCGTAGCTTTGAGGGGACCCGTGTCCCCCCTCGACCCCCGGTGCTTCGGGTCGGGGACGACGAGTTCGTCTCCGATCCGGAGGCCGTCGCGAACGCACTCGCGGCGCACTTCGCAGCCATCTCCAGTTCCGATTCCCCCCATTCCCGCCGCGACCCACCGGATTTTCCACCTCATAGGGATGACCCCTATAATCACCTCTTCCGCATGACGGAGCTTCGGGAGGCCCTCCGCCCCCGACGCTCCTCCGCACCCGGCCCCGATAATATCCCCTATGACTTGTTACGGCACCTCCACCCCTCTGCTCTCAGCTTTGTACTGGACCTCTATAACCGGATTTGGTTGGAGGGTTCATTCCCGGACCGGTGGCGTGAGTCCATCGTCGTCCCCATCCCGAAGCCCGATAAAGACCTCTCACTCCCGTCGAACTATCGCCCCATTTCCCTGACATGCTGCGCCTGCAAGGTTATGGAGGCGATGGTCGCCTCGCGGCTGTCTCTTACTCTGGAGGCGAGTGACCAATACCCTGCTACCCAGGCTGGTTTCCGGCGCTTCCGGTCTACCACCGACCCCCTCCTCCTCCTTAGCCACGACGTGCAGGAGGCTTTCTCCCGGCGTCACTTTGTACTCGCCGTCTTTTTCGACCTCCAGAAGGCCTACGATACTACTCGGCGGAGCGCGGTCTTTGACTGCTTACGCTCCCTGGGTTTCGTAGGCTTTCTCCCCTCCTTTATTTATAACTTCTTGTCCGCCCGTTCTTTCCGCGTCCGCATCGGTTCTACCCTCTCTGACCGCTTTCCGTTGGAGGAGGGTGTCCCTCAGAGTAGTGTCCTTAGCGTCCTGTGTTTCTCACTAGTGATGAACACAGTCGCTACGGTCCTGCCTACTTCCGTTCGTAGCTCCCTCTATGCCGATGACCTGGCTATCTATTGCTCTGGCCGCCTCCCGTCTTTGGCTGAACGTCGACTCCAGCTAGCCATCAACGCGGTGGTTCGCTGGGCGTCCTCGGTTGGCTATGCTTTCTCACCCTCTAAGTCTTCCAGTATGCTTTTCCGTCCTCGGCGCCTCCGTCTGTCGCATACCTTCGCCCTTACCCTTGCCGGCACTCCTCTTCCCCTCGTCCCATCCGTTCGATTCCTGGGTATGACCCTCGACGAATTTTTCGGTTGGGTTCCACACCTTAGGCGGTTGCGGCAATCATCTCGCCGCACCCTCTCCCTTTTAAGTCACCTGTCCCACATGACCTGGGGGGCGGACAGGCGTACTCTGCTGCGCCTGTATACCTCCCTGGTGCAATCCCGCATCGACTACGGCTGTGTGGTCTACAGCTCCGCCTCCTCTCCGGCACTCCGTATGCTGGATCCTCTTCTCCACCGTGGCCTTCGCCTGGCGTCGTGTGCCTTCCGCTCGTCCCCTGTCGCTAGTCTTCAGGTGGACTGCGGACACCCCCCCTGCCCCTTCGCCGGGGCCTTCTCATGGCGAAGTGTTACCTTCGCATCTGCCGCCTCCCGAGGTCCCTACTCTTCTCCGCGATCTCCCAGGCGCTACCCCGGCCTGACACGTAGCATTTCGCTGCCTCCCTGGCCGACGTCTTTTCGTCCCTGGGGATCCCCCCACCCTCTATTCTGCCGTTCTCCTTCGACCTGTCGCCCCCCTGGTTGACCACCCCTATCTGCCGCTGCCAGGCGCTCCGTGGCCTGCGTAAGGAGTCTCCTCCTACCGTCCTCCGGTCTTCTTTTCTGGCCCATCTTCCCGTACACTCGGACGATGTTCCCGTCTACACCGACGGCTCGCGCTCCCCTGCAGGTGTCGCGGCCGCCGTCTTCTCTCCGTCGCTGTCACCTACCTCCCGGGGTATCCCCCTGCCGGTTCAGGCCTCCATCTTTTCCGCGGAGCTCTTTGCCCTTCTGGAAGCCCTCCGTCTGGTATCGGGTTTTTCGCGGTCTTCCTGTACCATCTTTTCGGACTCGCTGAGCGCCCTTCAAGCGCTATAATTCCCCGGACCCCCTCGTACGCATTATTCAACAGGAGTACCATGTCCTGCACACCGTTCACCGGATCCGGGTCACCTTCTGCTGGGTTCCTGCTCATGTCGGTGTTTCCGGTAATGAGGCGGCTGACCGCACAGCCCGGTCCGCCGCCTCGATGCCTCCCCTCCCCCGCCCGTTCCCCTTATCTGACTATGTGCAGGTCTTTCGGTCCCTCTACGATCGCATATGGCAGCAGTCCTGGGACGATGCCACCGGAAATAAACTCTGGTCCATCCGCCCCCGCCTGTCATATTGGGCGTCCTCTTTCCACCGCTCCCGACACAAAGAGGTCGTCCTTGCGCGGCTTCGCATCGGCCATACGCGCCTCACGCACGGCTATCTTATGTCCCGGCAGGAGGCTCCTTGTTGCGCCTCCTGCCAGTCGCCCCTCACCGTCTTTCACATCCTTGTGGAATGCCCCACCCTGTCGTCAGTACGTCGTCGCGCCTTCCCGTTCCTCTCTGATTTCCCCCTCCCCGATCGTTTACGTCTTATGCTCGCTGAGAGCCCTCTCTTCTCGCTTGACCGTCTTTTCCTTTTCCTCTCCCAATCTCGCCTCCTCTCTGAGCTTTAGGTGACTTCTCACCCGTCGTCCGCGGTCCTCCCACTTCTAGTGCCTTTCCCCCGTCTCCGTTTCTCTTTCTCATATTCTGCTTCGCCATGATATCCGCTAGCGTATAGCGGGAAATGGCGGTAAACGCCCCAATACAAAAAAAAAATAAAAATAAAAAAAAAAAATATATATATATATATATACAGGGTGGGCCGAAAGTCTGGATCCATAGGAAAATATTTATTTTAATACATAAATTACAACAAATGGTAAATACTTAAAATGAATATCAACTTTAACTCGTAAATGCGTATCCGTGATACTGTACAGTAGTTCGTACTCCAGTATAAATACTCAAATACTTTTTTATTTCAGCCCAGAAATGGCTTCGAATCTAACAACAGAAGACCGGGTAGAACTTGCGCTCATGTACGCAAGACAGGGCGCTACACACAGAGAAGTTGCTACCGAATTCAATAGAAATCATCCTGATAAGCATCCAGTAACACATGCGACTGTTGGCAAGTTGCTTAAACGTTTCAAAGAAACAGGAAGTGTACATGATCGACGGCATTCTGGCCGTCCAAAAACTGCAACTGATGAAAATACCTCTGCAATGGTATGTGAAACTTTAACGAATAGTCCAGTAAAGTCAACAAGAAGATTATCAAATGAAACACGCATCTCGAGAACGTCAATTCGAAGAATTATTAAAAATCATAAATTCCATCCATAAGTGTCTCGATGTCAGAGGCCGCCAATTTGAGCATTTGTTATAATTTGTTGTTTATACTGGAGTACGAACTACTGTACAGTATCACGGATACGCATTTACGAGTTAAAGTTGATATTCATTTTAAGTATTTACCATTTGTTGTAATTTATGTATTAAAATAAATATTTTCCTATGGATCCAGACTTTCGGCCAGCCCTGTATATATACATATATATATATATATATATATACATACATACATATATATATATATATATATATATATATATATATATATATATATATATATATATAAATAATATTCCCTCAGCTGCTCATTACATACTAGTTCAAGCTTATAAGAATGGGGCACAGAAAATTTTTGAACAAATTCAATTACCAAAATCTACTGAATTCTGCAGATTATGTATTGTGTAAGCCATACGAGTATTGTAGATTATAGATAGATGGTTAATGTCGCTTAAAATAATAACGTTGTAGACGATTCCATCGGGCTGGGGTCGATGCCTGCTGGCGGCGCGCAGTAAACCCATCTGATTATTCTTAAGGACAATAAAGTGAGTGGCAGATAAATGGGTACCATGGGTATATATATATATATGATAAGAATGAACATTGATTATATTTGATGCATATATCATGCATTTTAATGTGGATGAATTATAATTTTAGCCTCCACACAATAACAAACGTGGTTAGCAGATGAATGGATACCCTGGGTATACATGACGAAAACTCATTTGAAGTGCAAAGTTATTCGCCGTCTCTCTCTTAAACGGCATTCAAATTTCTACTTTTACGTATTAAATTATATTATAATTCAGAAAAATAATTTTCTGTCTACATCCATGCCTTTTTTCTTTAACACGATCAAGTTCCGACTAGGTCCTTTTAGAGACTTTTCGTAATAGCTTTGAAGAAACCCAAATATCCGACGAGGATCTGACCATGGGGGTTGAAATTATACTGGACACTCGATCCCACGAATGCCAGGTCTTCGAAGAAATAATGTATTTTTTTCTTTTTCTTTTGTGTTTCGGGGTAACAATGAGCCTTGTACTTTCAACATTTTATTTAATGATAAAACTATGAGGATTGTTTTATAAGTTAATACATAATAGCGTTTACTGTATACAACACATTTTCAATGTTTCTCACACATATAGCAGTGATATTGGTATCAATTTTTTTATACATACATATACAAATATATATATATATATATATATATATATATATATATATATATATATATCCAACTTCATTTATTTAGAGAATTAGCATCCATTACATTTTTAAATAAGCTACAAAACATAAGCCTCGTCCTTAAACGCTACACAAACTAATATTATTGGGCACATTTTATAATTTTACACATTATTATTACAACTGATGAAGCAACAATTATACACGCGTAAAACTTCACACAATACACCTAGTGCTTACAAACAAGAACCGATTTTTTATGTGGGTGCATATCATTTCATCATTCCGTTCGGTGTAGCACAAATCGAATAATTTTGAAAAATTTGTAAATTCGTTCCCGCGGGGCATCTGCATGAGAAACGAAAGCAGTCCATGGCACATACGTCGCTATAGTAGCCCTGGAATCGGTAAGGATTCCAGACTATCTGGGTAATTTATAATTGCTCGAGAAATTTTACAATAATACCGTCACTCCAAGGATGGATCCCCAGTGAATTAAAGTAGTACATTCGCTCCCTATTTTTAAAATAAATGGCTATCCAATGAGTCCCTTCGCCTCCGCTAACATCTGTATTTAGAATAAATGCGCCGCAGTACCTCGTAGGTGGAAGCTTCAGCGTTTCATTCTTCGCAAACACACCGATAAATTTGGAACGTGTGATTCGGCCACTATTCATTACTCTCTGGAGTGTATTCGCATCCATTTTAAAAGTCCGTGACTACGCTTCTAAACCTATCAATCTCTAACAGGAATTGTGATTTGAGGTATACTAGTACACTAATAGGTGCGTCTAGCGGCTTGGCGAATTCAAATCTGACAGATGTTTACACTCTACTGTGGACTACTACTGTGTTACGCCGATACCTAATTCGTTGCAAGTGCAGGCAATATGTGCAAGATTACTATACGCTCTCGAGCAAAGCGGGAACACGGCTTCTGTTGAATAATCTGTTTCTAATGTCCGCCCTAAGGCGACTCCATTGTGTAGTCATCAAATCTCTCTCTTTCTTATTTTACCCTTTTAACTATTTTGCTCTTTCTTCTATTCTCAATCTTTACTCTCGTTTTCTCTGTCTTATTATAAACGAACGCGAGCAGACGCTTGAGCCGGTGGGCGCCATTTACTTGCGAACACACAAAGGAAGACGGAATAAATTAAACACACAAAGGAAGACTGGGAATAAATTAAACACACAAAGGAAGACTGGGAATAAATTAAACACACAAAGGAAGACGGAATAAATTAAACACACAAAGGAAGACTGGGAATAAATTAAAGACACTTATTCATTGACTTTTTAATTATACCGAAACAACTTAGACAAACGGGGAATTAGCGTTAACATTTAATCGTGGAGACAATTTATATTTTAAATAAACAATAACACACTCGCACGAAAATCAACCCAACCAGGACACATCCCGCCCAAAGACTGAAGGGCATTTTACTCAGTCCCCAGCTTGTGCACACCTCATAATGTTACCAATTTGTATTTTTAATTATTATTTTCTTCTTTATTAAACAAAACGTTATTACATTCTTATGAACAAAATATTTAATTCTTATTAGACATTATCTTATCTTCATTAAGTACCACTACACTACAATCGCATCACCCCCTTGAAAATAAGTTTTCACTAGGGAAGCTTATTTAATTTCTTAACAAATTTATTTTATTTTATTTCTTTTAACAAATTTATTTATTTTTCAGTTTTCTTCTTTAACAAGTTCAAAGTTAGAAGACAAGAAATCATTTGAATGACAATTTCCACACATTAGATATTTTGTATCATTTCGTGAAAATTTTAATTTTTTTCGATTTTTATGTTTGCATTAATAACAGTTCACACTGATAATCAAATTTACAACCTGTAACGAAGGTGTTACATGAAAAAAAGGATAATTTTCTTGACATTGGTTACAACAAATATCAAGTTCACAATCTATTCCAGCGATTCCTCATCAAAGATCGCTTTACATTCGAAGCATATTCATGTAGTTACATAGTTACTATCTGGGAAACAGAGAAAGAACAACATGTTTATAAAAACATGTTGTTCTTTCTATGTTGCCCTGATAGTAACTATGTAACTACATAAATATGCTTCGAATGTAAAGCGATCTTTGATGAGGAATCGCTGTAATAGATTGTGAACTTGATATTTGTTGTAACCAATGTCAAGAAAATTATCCTTTTTTTCATGTAACACCTTCGTTACAGGTTGTAAATTTGATTATCAGTGTGAACTGTTATTAATGCAAACGTGAAAATTATAATTTTTTTCGATTTTTTATGAAATGAAACAAAATATCTAATATGTGGAAATTGTTTTTGTCCGGACCAGAGCGCATACTATTACACGAAACAAAAATTTGGGCAATAATCACACCCTTTCACTTATAATTTTATTACATAATAATCAGTGTACATTGATTTCTGAACGTTGTTTAGATAACAATCCGCAAAGCTGACAACGGACTTCTTAACTTTTCAATCGCAGCTCTCCTGCTCACTTCGCTAGAATGAAAGGAGTTGCATCACAATGCAACAGATCATCACG
This sequence comes from Bathynomus jamesi, assembly GCA_023014485.1. Taxonomy (NCBI): domain Eukaryota; kingdom Metazoa; phylum Arthropoda; class Malacostraca; order Isopoda; family Cirolanidae; genus Bathynomus; species Bathynomus jamesi. Next base: position 186,393 of record JAJOZX010007434.1, on the reverse strand, counting down.
CTTGAGGTTCCGCTCTTTCTCCAAAAAATGGCGAAAAACAAGAGTCGTCCAATTCAGAGAGGATCAGGGGATGGAGATATACTGAAAGTGGGACCACACACCGGATTTGGACGGAATTTGCAATTCTAGAAGTCGACGAAGAAACTCGCCTCATCTCAACTTTTGTCGGTGAACGCTGCTCCTCCTACGTCCAGCTGAAAGACTCCCTACATGGCATTAATTAAACGATCACTTCACTGTAGGCGGTTTCACAACGAACCTACTGTATGCCTGTATGGACAATAAAGCCGTAGACACTCGTTCAAACTCTCGTGGTTTGCCTACCAAGTGCTAAAACACACATTGAGCGAAGCATCGAGCAACGGGACCAGGACTGCCTGAAAAATACCAGTAGACCACTTCGATCGAAACTGTCCTGCACTAAATCTCTGTGCATTCGGTTTCATTTCTCTCTCTCTCTCTCTCTCTCTCTCTCTCTCTCTCTCTCTCTCTCTCTCTCTCTCTCATCGGTGATCGATCACCTAATTTGGGTCAACTAAACTCAATGGGTGGAATTCGGATTCAACTTAGTTGCTTTCAAATCGATCCTCTCGAAATAAAAAAAAAATATCGAAGTTTGTACTCGTACTGATTATTACTTTTCACATTTAATTTACAGAATTTTCTGAACACTTCACTTCGAAAACTACAATATAATTTGTTTTGGCCCAATTTTCGGTAAAAAAAAATCAATTTCGCAAAAATTTAATCACGCCCTAGCTACCAATAAGGTCACTAATGGCAGTTACATCGAAGATAAAAAAAATCATCAAACGAACGAAACAATACTGCATAATATAAATATAAAAGCGCCCATACATAGTAACCGTTATTATAATTTTAAAAATATTATTCAAACTACCTTCAGAAATCACATCGATACATCTAGATACAAAAGAGAAAAATGAAAACCAGAAACTTCACATCATCAATTCCCAATAACGATGAACCATCTTACACTTCGTGGGGAGCGGACATAGATACCACAAAAACGTTACTGGTAATCTAAAATGCTCCATTTCCGGTCAGCAATCAGTTTAGAGCTCCAACTGCACAAGTAAACCCAAATGAAGCTAAAATAATAACTTTCCAAAACAGAATCATTAAATAAAAATTCAAATAATACCGAAAATTAATTTAATACATTAATTCCAACCTGAAACGCTAAATTTCACAAAGAAAACTTAATTAACAAAATTATATCTGAGAGAGAACTCTCTCCTTGAACACGAAATTCAGCATGGTTTGTAAATCACAGGAATTCCAGTAATTTATCGTTTCCAAGTGAACCTAAATACAAATATTCATCATTATCATAAATAAGAACAGATATTATGAACCCAAAAACACAACGCAACCTGCTACGTAAACAAAAATTAAAATAAGTCACTGCATAATGAAGTGTGTTCACTTTTTGTTGTGAATATTCCTAACCAAATCAAACTGCATTACATCATGAAATAATTCTAATATTTTCTATGCAAACGCGCGAACGTAAAGAAAACACATTTTTCATTATTTATACCCAAATTAAAATGTTAAGCAAAAACACTCCTAAAGAAAATAAAATCTAATTTCAGAATAAAAAAGTTTTATCTGCCTATCCATACAAAATATCACTTGTAATTTTCATTAAAACTCATGAAAGAATGAGAAAATAGACAACAAAAATCGGCCCACTTATAAAATAAAAATTAATGAATATATGACAAAAATTAAAAAAAAAAATAATTTATCAAAAGAATTTACTAAAACAATTCCTGTATTTAAAATACACAAATTTTTATCTTTTTATAACAAATTTAGCTTACTTTGAAGTCTATCACAATTTACATGTGGCAAGCAAATAAACTCAAGCAGTCCAAATCGACCCAGTATAAATTAGTGTCTTTAAGCATTATTCTTAGACTTTAAACCTTAACCCTTTAACGCCGACTGGGTCGAATTGTTCGTGTGTCGGTTTGAAATCCTTTATATACATCCAGTCAAAAAATAACAGTAAAAACTGCCTACTATGATATTGGAAAAATTTTATTTGTTTACTCTTCGATAATTCGTTACAATATACATGTCTATATATACCTATAAATGCGTCACATATACGCACCAATCTTTTAAAGCGACCTTATAAAAATGCATGTCACAATTTCATTACAACTAAAATAATTTAATTTCATCTTATTCCGCAGCTTATTATCCCATCTTTACATGGGGTCGCTGTTTTTGGTTCGTCTTCTCCACTCTCCTCTGTCGTATACCGCGTCCTCCTCCAAGTCCTTCTCCTTGATGTCCACCACCACACAGTCCCTCCATCTCGTCTTCGGTCTTCCTCCTCTTCTCCGTCCCGGCAACTCCATCTCCAGCACTCTGCGCCCCACATACTCCTCCTCTCTTCTCCTGACGTGTCCATACCACCTCAGCCTGGCCTCCTGCACCTTCTTAGATGTTTCAGCCACCTTCACTGTTCCTCTTATATGCTCATTTCTGACCCTATCCCTCCTCGTCACTCCACACATCCATCTCAACATCTTCATTTCAGCCACATCGATTTTTCTTTCATTTCTCTTCTTCATTGGCACAGTCTCCATTCCATACAACATTGCCGGCCTCACCACTGTTTTGAATACCTTTCCCTTCAGTTTCACTGGAACTCTCTTATCACACCCCGACTGTATTCTACAGTTTATCTCTCTCTCTGCTCCCCCCTCTGCATTCACTGTTGACCCCAAGTATTTAAAATACTCCACCGTCTTAACACGCTCTCCACTCAATGTCACTTCCCCTCCTCGGTCCTGCTGCACATCACATCTCATATATTCGGTCTTCTTTCGGCTAATTCTCACCCCCCTACTTTCCAACGCCTCTCCAATTTTCCAACTGCTGCTCCACCTCTTTCGTCTCCTCACTCAACACATCATCGTCTGCATACATCATGCACCACGGCGCCTCCCCTCTAATCTTGTCCGTCAACACATCGAATACCACATTGAAAGGAAGGGGCTCAAAGCTGATGCTTGGTGCAGACCAACTTCCACCCCAAAGCTCTCTGACACACCCACGCTACTCCTCACCTTAGTTGTTACTCCCCTGTACATCCCCTTCATCATTTAATTTCATACAAGTGTGAAATTTATTTACTAATTATTATTATTATCACAATTTTTATGAAAACCAAAAACAAAGAAATTTTTTTTTTAACAAACTAGGTAGGCTGTATAAAAAGCAATAAAAGTTGGAGGAAAAAAAAAAGAAATGATCCATCGGACAGGATTTCTAAATTTTAAACAAGTCTCTCTCTCCACGACTTAAAAAAACGAAATCTGAAGAAAACGGAATGAGAACAGGTGCTATGAGAAGAAAAAAACGATTCAAGAATTTTGACTCAAAATGAGTCGCTGTTCAATTTATCGAAACAGAATATCTACTAATTTTTGTAAATACTATACCATATGTCCCACAAAAAAGTACACCCAACTTTAGATTGTACTAACTCCTCCAAAAATTGAGATATTTTGGATCTGTTTGTTTGATTTAATATAGCAAATTATTCTTTGTTAACGTTCAAATTTATTCATGTTTAAACGATTTAGTGTTTAAGCATCTGCTTTTAACTGAAGGGTACAACAAAATGGATTGCGCAAAATTGGTCAATGAAAAAATAATGTGTGTGCTATCGATGTAATGAAAAGACAAATATATAATAATAGATACTTTAACATAATTTTAATAAGATACAAAGCAGATTTTTCTTTATTCCTTATTGCAAAAGTTATGCTTAGTTTCGTTTTCTTTCAACATGACCGCCATTCCTATCGATACAAATCTGGAGTTGAGCTCTCATCTTCCCCATCACTCTTTTGATAAGATCTGGATTGTCTTAACAAGTTGATTTCAGCTGTGATGCGAGTCCTTAAATCATCTAAATTGATAGGTTGTGATGCAAATACTCTATTTTTCAAATGACCCCATAAAAAGTAATCACACGGGGTCAAGTCAGGGCTTCTGGGAGGCCATTCAATGTCATGGCCTGTAGCAATTACTCTTTGGTGGAAGACTTCCTGCAAGCGTTCCTTCACAATAACTCTCCTGTGAGCAGGAGCTCCGTCTTGCACCCACCAAATACCATTAAATCGGTTTCCATAAGTAATACGTATTTGTGGAAGGATTTCTCGGTCTATCATTTCTAGGTAAGCTTCACCGTTTAGATTACCATCGTAAAAGACCGGGCCAATTAACGCTCCATTACCGCACAGTCCTACCCAGAGAGACAGTTTTTGTCTAGAGTTATTCTTTTCGTAATATGATTGTCAGGTGGATGATGTTTTGGTGCATACTGACGGCAGATTTGTCTGTTCACTAGACCATTCATAAAAAAGGCCGCCTCATCTCCAACCACTAATTGTTCCGTGAATCTTTCTGGTTTTTCAAGAAACCACTGGGCAAATCTTAGGCGGCGAGGTAGATCTCCTTCAATGAGTTGATGTCGAATTTCCATTCTGTATGGGTACAAATTCAAATCCTCACGAACTATTCGATGAAATGACATGCGTGAGAGTTCTGTACCATTTCGCCTGGTGGACACTTTTGGATGTCTCTCTAATAAATGCCGAACATGCTGAATGTTCTCGTCTGTTCTTGCCGTCTTCGGATGGCCTGAACGTCCTTTGCTCAAATTGAGGACCGTTCCTCCTTTGTATTTCCGAACATTCTTTAAAATTGTATGTTTAGTTGGAGAAGCTCTATCGGGAAATTGCAGTTCGAAGGTATTCTGAACTTGTTTTAAGCTTTTAGTGTGCAGATAAGTTGTGACCATGAGAACGCGCTGCCTTCGTGTAAACTGCATGATAAGGGTTTCAAAGTTATTTATAAATTTAGTAATTCAGATTCTTCATTTATATGTATGACTCGTATCTTAGATACAAAAGTTCGAATTATTTAAAAAAAATATTTGCAATATCCTTCGACGTAAAAAGTAGCTCATTGGTTAAAGCAAGAAGAGCTATCTGGCAGGGAGAAATGATCATTCCGCGCAACCCATTTTGCTGTACCCTTCAGTTAAAAGCAGATGCTTAAACACTAAATCGTTTAAACATGAATAAACTTGAACGTTAACAAAGAATAATTTGCTATATTAAATCAAACAAACAGATCCAAAATATCTCAATTTTTGGAGGAGTTAGTACAATCTAAAGTTGGGTGTACTTTTTTGTGGGACATATGGTATAACGGGTAGCAATGTAATTTAGCCGAAATATAAGACACGGACAGAGGACGTGGGAATGCCCTTCTTTTGAATTTAATAGTGGACCACCGCTTGCCCACCAAGAATGTAGTGAACAAATCTTTCTCCTTCTTATTTTGCTCTTTTAACCATTTTGCTCTTTCTTCTATTCTCAGTCTTTACTCTCGTTTTCTGTGGCTTATTATAAACGAACGCGGGCAGACGCTTGAGCCGGTGGACGCCATTTACTTTGGAACACAAAGGAGGACTGGGAATAAATTAAACTTTTATTCACTTTTTATTTATACAGAAACAATTTAAACAAACGGGGTAATGCGAGGGTGGAATTAGCGTTAACATTTAATCGCGGACAGGGAGAATTTATATTTTAAATAAACAATAGCATACTCGTACGAAAAACAACCCAACCAGGACACATCCCGCCCTAAAACTGATGGCATTTTACTCAGCCCCCAGCTTGGGCACATCTCATGAATGTTGCCAATTTGTGCTTTAATATTTTTAATTTCAAACAAAACGTTATCAATTTCTTATTAAACATTATTTTCTTCTTTATTAAACAAAACTATTAAATTATAAACAAAACATTTAATTCTTATTAAACATTATCATCTTGTCTTTATTAAAAACCACTACACTACAATTGACGTAAAGGCTTATATTTTCAAGGCCGAAATTTTCGAAATTATAGGCGTCGGTTTTATAGTTATCATTCACAGGAACGTGTTCCTGCATTCCAATTAATAACCTTTTAGGTAGAGATCCAAGGGTGACGTTTTCTACCTGCTTCAATGTTAGCCCAGAGGGCACCGTATATAGTTTGATCTGTACTCTGCTAAATTGGGTATTTTACTGTGGCGTGTAGTAAATTTTTTTAAATTTCTATTTGTCAGCCCCCAGATTTCAACAAATCTCGGGATTCGTACGACTAAGTTTTATTTTCATATCGACCCCATTCACAAGTAGCTTCTCCTAGAATGTGAAAATCTATGTGCAGGCGCCCGAAGCATTCATATATCTTCTTTTTAGAATTTTTAAACCTGTCCTATATACTGCCTTCATCTTTAGCTTCATAATAGCCTTCGGCAATTAAAAAGGTGTCCTTCGCTTCTTTTGAAAAGTTGAGGACATTTTCCCGATAGGCTCGTAGGTGACAGCAACCAGTTCCTGCCGAGATGTTGACCCGATTTAAATACACGTCACATTGGCTGAATATGCAGTGTAGAAAGTTTGTTTCTGGGAACACAGCGTATTTGTCTTCACAATCCGTTCCATCTGAATGTGCTGTTCGTAGTTTAGCGTACATGTGCACACAGCTTGGATAAAAAAGTAAGGGCCTGAGCTAGGGATTACGAACTCAATAAGAGCACTCGGTGAGCTAATGGTGTTTAACGGTTTAACTGTAATAAAGTCACTGCTCAACAGAAACTTGAGTCGGGGGCATGTCAAAGGGGGACAGCTCCGATTTACAACATTGTAAACTACACGGATGGATGAAACGTGACATGGCGAGCGAGAAATAGTGGCACCTCTCTCGACAAGTAGTAAACAACCTATGATCCATGAAAGCAATATCCTTAGCTGATATCAGTTAAAAAAAATGATCAACCATAGGTTTCAGTCGCTTAGAACTTCCTTTTTGATGGCCTTTTACGTTTAACGCCACGTGATGGTAACCCCTTCTTCGGGACAGGCATCATCTTGTCCCCACCACCACACATTTTTCTCTCTGCATCTTTGGTGATTTCGTCCCTTGTACACTAAGTGTTTTTATAGAGCTTCTTTAGGCCTAGTCCCCGCCATTATGTCTTCTACCGCGTTAAGACCTGATTGTAACGCTTTCCGGCCGAGATATCTGGCACCACTCTTCAGCAAGGGGACAGCAGTACGCAGTATGCTTGAAAAATGGATCCAATCCCACTCCCGCGCTGGTATCTCACCCTTCGATGGACTGTGCAAAGTCTGCGGATTATTATATCACAGTGCGACGAAAGTGCAGCTTCACTGTTAAGCTCCCGTCACCGAATGGAAAACTTTTCCCTTTAATCGTTCTTACATACGAGATATTGGTAAGTTATTAATGTAATGCTTAAGCTCCTTCCTCTATGTTGGGGAATGTGAGCGATACGCAGCAGGCGCACCTGGTTATCCCCAACAAACTGATGCTCCACGTTATTACTGTAAATACAGCACATGTCTGGGGGCGGGTAGCCATCGTTCAATTTCTCCAATTTCAGCTGATTACATTAAACTGCACAAGTCGTGTTGTTTCGTGAAAGGTCTCTCTTTGGGGGGCTGCCCCATATCGGCCCTAGGTTATAATTTTGAACAGCCCTTTGTCTTTAATATTTCTGTTGGCACATACTCGACTCTAAAATCAGAGGCTGAGGTAACTTTGTTTTTTTTTTTTTTTTTTTTTTTTTTTTTTTTTTTTTCTTTACGATTCGTATACTAAATCATCTGTAAGGTTTGATCTTTTCAAACTACCATTTAAATTTCTCTCACATCATCCTCGGCTGCGCCATAATGACCCAGTCCTAGTGTTACTACTGTAGTGTAGTACTGTGCATCCCCACTCCGGCGGCACGCATGGTCTCGTCCCGAGTTACGCCGGCCTTTTCACACTTATCACGGTCTCTAAGAACCGTGAAAACGGATTCTTTATTTTCAATACTTAAAAATTTCGTAAGCAATTGAATTTTGCATATTCCTACCTCATATGAATCACGACCCAATTCGATGGGGCCGTGGAATTATGTTACAAAGTTGGCCAGTGTGTTGCCAGGATGTACATACAGAGAAGAGGACTAGAGTGTGACGTAGAAGCGGTTAGGCGGCATGTTGCACACAACCACCTCACCTGTATCGGTCCACTGTATAATAGGATCCTCACTTAATAGTTTATAAAGACAAGCCTTTATTCCTCAATGTATGTGGGAGACTACTTTTTAATAAATGATCAATATGTTTTGGGGGTCGCTCCGTTGTTCTTCGACTGCTCGTCTCTAGCCTCGTCCCAAAGTCCTATGCCTCTATGCTCAGCGTCATCTGCGCTGTGCCTAATAACTTCGGGGACCTCTGTCGGATTCTTATAATTTTTGTACTCGAAGAAATTTCTGCAAAGCTTCTTGGTATAAGAATATTTTCTCATCAGGTGACTTTTCAGTGTTTAATAGGTCTAATAATTTGCCTTCCATTCTTTTAAGCCTGCTTTTACGGGTTCTAGAACAGTATCTGGACTGTGAGCATTGTAGTGAAGCATACGCCTCGTGTGGAATCACGACTAATTTCTTCATTATATTAAACTAGTCAGTAAAGGTCCCCAAAACTAAAAATAAGTTGTGTAGGTAGGAATGAACCCCCTCTTTGTACAATAATTCGTTTTTTCTTCCCTACATTTTGACTTTTACGTGCTAGTGTGCGTATTATGTTCTTGTAACGGCGTAGGCGAGCCCTCTGAGGGGGTTTCTTTGGTACATTACATTTTATAACGTTAAGACAGATTTCACAGATGCATTTTAAAACGTAGGAGTCAAAATTTAACAAACAGCTGCAGTGCCCGGGGCAGTCGATGATAGATTTTTATTAATTCACATTATTTCTTTAGACTGTCATTCTGGAATATACACCGTTTCAGGCTCGTTCGGGAATATATTCGTTCTTAGAAGCACCCTAAACGTGTTTCGCGGGTGAAGGTTACAAAGCAAATATCCATATCGTTGACTTGTAGCTTCTTTATAAACTTCCAAAAACTCCTTACGCCTTTTCGGGAACATTTGATTGGCTAATAGCCCAATTTGTGACATCTCTACGTTGTCCGAATAAGACTAGATATTGTGTATTTAACGACACATCGCGCATGTATCTATTTTTGAAAAATAGATCCTGATTGATATAGAATACGCTTATGTTAAGATGGTGGGAGAACACTGTAAATGTCTCGGCAAACGTTTTATCCATTTCTAACACGAGATCGTCAATTACAATGACCGTATGTTCATTTCCCTTTATCGAATGAACGTCACACACACCTTTGTGGAACAAAATATCTTCGTACTCGTTGAATACTGACTGGTATGTCGAATAGCACCATATTACTTTTTATTAATAATAATAATAATAATAATAATACTTTATGCACAAATTTTGAGAAGATCTCTCCCTTATCTTTAATGATTTTAAGCATAGACAGTTTTATCATCCTGTACCGCATGATATATGTGGATGGGCTCGTGAACCTGAATTTTTCTACAGAATCCATCTCTAACACGTCACATTACGAAGTGGAACATTTACAAAATAATAAAATTTTAAATGATGTTCCTTATATTCTAGTCTTGTGTTTCCTCCTCTTCCTCAGAACCGTGAATGAGGAACTGTGCCAGCAACATGTCCCCATCATCGATATTACAGATGATTCCGATGACAGGGTAGTTGTGGATACAGGCTCCACCCCAGCTAGTGAACCCATAGCAACACCAGCTGTAGCACCCCCACGCGATATATATATTATCCAAGTACTGGAATTCTCCTGCACTGTTTTTGAAGTTTATGTATGTATTTATTTGTGCGTACATATATTAAACGTGTATATAGATTTCTCTTGTACTATTACTTTTTATTGTATATTTACCTCCTATATATTTCGCATAAATGTATGTTAAATTATAAGGTTGTAACATATTCTACTCGATTTTTTTAGTTTATTTACAACAAAAATTAAATGACAATTACAAATTAATCATCAATATAATTCCCTTCTTTTTCTATAACCTTCTCCCACCTGCAGAAAAGTTTTTTTTTATGCCACGTTCGAAGAAATTCCTTAGTTTTGAATTAAAAAGAGCGATCACTTCGTTTCGATAGCCTCCCTATTGCAACTTTTGTCCATCTAGGTGGTGTTGCAGCAGTGGCGGCTCGTCGGTAGGCACTGCGGAAGTGCAGTACCCCTAAATATTTTATTTACAATTGAAATAATCAAGAACAATATAAGGATGAGCTCACTTAATAACTTTTGAAACTTTTATTCATTGCTCAATGCTCATCCTTTTATTTCAGTAATTATTTCAACCCATTCTTAGAGACAGCACCCCTAGAATTTTTAGTCACGAGCCGCCACTGTGTTGCAGACTTCTGAATACATGGTAGTCTGAAGGTGCGATGTCCGGAGAATAAGGTGGATGAGGCATTTTTTCCCAACCAAATGCCTCCAATTGGGCAGTGGTGATTCGAGCAGTGTGAGGGCGCACGTTATCCTGGTGGAATGGAACACCTCTGCCATTAATTAATGCAGGACGTTTTTCTTCTAATGCCATCTTCAATCGTTGGAGTTGTTGGCAGTAGACTTCAGCTGTGATTGTCTGGTTATCTGGCAGAAGCTCAAAATGAATGATTCTTTGCATATCCCATCAAACGCATAGCAAAATTTTCTTTGGATGGGGTCCATTCCTTGGCCGAGGTTCAGGCTTTGTTTCACGGCTAAGCCACTGATGCCGACGCTTAATATTGTTACAGAGGACCCATTTTTCATCCCCAATGACGATCCGATTCAAAAACGGTGCCTGCAGTTGCCGAGAATGCAGTGATGTGCAAATATCAATTCGATGTTGAAGATCCGCTTGTGACAAATCATGCAGAACCTATTTTCTAACCACTACTTTTCCTAACAGCTTCAAATGACGATGAATGGTCATATGGCTAACGCCGAGTTGCAGGCCAAGTTCTTTTACAGTTACCGTTGGGTTTTTCTCCATTGTTGCTTTCAACAACTCTTCATCTAACTCATTTGGTCGTCCTGTTCGTTGATAATCTTTCAGACTGGTCTCCATTTCTGAACTTCTCAAACAATCTCCTACACATCCATTCGCTCACATCATTTCTATGAACTCTATGAATGTTTTTCACGAATTCACTAGCGTTAGAGCCTTTATGGGACTCTTACAGCATCACATGTCGAATATGCTCTTTCGTGGGCCCCATGTTTTTTCAATATTCTATTATCTATGGTCCGTTTTCTAATCGAGCAGAATTTGTTATAACCTGATATTTCCATGTAAAATAATCCGACAAAAACAATGATATAGTAGTTTTATTATTTATTAAACGATATTAATTGAAACAAGTGCTTTCCTGGGTGTGTGCGTGTGTATGATATATATATATATATATATATATATATATATATATATATATCCCCGCAAGGGGGTTCTAAGCTCGTGCTCTTGAGTGCTCTTTGTGCTAGTTTGTACGTGCTTGTTCCTGGAGGTTTCACGTGCGCCCTCCCGGCCCTAGCACCCAAGGATGATGGGGCTCGACCCTGCAGTCCTTGTCATCCTTGGTCTTTTTCCACTTCGACTGTCCCCTCCACCCTTTCTTTTTCCTCTGTCTTTCCTCTCACTTTTTCTTTGTTTTTCCGCTGAGATATGCCCTTTAAATAGAGGCGAATCGGCTCTTCCTGAACTAAAAAAAAAAAAAAAAAAAAAAAAAATATATATATATATATATATACACAGTATTAAACGATAGAAATATATAAACGAAGCCTGTGTATTTCAATAAATATATACATGTATACGCCAAATGGCTGGCTACGCCTTCCAAGCCAGGTTAAGCCAACTGGCTGATTAAGACTTCTAAGCCAGCTGCTGAGGTGGAGAGGACCAGTATGCGACGAGATATGCCTGCGGAAAGTTTTCTCCTCCTCTCTACTCTCTTAGAGCTACCTTCCTAGGTTAAGCTTGGGTGGGGAAGTAAAACTCCATCCCCTTCCTGCAGCTTGGGGGCTAAACCCCCCCCCCCTGGGTGCCATCTTTACAACTGATCAACATTGCAATTGATTTGCACTCCATTTTGCGGTCATACTAGATTCCGCGTTGATCTTGGACTGTGACGAATACCTCGGACGAGCCTACCACCGAAAAGTATGAACTTAATAATAAAGGTAAAATATTAACGTAAAATATAAAGGTAAAATATTAAGGAACTTCAAAGATAAAGGACTCGTCAAGAAATCTTGTGAAATCCGGACAAGCGAAATATATCTTTAAAGGGTCCTTTAAATTAACTACCACAACGAAGAGTGGAGGCACGTGAAATGACACGCAATATACAGGGTGTCCCATAAGTCCGGCATCATAGGAAAAATAAAAAAAAAGTTAAAACAAAAGCTTTTATTTACAGAACGTGCTCAATATGTCCACCATTGTTTTCAATACACAAATCAGACGTGATACCCAGTCAGCAAGCACACGGTGAATGATGTCAGAAGTAATGGTGTTACATGCCCCAATAATGCGCTGCCGCAAATGTTCAACACTCCTAATTTTCTCTGCGTATACCAGCGCTTTTAAGTGGCCCCAGAGATAAAAATCTAGTCGCGAGAGATCCGGGGTTCTAGCTGGCCATTCCACAGGCCCTCGACGTCCTATCCAATGACCAAGGAATTGTTGGTACAGGTAGTCCCTTACTTGGGTGCTGTAATGTGCAGGAGCGCCGTCTTGCTGGAACCATGTTGGGAAATTTCCTTCTTCGTTCAAGACACTGGGAAATGCTTCTTCCTTGAGCATACGTAGGTAGGTGCCTCCAGTGACATGTTCATCGAAAAAGAGGGGGCCTATGATGCGATCCTTCCAAATGCCACACCATACCATCACCCGAGATACACCTTGTTCCTTTGAAGAGGTATACCAGTAGCGGGTGTTCTGTCGATTTACCTCACCATTTCCATAAAAAACAGCCTCGTCACTGAAAAGAATGGTGGACGGGAAATTGGCATCCCGAGCATAAGGAAAACATGAATTATGGTTTGTAGAAATAGAAAAATATGAATTTCTCCTATGATGCCGGACTTATGGGACACCCTGTATAATAAATCCCACGGTTAATACTGCAGCGTGAGTTATCGTCCGTTACAAAGGTTAACTCCAAATATTAAGTTAATAAGATAACCAACAGATCTCCAATTGATTTCTAGTTATATAACGATGTGGAGTGACCTTAATAACAATGATAAACTAACAATACGAGTTGAAACTAAATCTCAATCAAGAGAGAAACACACTTTAAAGTATAAACAAAGTAAGAAACTTCTTGAACTTAACCCCCAACCTTACAATATATCTAACCTACAACAAAAACAAACGAATCACAAAATAAATATACGCGAGACCATATACAATTAACTGAATAAATCAGTAAAGAAAAATCAATGTATACACTGGAGTGACTAAGATTAATAGAAGTAAACCTCCAAGACGGTCCTTAATTATAAATTCGTCCAAAGTGTAAAGTAAATTAAACCTTTGAATTATTCATTTGATTATCGTAATGTACTAATGTGTATGACATCCGCATTCGCATCCGCACTTTGCAATGGGGATGTATAACATTATGACGGTTTCATATATGCAGTGTGCACCTAATTCCTAAACGTCTGTCGAGCCGGTGGTGCCCACTCCGGCTGGCATTCGACGTCCGGACATAGTGGTGGCGCGCAACCACTAGGTTACGATCGTTGATGCCCAGATCGTAACGGACTCTTGTTGCACGACCTTGGAGGAGGCTCACCTCAGGAAGGCCCGCCGTTACGACGAGCCGGCCGTGAGGCAATGGGCCCTCGACTGGGCACGGCAGCAAGATGACGACTGTCAATTTGCCAAGGCTACGTCACTAACTATCTCCTGGCGCGGACTACTAGCAAACAGCTCAGCCTAAGATCTCAAGGCACTAGGCCTTGGAGCTGGCCAACAAAAGCTGCTGGTAGTTCGCAGTCTCGAGGGATCGGTGTACATTTGGAGGCACCGGGCGCACCGGGGCATGCGCGGTGGGTGGAGGCGTGGGCGTCCGCCGAATCCTGGGTTGGGTCCCAGGCGGGATTGATCAGGATCTCCTGAAGATCTTGATCAGTGTCCTAAAGGCTTCAAGCTCTAGGCCTGGTCGGGTAGGGGGAGGCGGCCACGCGATGGACCGCACAGAACAAACACCATGTGTTCAGTCCCTCTACTGATGACCCAATTGAGGCTTACATAGTATTGGCCGAGGGGTGCGGGGAGTTACCTAGCCGTTGCTAGGTAGTTTCCCCGTAGCTGCTGTATCACTACGCAGTACGCCGCGACATAGAGCGATACATTGACGAAAAAAAAAAAAAAAATGGTCACCTACTCATGGAGAGAGACCGGCTTTGCGGCGGTGATCGACATCGTCCGCGCCACTCTTGCACCACCTCCTCGCGGTGAGGGTCCGGCTCTGCTGTGGTGATGGACTTCGTCCACAGTACTAACGGTGCACTGATCGAGCTTTGGATTGATTACTTCCCTGCGGTGAAGCTTCGTAAAAGGCGCTGTCTATGCAGCAGAAACCGTGTCGTGCTGCGGCCGATGGGATCGCAGGGGACGGGGATCAACAGCCCCGGAGGCGGCTGGACCGCCTGGGCTTTTCGTCTGCCCGCAATGCTCCCGGCCGTTCCGGTCGAAGATCGGCCTCGGAGTACACCGACGAGCAATGGCACCCCGGCGACTTCTTCGCCGAGGTGAACCTCGATCAAGTAAAAAGGCGTTGGGATCCTGCCGAAGAGGAAGTTCTGGCGGATACGGAGGCACGGCTGACCTTCGAGCACAGAGGTGGTCAGCTGTTTATGAACCAAGCCCTCTTTCCACTCTTCCCTGATCGTAAACTCGAATCGATCAAGTCGAGGCGGAAGCGGCCTGAGTACCGTGAGCGGGTTCTCCAGTTGGTTGAATACCGCCGGGAAAAGGCCGCCATGGAGGTGGGCGATGGTGCTCGGCCGCGTCGACGCGGCGTGGTTCCTCCGCCCCGCCCGGTACAGCCTGTGGGCCCTATGGACCTCGGGCTCCGTGGCGGGGTGCGTTCACGTCGCGGTCCGCCGCGGCGGCCGCTTTCCTGTCCCCGATATCGAGGAGAGAGTTTCCTCCTCCTCCGGCTATGAGGCGGGCGATGAGACATTTGTGTTGTTTTTCCTCCTCGGAGTCCGTTGGGGAAGCCGTTGCTTCCCCAGAGGAACCGGGGGGGGAGGGTTTCGAGGCGGCGGGGGGGTGTCGGAGAGGGAGCCGAAGACGTTCCCCCGGAGCCAATCCCAGACAGGGACCCGATAGTGTTTTTAGACCGGCTAACATTGGCAATGGATTGAGCACTTGGAATGACGATGTATGTGGGATCCGGGATTAGGATGGGTACACCCACCAGGCGGCCCAGGCATGGCTCCCTCTCGCCTGTGCTGTCCTGGACAGGCTGGCTGCGGACCGCCCTGGTCAGCCCGATCGGGTTGCGGGGCGGACGCCAGTAGGTCAACGAGAACGCGTTACGCCCTCACCGACCGAAAACGGTCGTCCTCGCGCCACGTTGGGCGCGGGGCGCAGTGGCCAGCGTGTCTCGGGGGCTCGTCGCCCGCCAGTAGGCCAACGGAGGCGCGTTACGCCTCCACCGGCCCAAAACGGGCGGCTTCCCCCTGGGAGGGGCGGTCCGCGCGGGGCGTCTTAACATTCCCATTGAGGTACCACGCACTCGTCGTATGAGGAGTATGGAGTGGAGAATCGTTCAGGGCTTGTGGGCGCGGAACCGCGGGAGAGCTGCGTCCCTGGTTCTGGACGACTCCTACTGGCAGCCCGACCCGGTCGGGGCGGAGGCGAAGATTGCCTTCTGGCGAGGTATCTTCGGTGCCCCCTCTGCTCGCGATGAGCGCGTACCGGTTCTGAGTGAGCCCTTGTGGCACCTCATTGAGCCGGTTACGGCGGCTGAGGTCAAATGGGCCGTCAAGAATATGAACGACGGTGCACCTGGTCCTGACGGAGTGGTCCTGGGGAGTTTAGAGGGTTACTGTAAAGAGGTGCTTGCGGTGGCCTTCAACTGCTTCCTGGCGGGTGGGGATCTGCCTGGGCGTTTTCGGGACGCTCGGACGGTCCTCATTCCGAAGAAGGCTGCTCCTGAGGGTCCGGGTGATTATCGCCCAATTACGATGAGCTCGATGATAGTGCGCTGTTTCCATAAGATCCTGGCCCGCAGGTGCGATAGCGCACGACTCGAGTTCTCGGCAGCGAGGATTCGTCCGTGCTGATGACTGCGCGGAGAACCTTTTGGTCCTCCAGACAGTCATTGCCCAGACCAAAGGTTTGGGTCATACCTTGCACGGGGAGTTTGTAGACTTGGCTAAAGCGTTCGATAGTGTCTCTCACGAGAGCATTCCCGGCGCTTTACTTCGTCTCGGTGTGCCAGCACCACTAGTCAGCTATGTGGCCGCAACTTATGTAGGGGCTGCCACATGGCTGATGGGGGAACGCTTGTCAGTGACTCGGGGTGTGAGGCAGGGAGACCCGCTGTCCCCATTTGTCTTCAACGCGGTTCTAGAGTGGTCTTTAGGGCAGTTGAACGATGCAGTCGGTGTTCCTTTAGGGAGCCACCGTGTGAGCCACCTCGCCTTTGCAGACGATGTGATCCTTCTGAGTACGTCTCCAGTGGGCTTGCAGTCCTTATTGGACTGCTATGCCTCCGAGACCGAAAAGACTGGCCTCCGCCCGAACAATGCCAAGTCCGCCACCTTCTCTGTCCTGCTAGACGGGAAGGGGAAGCGCTGGGTTTGGGGCGCTCAGGCTCGTTTTACTGTAGGTGGCATGGCCATTCCCGCGTTGAATACGGGCGACTTTTATCGGTATCTTGGCGTAGATATCGGCATGATCGGGTCTAAGTCGAGAGCGCTCACGGTAATCCGCGAGTGGCTAGATCGGGTCTCGGCTGGCCCACTCACTCCGCAGCAGAAGCTCTGGGTCTTGCGGTCCATGGTTCTGCATGGGGTAACCCACGACCTGGCTCTTAGCCGGGTTCGTGCGGGGACCCTGGTGGATCTGGACCGTCTGGTCCGGAGTCGCGTTCGGCGGTGGTTGCATCTCCCGAAAGATGTGCCACTTGCCGTGTTTTACGCGGCTGTGGGTGATGGGGGACTTGGTCTGCCGTCTCTGCGCGTAAGGCTACCGATTTATAAGATCAAACGGGTCGACGGCTTGGTTCGAAGCTCCGACCCGGTCGCCCGCGAGGTGGCCGCTCACCCACTGGGCGGACAACTCGTGGCGGCATGTCCCCCCCGCTAGAGTCAGGGGTCTGCTTCTGCGAAAACCAGCAGAAGCCGGGCACGCGTTCCGACTTGCACTTGCCGCCTCTGTGGAAGGTAAAGGGTTGGCCGGGGCGCGTCAACAGGGCGCGTCAACAGGGCGCGTCAACAGGGCGCGTCAGATTCTCATGGGTGGATCAACGACGGTACGAGGCTTATGACCGGACTGAATTTCATCGACGCAGTCAAGGTCCGTATCGGCGCTCTGCCCACGATGGAGCGACGGTCAAGGGGTCGGGGCGGCTCCCCTCCTTGTGAGTGGGGGTGCCATGCGGGTGATGGCCTCGGCCATATCCTGCAGGGTTGTCCTGACACCCACCGTAAGCGCGTCGAACGGCACGATCGGGTGGTCGGCTTGGCGGAACAGTCACTTCGCGGCTCTGGGGCCCGAGTGATTGTCGAGCCGGTGGTGCCCACTCCGGCGGGCATTCGACATCCAGACATAGTGGTGGCGCGCAACCACGACGTTACGATCTTTGATGCCCAGACCGTAGCGGACTCTTGTTGCACGACCTTGGAGGAGGCTCACCTCAGGAAGGCCAGTTGTTACGACGAGCCGGCCGTGAGGCAATGGGCCCTCGACTGGGCACGCCAACAGGATGACGACTGTCAATTTGCTAAGACTACGTCACTAACCATCACCTGGCGCGGACTGCTGGCCGCCAGCTCAGCCCAAGATCGCAAGGCACTAGGCCTTGGAGCTGGACAACAAAAGTTGCTGGTAGTTCGAAGTCTCGAGGGATCGGTGTACATATAGAGGCACCGGGTGCACCGGGGCATGCGCGGTGGGCGGAGGCGTGGGCGACCGCCGAATCGCGGCTGGGTCCAAGGCGGGATTGATCAGGTTCTCCTCAAGATCGTGATCGGTTACCTTAGGCTTTAAGCTCTAGGCCTGGTCGGGTAGGGGGAGGCGGGTAGGGGAGGCGGGTAGGGGGAGGCCGTCACGCGTTAGACCGCACAGAACAAACACCAAGTGTTCAGTCCCTCTATTGATGATCCTATTGAGGCTTACATAGTATTGGCCGAGGTGTGCGTGGGGTTACCTAGCCGTTGCTAGGTAGTTTCCCCGTAGCTGCTGTATTACTATGCAGTATGCCGCGACATAGAGCGATACATTAAAACGAAAAAAAAAAAAAAATGGTCACCTACTCGTGTAGAGAGCCCGGCTTTGCGGCGGTGATCGACATCATCCGCGCCACTCTTGCGTTTCTCCTAGCGGTGAGGGTCCAGCTCTGCTGTGGTGATGGACTTCGTCCACAGTACTAACGGTGCACTGATCGATCTTTAGATTGATTTCTTCCCTGCAGTGAAGCTTCTTAAGAGGTGCTGACTATGCAGCGTGAACCCTGTCGTGCTGCGGCCGACCGGATTGCAGGGGCCGGGATAAACAGCCCACGGAGGCGGCTGGACCGCCTGAGCCTTTCGTTTGCCAGCAATGCTCCCGGCCGAAGATCGGCCTCGGGGTACACCGACGAGCAATGCACCCCGGCGTCTTATTCGCCGAGGTGAACCTCGATCGAGTTAAAAGGCGTTGGGGTCCTGCCGAAGTAGTAGTTCTGGCAGATGCGGAGGCACGGCTGACCTTCGAACACAGAGGTGGTGAGCTGTTCATGAACCAGGCCCTTTTTGAGCTCTTCACCGATCGTACGCTTGAATCGATCAAGTCGAGGCGCAAGCGGCCTGAGTACCGTGAGCGGGTTCTCCAGTTGAATACCGCCGGGAAAAGGCCGCCATGGAGGCAGGCGATGGTGCTTGTCCGCGTCGTCGTGGCGTGGTTCCTCCGCCCCACCCGGTTCAGCCCGTGGCCCCTATGTCCGCGGGCCCAGTGGTGGGGTGCGTCCGCGTCGCGGCCCGCCCTCCTGTCCCCGGTATCGAGGAGAGTGTTTCCTCCTTCTCCGAGTTGGGCGACGAGACATTTGTTTTGTCTTCCTCCTCGGAGTCGGTTGGGGAAGCCGTTGCTTCCCCGGAGGAACCGGGGGGGGAATGAGGCGGCGAGGTGGGCCGAAGAGGGAGTTGACGTTCTGCCGGAGCCAATCCCAGACAGGGACCCGATGGAGTGTCTAGATCGGCTAACATTAGCAATTGGCAGTGGGTTGAGGAATTGGAGTGACGAAGTGTTTGGACTCCAGGACTGGGATGGGTACGCCCACCAGGCGGCGTAGGAGTAGCTCCCCCTCGCCTGTGATGTCCTGGACAGGCTGGCTGCGGATCGTCCTGGTCAGCCCGATCGGGTTGCGGGGCGATCGCCGGGTTACAGCAAAGAGGCGCTTGCTGTGGCATTCAACTGCTTCCTGGCGGGTGGGAATCTGCCGGAGCGTTTTCGGGACGCCCGGACCGTCCTCATTCCGAAGAAGGCCGCTCCTGAGGGTCCGGGTGATTACCGCCCAATTACAATGAGCTCAATGATAGTGCGCTGTTTCCTTAAGATCCTGGCCCATAGGTGCGACAGCGCACGACTCCCGAGTTCTCGGCAGCGGGGCTTCGTGGATGCTGATGGCTGTGCTGAAAACCTTTTGGTTTTCCAGACGGTCATTGCTGAGGCCAAAGGTCTGGGCCACCCCTTGCACGGGGCGTTTGTAGACTTAGCCAAGGCGTTCGATAGTCTCTCACGAGAGCATTCCCGGCGCTTTGCTTCGTCTCGGTGTGCCAGCACTACTAGTCAACTATGTGGCCGCAACTTACGTAGGGGCTGCCACATGGTTGATGGGGGAACGCCTCTCAGTGTCTCGGGGTGTGAGGCAGGGAGAGCCGCTGTCCCCATTTGTCTTCAACGCGGTCCTAGAGTGGTCATTAGGGCAGTTGAACGATGCAGTCGGCGTTCCTTTAGGAAGCTAGCGTGTGAGCCACCTCGCCTTTGCAGACGATGTGGTTCTTCTGAGTACACGTCTCTAGTAGTCTTGCAGCAGTCCTCATTGGACTGCTATACCTCGGAGACCGAAAAGACTGGCCTCCGCCCGAACAATGCCGTCCGCCACCTTCTCCATCCTGCTTGACGGGAAGGGGAAGCGCTGGGTTTGGGGCGCCGAGGCTCGTTTTACTGTACGTGGCATGGCCATTCCTGCGTTGAATATGGACAACTTTCATCGGTACCTCGGCGTAGATATCGGCATGATCGGGTCTAAATCGAGGGCCCTCGCGGTAATCCGCGAGTGGCTAGATCGGGTCTCGGCTGGCCCATTCACTCCACAGGAGAAGCTCTGGGTCTTACGGTCAAATGTGCTGCCTGGGATGACCCACGACCTGGTTCTTAGCCGGGTTCGTGCGGGAACCTTGGTGGCGCTGGACCGCTTGGTCCGGAGTCGCGTCAGGCAGTGGTTGCATTTCCCAAAAGATGTGCCACTTGCCGTGTTTTACGCGGCTGTGGGTGATGGGGGGCTTGGTCTGCCGTCTCTGCGCGTGAGATTGGCGATATATAAGATCAAACGGATCGATAGCTTGGTTCGAAGCTCCGATCCGGTCGCCCGCGAGGAGACCGCTCACCCACTGGGCGGACAACTCGTGGCGGCGTGTCCCCCCGCTAGATTCAGGGGTCTGGTTCTGCGAACACCAGCAGAAGGTGATCACGCGTTCCGACTAGCACTTGCCGCCTCTTGGACGGCAAAGGGCGGGCTGGAGCGCGTCAACAGGCTGCGTCAGCCTCTCATGGGTGGATCAACTACGGTACGAGGCTTATGACCGGACGGAATTACATCGATGTCGTCAAGGTCCGTATCGGCGCTCTGCCCACGAGGGAGCGACGGACACGGGGTGGGGGAGGCCCCCCATTGTGAGTGGGGGTGCCACGCGGGAGATGGCCTCGGCCATATCCTGCAAAGCTGTCCCGATACCCACCATAAGCGCGTCGAACGGCACGACCGCGTGATCCGCTTGGCCGAACAGTCACTCCGTGGCTCTGGGGCCCGGGTGATTGTCGAGCCGGTGGTGCCCACTCCGGCGGGCATTCGACGTCCCGACATAGTGGTGGCGCGTAACCATAGGTTACCATCGTTGATGCTCAGATCGTAGCGAACTCTTCTTGCACGACCTTAGAGGCGGCTCACCTCCGGAAGGTTCGTTGTTACGACGAGCCGGCCCTGAGGCAATGGGCCCTCGACTGGGCACGGCAGCAGGATGACACCTGTCAATTTGCCAAAACTACTACACTAACTATATCCTGGCAGGGGCTGCTAGCCACCTGCTCGACCCAAGATCTCAAGGCACTAGGCCTTGGAGCCGGTGTACAAAAATTACTAGTCCGAAATCTTAAGGGGTCGGTGTATACATGGAGGCAGTGGGCGGAGACGAGGGCGGAGACGAGGGCGACCGCCGAATCCTGAGCCAGTTCCCCGGCGGGATTGATCAGCTCTCCCAATGATCCTGATCAATCACCATAGGCTTCAAACTCTTGGTCTGGTCAGGTAGGGGGATGCGGCCACGCGTTTCGACCCCACATTATAAACACCATGTGTTCAGTCCCTCTATTGAGGCTTACATTATTGGCTGAGGGGTACGGGGGGTTACCTAGCCGTTGCTTGGTATTTCCCCCGTAGCTGCTGTATTACTATGCAGTATGCCGCGACATGAAGCGATACATTGACGATTGAATAACTAACGAATCATTTGCGACGGAAAAGAGTATCATTTTTTAATTCAGCACATTGAAAAACAGTTTTTAAAACTTTCTACCGGTGTAATAGTAAATATTTACGAAACCTATTTTCGTCAGTAATATTCACGGCAAAAGTAACAACCTAAACTAACCTAGTACTACTTACCTTTGCGGGTCCTGAAAATGACCCAACCTTACCTTTCTGAGTATAATCGCTTTTGGCGTTGGATAACATGAACGTTAATTGAATGCCCGCTTAGGTCAACTGTATGCCCATGACAATTCGTTAGATTGGGATATCTTCGTTAAAACTAACGAAAATAACAACCAATTGTCAAGGGCGTAATACATTTCACCTAACCGGGCATAGGTACTCCATAATGAATTTGGGACCCGGAAAAGTAGTACCCCTAACCTAGGCCTAGATGACGTCCCACTCCGAGTGGGAGCTCCCAACAGACAGCCATTATGAAGCGACTGTTGAATTCAAATTTCAGCCGCCAGACCTGTGCGGGAGTATCACGTGACAATGGGGCAGCCGCTGACTGGCTAATAACTACATACGTCACGGGACGAGGGGATTTGAGTGAATAATGGTGCCAAAATTTAATAATTTCGAAAATGAATATCTCGATAAACAGGAATTTCCGCTAAAATTAGTAGAATAAAGTAGTTTTTTTTTTCGCTCGAGACATCAATATCGAGTTTCGTGGATGTTCTACCGAATTTTAATCCAATTATCTACTAAATGAATTAGTTTTATCAGGAATTATATATACACATACATACATTAGGGCTTGGTCTGGCGGAACTGGAGAAAAATTCACAGATATTTAATGTTTTTCAGTTGCCCCTTCAACTAGCTAAGAAAACTAAGCGAGAATGCCAAAGTTGACCGTAAATTATTTTTCAAAACAAATACTCGGCCGTAAACTACTCGGAGCTATTAAAGAATAGTGACCCGCTCTTGCACCACTTCCTAGTAGCGAGGGTTGGCTCTGCCGTGGTGATGGACTTCGTCCACGGTACTAAAGGTGCATCTGGTTGATCTTTAGATTAACTTCTTCCCTGGGGTGAAGGTATTAAAAACAGCTGTCTATGCAGCAAGAACCCTGCCGTGCTGCGGCCGGTGGGATCCCAGGGGCCGGGGATCAACAGCCCCCCGGAGGCGGCTGGACTGCCTGAGCAGTTCGTCTGCCCGCAATGCTCGTGGGCGTTCGGGACTAAGACCGGTCTCGGTGTTCACCGAAGAGCAATGCATCCCAGCGACTTCGCTGGGGTGGACCTCAATCGAGTGAAAAAGCGTTGGGATCCTGCAGAAGAGGAAGTTCTGGCGGATACGGAGGCGCGACTGACTCTCGAGCACAGGGAGGGTCAGTTGTTTATGAACCAAGCCCTCTTCCGGCTCTTCCCCGACCGTACCTTGGAGTCAATTAAGTCGAGGCGGAAGCGGCCCCAGTACCGTGAGCGGGTTCTCCAGTTGGTAGAATACCGCAGGGAAAAGGCCGCCATGGAGGCGGGTGGTGGTGCCCGTCCGCATCGCCGCGCCGTGGTTCCTCCGCCCCGTCCGGTTCAGCCCGTGGCCCCTATGGACCTCGGGCCCCGTGGCGGGGTGCGTCCGCGTCGCGAGTCGCCGCAGCCCGTCCTCCGGTCCTCGACATTGTCGACGAGGTTTCCTCCTCGTCCTCCTCCGGCTCGGGGGAGGGCGACGAGACTTTTGTTGTTTCGTCTTTCTCCTCGTCTTCCTCGGGGTCCGTTGGGGAAGCCGTTGCTTCCCCGGAGGAACGAGGAACCGGGGGGTGGGCGATGAGGCGGCGGGGTGGGCTGGAGAGGGAGCCCAAGACATTCCGCCAGAACCAGTCCTTTGCAGAAACCCGATGGAGTGGTTGGAACGATTAATTGTGGCGATTGGTAGTGGAATTGAGACGGAGAGACGAAGTGTGTGGGATCCGGGAGTGGGATGGGTACGCCCACCAAGCGGCACAGGCGTGTCTCCCCCTCGCCTGTGCTGTTTTGGACAGGCTGGCTGCGGATCGTCCTGGTCAGCTCGACCGGGTAGCGGGGCCGCCGCCAGTAGGTCAACGAGGGCGCGTTACGCCCTCACCGACCGAAAACGGCCGTCGGCGCGCCGGGTTGGACGCGGGGCGCCGTGGTCAGCGTGTCTCGGCGGCTCGTCGCTCGCCAGTAGGCCAACGGGGGCGCGTTACGCCCCCACCGGCCCAAAACGGGCGGCGTCCTCCTGGGAGGGGCGGTCCGCGCGTCGTAGTTCGCGCAGGGCGTCCTAACAACGTTCCCGTGGTCCCGTCGCATGAGAAGGCGTATGGAGTGGAGGATTGTTCAGGGCTTGTGGGCGCGGGACCGAGGGGAGAGCTGCGTCCCTGGTCCTGAACGACTCCTACTGGCACCCCGACCAGGTCGGGGCGGAGGCGAAGATTGCTTTCTGGCGGGGTATCTTCGGTGCACCCTCCGCTCACGATGAGCGCGTGCCGGTTCTGAGGGAGCCCTTGTGGCACCTCATTGAGCCGGTCACGGCGGCTGAGGTCGGATGGGTTCTCAAGAATATGAAGGACGGGGCACCTGGTCCCGACGGTGTGGTTCTGGGGAGTTTAGCGGGTTACTGCAAAGTGGCACTTGTGGTGGCCTTCAACTGCTTCCTGGCGGGGGGGGGGGATCTTCCTGAGCGTTTTCGGGACGCTCGGACGGTCCTCATTCCGAAGAAGGCTACGCCGGAGGGGCCGGGTGACTACCGCCGAATTACGATGAGCTCAGTGATCGTGCGCTGTTTCCATAAGATCCTGGCCCGCAGGTGCGACAGTTCACAGGTCCTGAGTTCTCGGCAGCGGGGATTCGTGCGTGCTGATGGCTGTGCGGAGAACCTGTTGGTCCTCCAAACGGTCATTGCTCAGGCTAAAGGTCTGGGCCACCCTTTGCATGGGGCGTTTGTTGACCTAGCTAAAGCATTCGATAGTGTCTCTCACGAGAGCATTCCCGGTGCTTTGCTTCGTCTCGGTGTGCCAGCACCACTCGTCAGGTATATGGCCGCCACCTACGTGGGGGCTGCCACATGGCTGATGGAGGAACGTCTGCCAGTGACGAGGGGTGTGAGGCAGGGAGATCCGCTGTCCCCATTTGTCTTCAACGCGGTTTTAGAGTGGTCTTTGGGACAGTTAAACGATGCAGTCGGCGTTCCTTTAGGGAGCCAGCTTGTGAGCCACCTCGCCTTTGCAGACGACGTGGTTCTTCTTAGTACGTCTCCAGTGGGCTTGCAGTCCTTATTGGACTGCTATGCCTCGGATGCGGAAAAGACTGGCCTCCGCCCGAACAATGCCAAGTCCGCCACCTTCTCCATCCTGCTAGACGGGAAGGGGAAGCGCTGGGTTTGGGGCGCTGAGGCTCGCTTTACTGTGGGTGGTAGGAACATTCCCGCGTTGAGTACAGGCGACTTTTATCGGTACCTGGGCGTGGATATTGGCATGATCGGGTCTAAGTCGAGAGCGCTCACGGTAACCCGTGAGCGGCTAGACCGGGTCTCGACTGGCCCACTCACTCCGCAGCAGAAGCTCTGGGTCTTGCGGTCGAAAGTTCTGCCGGGGATAACCCACGACTTGACGTTAAGTCGGGTTCGTGCGGGGACCCTGGTGGAGCTCGATCGTCTGGTCCGGAGTCGCGTGCGGCAGTGGTTGCACCTTCCGAGGGATGTGCCACTTGCCGCATTTTACGCGGCTGTGGGTGATGGGGGGGGCTTGGTCTGCGTGTCCGGTTGCCGATGCATAAGATCAAACGGGTTGAGGGCTTGGTTCAAAGTTCTGACCCGGTCGCCCGAGAGGTGGCTGCTCTCCCACTGGGCGGACAACTCGTGGTTGCGTGTCCTCCTGCTGGAGTCAGGGGCCTGGTTCTTCGGACACCCGAAGAAGCTGAGCACGCGTTCCGGCTTGAACTTGCCGCTTCTGTCGACGGCAAAGGGCTGGCCGGAGCGCGTCAAGAGGCAGCGCCAGCTTATGACCGGACGGAATTTCATCGACGCCGTCAAGGTCCGTATCGCCGCCCTGCCCACCAGGGAGCGACGGACACGGGGGCGGGCTCCCCCTCCTCCTTGTGAGTGGGAGTGCCATGCGGGGGATGGCCTCGGCCATGTCCTGCAGGGTTGTCCCGATACCCACCGTAAGCGCGTCGAACGGCACGACCGGGTGGTCCGCTTGGCGGAGCAGTCGCTGCGGGGCTCTGGAGCCCGGGTAACTGTCGAGGCGGTGGTGCCCACTCCGGCGGGCATTCGACGCCCAGACATAGTGGTGTCACGGAACCACGAGGTTACGATCGTTGATGTCCAGATTGTAGCGGACTCTTGCTGTACGACCTTGGAGGAGGCTCACCTCCGGAAGGCCCGCTATTACAGCGAGCCGGCCTTGAGGCAATGGGCCCTCGACTGGGCACGGCAGCAAGATGAACACTGCCAATTCGCTAAAGCTACATCCCTAACCATCTCCTGGCTCGGGCTACTGGCAACCAGCTCAGCTAAAGATCAAGGCATTAGGCCTTGGAGCTGGTCAACAAAAGCTGCTCGTAGTTCGCAGTCTCGAAGGATCGGTGAACATCTGGGACACACCGAGCGCACCGGGCATGCGTGGTGGCGGAGGCGTGGGCGTCCGCCGAATCCTGGGCTGAGTCCCAGGCGGGATTTGACCAGGATCTCCTAAAGATCCTGGCCAGAGAAATATATAGGTTTCAAGCTCTAGCCTGGTCGGGTAGGGGGGGGGGCGGCTACGCGATAGACCGCACAGAATAACCAACACAAGTGTTCAGTCCCTCTATTATGACCCTGATGAGGCTTACATAGTATTGGCCGGGGGGATGTGGGGGTAGGGCGGATCGAAAAATGAGGTTTTTAAAACGTTTTTTTCGAAATTCAAATATGGCTAGTGCGGAAAATATGTGGGTGCTATAGATAATGACTGTGCATAAATATTAGTCCTGCGAAATTATATCTTCAGGTGCCACAAAGCCGTCGAAAAAAGTGAATATAATGATTTTCTTATATTCTGCATTAGTACAATAAAAACTTACTTGTTATTATTATATATTAAGTGTTCCAATTACCAAAATAGTTACTGAATTACGCAGCTCTTAGTTTATTTAGATCAATGTTCTTTTGATTAATGATCTAAATAATCCAGAACTCACCACGAGGAGGTGGCTGCGTGTCGAGCTCCACCCATGCCCTCCCAACCACCCATCCTTGCGCATGTTTTTTTCTATTAACGTTTTATTTAAACTTTATATTCAGCTTTACTTTCGAATGATGGCATTTTTTTACGTGACTGAAGTGTTGATCTTATGAAGCCATCTCGCACGTTCAATCCAAATACTTTTGATGATGCTTCAGTCACTAATTTTATCATTCTTTCTACTACTCGTGTATGACAAGGGAATTTCTCGAATGGAGGGGTACTCTTGTTTTCTATGAATTCTTCAATCTCATTTTCTGTCACGTGTCTTGTCACAGGTGGTTCAGTGACAATGCATTTTTGCCAATTAATTAAATCAGTATAATCAGTAGCTTCAAATTGAATAACAGGTACTGTGAAACGCCTCAACTTTTTCCTTGTTTGTTTGCCTTGCTTTCTTTATTCGCCTCCACGCTAATTCTCTTATGGCGCTGCGGTCATCATGAATCATTGATGCTAGAATATTTTCTGGATTTGCAAAAAATGCATTTCTTTGTATGACAGGGTTTACAATATCCTTTACTTCGTCATTCAGTGTTATTGTTAGTTCAATAGTTTTGAAAACATGTTTTGAGCCATTGACAAAAGACGTACTTTGCTTAATAGAAAACCACATTGGGATGTAGACCTTCATTATAAAAGAAGCAATGTTCATGAGGTTCTCAGATAGACTTACAGTTGAAACGTATAGACGAAGCAAACGATTTGCTGTAGTCAGCCATCGTGAATGTGCCATTTTGCCTGGACTACGATGAGCAAGATCTGGAGAGCAATATCCCTTTGTTATGGCCTGATGAATATCAATTAGATATTTTTGGTCGGTGCTAAGATCTTCACAGTCTACAGTTGGTTCCTCAGCATCAATCCTTTCAAACTCGACAATAGGAAGACTCACAGTTCTCTAATTCCCTGCCAATAGGACCGGTGAATCCGCGGGGGCCAGATATTTTTCCATCCAGCTTTGCAACTAAATGGCGTAATGGCAATTCATTGGCATGGAGCTGGCACACTAAATGTTGAACTGGCTTCTTCAGCTTCAATTCTATAAGCTTTATAACGCCTCCCTTTTCTCCAGTGTTGACTGCTGCACCATCGCATCCAATGGCAACAAGGTTTTCCAGGTTCGTCATTATTTCCAATATACTCAAACATTCCTTTACATATTTCTTCAGCTGATCCAGAATTCACAGAATAATGGCCCAAATAATCTGAACCAGGTTCTCTCACTAAAGTGATATGTTCTTCTGTTACCTTCTTCTGATATACTTTGGACTCTTTTTTTTTCTTGGAAGAGTGTAGAATCTTTTCGACCATCAAAATAGATTCCTCTGATTGGGACCTGATTTTGATCTTTCATAATTTCTGATCTCTTCTTTTGTCTTTCTCTTCTGATTTTACTCCTATCCACTACTTCAGATGTATTGTCAATAGAAACTTCTCCAATATCTTGCAATACCACTAACAATGAATGCTGCAGCTCGATCTGAAACTGCAGTCCTGTCACAAGCAGTAGCCACTGAAGGTAGATTTGTAGTTTTCCTTTTCTTGAATAATTGTTCTTCAGGTTGTTCGAGCTTTCTCTTCGAGCTAACTGGCTCTGGAAATGTATCGTCTGATATTTCGCCAGATTCACTTACACTATTTGATGTCGATGATGATAATTCAACATTTGTATCCTGCAATCTGCAATTTCTCCTGTGAAGATTCTTTGGTGAGCCTCACAGCTTCTTTTTGCTTTCTTAGCAACGTAGATGCTTTTTTCTTTGAGTGTAATATCTACTCTATCAATAAACAGTTTTCTTTCACTCCTTTGATCTAAGAGGAACGTCACTTCTTCCTTTGGAACCATTTTTTCTTTGGGACAAGAACATTGTGTTAGTACTTTGCACTTGCACGCTGCAATGTCAAAAAGTTTCGTGTGTGCTTCTTTTTTGAACATATCAATCTTTGCTTTGTAAGCTTCAGAATTTTTTCTGCTTTGGTATGGCTTCATAATGACACGATACTTTTCGTGGTAGCTTCTGAACATTGTTTCAATTCGCCTGTCTGACAGAATTGGGACGGAAGCACTTTCCCAAATTGTTTTCAATTTATCAACAACTTGTTCTAATATTTGAGATATTGAAGGATCTTTATTAGTATTCTGTTTCAAATCGTTTCTTACAAACAAGTAATATTTAAAAACTCCTTCGTATGTAGGAAGATTCCTGTGCCACAAATCTTCCCCCATACCAAACATGGGGCACTCAGTTGAGGCCCTGGTTGATTTTGCACAAACTCGAGACATTTTGAAAGTATACAAATCTGAAAAAGAGAGCTAATATCAATTATACGTTAATTTCAGTTAATAGTACATGGCAAACTTAGGGCAACACAATACAGAAATGCAAAATATATAAGAAATATAGTTTAGACTATCTGAGTAACGCCAACAACAGAACACCCACCTGCTACGAGAGCGACAGCTACACTGAACCGAGGTACTCACGTGACAGCTGAGTGAGCTGACTATAGAAAACTTTTTAGAGAATAGAAACTTTTTTTAAAGGTTGACTGAGCTATTTTTATACAAGTGTGAATAAATTCTTGTCTATTGTGCATCGTGGACTCTTCTGTAATTATTGGTTAAAATCTGCTTTTTCAAATTTTTTCAATATTGAAGGTCATTGTGGCACCTGAAGATATTAATGTTATGATTTTACATTTATACCAGCTTATTTCCTCACTACTCCACACATTTTCCACACTAGCCAATTTGAAAATTCGAAAAATGAGTTTTTCACTCCGCCCTAGTGGGGGGTACCTAACCGTTGTTAGGTAATCCCCGCAGCTGCTGTATTACTATGCAGTATGCCGACAAAGCGTTACATTGTACGAAAAAAAAAATAGCCAAATGCCTAGTCATCTAATTAGTGACGCGCATGAATGGATTAACGAGATTCCCACTGTCCCTATCTACTGTCTAGCGAACCCACAAGCATAACCTAACCTAACCAATCGTCAAGGGCGTACAGTTAACCTAACGATTGGTTAGGTTAGGTCGTGATATTTTCGTTAGTTAGCCTTATAAGCCTAACTAAAGAAGGCTGGGGTCCCTATTCTTCAAAAACAAACAAATATACTCGGCCGTAAATTATTCTTCAAAAACAAAAATATACTCGGCCGTAAATTATTCTTCAAAAACAAACAAATATACTCGGCCGTAAATTATTCTTCAAAAACAAACAAATATACTCGGCCGTAAATTATTCTTCAAAAAAAATTTACTCGGCCGTAAATTATTCTTCAAAAACAAATATACTCGGCCGTAAATTATTCTTCAAAAAAAATATATACTCGGCCGTAAATTATTCTTAAAAAAATTTTACTCGGCCGTAAATTATTCTTCAAAAAAAAATATGGTAAATATGGATATTACGGCCTCCACCCAATTTTGATGCCAAAATACATTTTCCTAGTAGTGTATGATGTGCTTTGTTCAAATCTGGCCTTCATTTTATGTGGAAATGAACCAATCAAAAGTTATGAGACTTCAAAGTTTTAACATATTTTGGTTCATTTCCCCATAAAATGAAGGCCAGATTTTAACATTACACATCAAATACTACTAGAAAAATGCATTCCAGTGTCCAAATTGCTAGAGAACCTACCTACCTAACCCTAATATCAATGGAATCATAAAGATCCACACACTGCATTTAAAATACGACTGTACCACACCATGTTTAACAAAAATTTTTACAGCAGAATTATCACTTGTTAATTTCCATAACAACATCTTCAAAATACATTTCACATCCTCTACACACCATATTGGAAAATCAACTGATGAAGAAAACGGAAAACACGATACCTCATTTTTTGTTTTTTTCCACCCAAATAGATATACTTATGATGACGTCATTCAAAAAATGGCGTTACGAAAATAATTTCTTTAAAAGCCTATAACATTATAAATACGCAATTGCACAAATAATAACATATACCATTAGACTCCTAAAGTTATGCTGAAACGTTTAGTTTGATAATAGCCAGTATTGTCAACTTGGTGGAGGCCGTAATATCCATATTTACCAAAAATTTACTCGCCCGTAAATTATTCTTCAAAAAAAAATTTACTCGCCCGTAAATTATTCTTCAAAAAAAAATTTACTCGCCCGTAAATTATTCTTCAAAAAAAAATTTACTCGCCCGTAAATTATTCTTCAAAAAAAAATTTACTCGCCCGTAAATTATTCTTCAAAAAAAAATTTACTCGCCCGTAAATTATTCTTCAAAAAAAATTTACTCGCCCGTAAATTATTCTTCAAAAAAAAATATACTCGCCCGTAAATTATTCTTCAAAAAAAAATTTACTCGCCCGTAAATTATTCTTCAAAAAAAAATTTACTCGCCGGTAAATTATTCTTCAAAAAAATATTTACTCGCCCGTAAATTATTCTTCAAAAAAATATTTACTCGCCCGTAAATTATTCTTCAAAAAAATATTTACTCGCCCGTAAATTATTCTTCAAAAAAAAATTTACTCGCCCGTAAATTATTCTTCAAAAAAAAATTTACTCGCCCGTAAATTATTCTTCAAAAAAAAAATTTACTCGCCCGTAAATTATTCTTCAAAAAAAAATTTACTCGCCCGTAAATTATTCTTCAAAAAAAAATTTACTCGCCCGTAAATTATTCTTCAAAAAAAAATTTACTCGCCCGTAAATTATTCTTCAAAAAAAAATTTACTCGCCCGTAAATTATTCTTCAAAAAAAAATTTACTCGCCCGTAAATTATTCTTCAAAAAAAAATTTACTCGCCCGTAAATTATTCTTCAAAAAAAAATTTACTCGCCCGTAAATTATCCTTCAAAAAAAAATTTACTCGCCCGTAAATTATTCTTCAAAAAAAAATTTACTCGCCCGTAAATTATTCTTCAAAAAAAAATTTACTCGCCCGTAAATTATTCTTCAAAAAAAATTTACTCGCCCGTAAATTATTCTTCAAAAAAAAATTTACTCGCCCGTAAATTATTCTTCAAAATAAAATTTACTCGCCCGTAAATTATTCTTCAAAATAAAATTTACTCGCCCGTAAATTATTCTTCAAAAAAAAATTTACTCGCCCGTAAATTATTCTTCAAAAAAAAATTTACTCGCCCGTAAATTATTCTTCAAAAAAAAATTTACTCGCCCGTATATATATATATATATATATATATATATATATATAGTGGACTGAAGACATGAATAGGAAGTTTAACACCGAGAAATTTCAGCTATTACGGTACGCAAAAAGAGAAGACCTAAAGTGTATGGACTATTATACCCCAAATGGACAGGAAATTCAGAGAAATTCCAGAGCAAAAGATTTAGGGGTTGTAATGACAGATGATGCGAAATTTGAAACACAAAATAAGATTGCAGTAAACAGAGCAAAGAGAATAACGGGTCAGATATTGAGAACCTTTAAACCAGTGGTTCTTAACCTTTTTACTACCATGCCCCCTCTAGGAATTGGTCCTTCCCTCCACGCCCCCCTTCAATCAAAATAACATTCTCAATAACTTCTCAATATTAGCCCATGCTCTCGTTAAGAGAATAACAAATACAATTAGAGAAATTCCTGTTTCTAGGGGGGCGCGCCCCCCCGGTTAAGAACCACTGCTTTAAACGAAGGGATAGGAATGTAATGATTCCTCTACTGAAAACCCTGATCATACCCAAATTAGAATACTGCTCGGTCCTAACTTCCCCATATAAAAAAGAAGACATTAGACAGCTGGAGGGGATCCAAAGAAGCTTCCCAGCCAAGATCAATGGGTGCAAAGTACTAAATTACTGGGAAAGGTTACGAGAACTAGACCTATATTCACTGGAAAGGAGAAGAGAGAGATACACCATTATTTACACTTGGAAAATAATGGAGAAACTAGTCCCTAATCTTACTCTGAATCCCATAACTCCCCAAACAACGATGGAAAGTAGAAGCGGTAGACTGTGTCGTATTCCCAAATTGAAGGCGAGACAGGGAACATCCTTAACCCTGAAAGAAAATAGTTTTGTAGTGAGAGGACCAAAACTGTTTAATCAGTTGCCCAAAGACCTAAGAAACACGAAGGGAGTTGCAGTGGAAATCTTCAAAAGAAGACTAGACGCCTGGCTCAGAACAATCCCCGATGAGCCGGGCGTACCTGGCTATGTGAGGTGGAGAGCGCAAGAATCCAACTCACTACTTCACCAGGCCAACTCGAGAGGAGGGGCGACAAGCATGACCTTCGCGAAATGAGAAATCATCGCGCGGAACCTTTGTAAGGTTGTAAGGTAAGGTTATATATATATGATGAATAAAACCACGACGGAAAAGAAACACAAAAAGGTGCTCAAGCGCTTTCGTCTAATGACATCCTCAGGAACACTGAAGTACATAAAAGGTTACGGCCTATATATAGGTTACAGAAAGAAAAAAAAAGAAAAAATAAATAAATAACATACATACACACAAACATATATATATATATATATATATATATATATATATATATATTATATATATACATACATACATACATATCTTCACACATACATATATATATATATATATATATGCAATAAACGGAGAAGTAAAAATAAAAAATAAAAATTAAAGATTAGAGGATTAAGAAAGAGGCATACAGATTTGTAAGGAAAAATATCGATTTTTAGCACAAGATCAAATGAATTAAAAATACAAATTTATACTGGAAATCTACCCGGGTTTTAACACTTTGCCTTTTAGTCAAGTTTCGATATATATAAAAATAAAATGAAGATTAAAAGTTAATAAAGTAGCGTACAAGTTTACCAAAGATTTAGCGTCCTACCCTTTTTATCTAAATTTGTTTTGAAGGAATTCAAAACAACAGGATCGAGTTGAAAAAGACCTTTGCTTATGTGGAAGTTATTTGAAAGTTGGATAATGGCAGACTCAAGAATATTTCTATTGACAATGTTGCTAGAATGAAATAAAACTGAAGCATTATTCCAATCAATACAGTGGGATAACTCTGACAAATGGACAAAAAGAGCACTGGACAACTGTCCTGTTCTAACAGAATATTGATGCTGTTTTATACGTGTGTGCAAATCCTTTCCCGTCTGACCTATGTAAAAGGAATCACATTGTTTACACCCAATTTTATAGATAATGCCTGAATTATTTGT
This sequence comes from Bathynomus jamesi, assembly GCA_023014485.1. NCBI lineage: Eukaryota > Metazoa > Arthropoda > Malacostraca > Isopoda > Cirolanidae > Bathynomus > Bathynomus jamesi. The sequence goes on along the minus strand of JAJOZX010007434.1, from coordinate 152,002 downwards.
AGGGCTATTTTTTACTATGATATTTTTCACAATATTGTTATATGAAAATACTACATTAATATCCAAAAGTTTAAGTACATTAGCAATGCCTAAAAAGCCCGGGAAAAATGGAAGTACTAAAATATTTTTTGACAAAGTACGAGTGTTATTTTTGACACGATAGAAAGTTCGTTTTGCCTTGTTGAGACAAGATTCCATAAACGCAGATGGGTAACACAGATCACTTCCAATACCGTTGATTTTTTCCAATTCGGCATCGATGTATTCCGGACTGGCGATCCTAAGGGCGCGGAGAAACATTGATGAAAAAATGGCCTTCTTAGTGGGGGTGTCATGTCCCGAGTAAAAGTGTACGTAGGACAAATTGCTTGTTGTTTTCCGATAGATACTAAACTTAAAACCTGGGCTTTCCCTATGTACCCGCACATCCAAAAATGGGATTGAATTGTCTTGTTCCACTTCTAAAGTAAACTTAATGGAGGGGACTTGATCATTTAACTGAAGGAGGAAGTTATCCAGGTCACGATTCATAGGCCAGATACACAAAATATCGTCGACGTACCGCAACCAAGGGATGCCAACCCCCAGGATTCTCGGAATGTAAGTAATTTCGAAAAACTCCATATAAATATTGGAGAGGAGGGGCGACAAGGGTTTGCCCATGGCCATCCCAAACACTTGTTGATAATACTCGTTGCATCTTTGATGCAAAGCTTAATAAGTTCCAAAACAATGTGTGAAGGTAGTGGCAGGTCATACTTATGTAATTCTTGGGAGAGAAAGTCAAGCATATCATCAATCGGCACTTTTGTAAACAATGAACAAACGTCAAAATTGATCAATCTATCGTTAGTTTCAGTACGTGCATTATTCAATTTTTCAGTAAGATCCATGGAATTTTTTACATGTGAATCAGAGATAGTTCCGAGAATGGGGGACAAGACTTTGACAAGCCATTTGGAGAGTTTATAAGTAATGGAGCCCACCGAGCTAATAATAGGGCGCATAGGGTTGCCAGGTTTGTGGGTACATAGGGAAAGCCCAGGTTTTAAGTTTAGTATCTATCGGAAAACAACAAACAATTTGTCCTACGTACACTTTTACTCGGGACATGACACCCCCACTAAGAAGGCCATTTTTTCATCAATGTTTCTCCGCGCCCTTAGGATCGCCAGTCCGGAATACATCGATGCCGAATTGGAAAAAATCAACGGTATTGGAAGTGATCTGTGTTACCCATCTGCGTTTATGGAATCTTGTCTCAACAAGGCAAAACGAACTTTCTATCGTGTCAATAATAACACTCGTACTTTGTCAAAAAATATTTTAGTACTTCCATTTTTCCCGGGCTTTTTAGGCATTGCTAATGTACTTAAACTTTTGGATATTAATGTAGTATTTTCATATAACAATATTGTGAAAAATATCATAGTAAAAAATAGCCCTACAAATAATTCAAGCATTATCTATAAAATTGGGTGTAAACAATGTGATTCCTTTTACATAGGTCAGACGGGAAAGGATTTGCACACACGTATAAAACAGCATCAATATTCCGTTAGAACAGGACAGTTGTCCAGTGCTCTTTTTGTCCATTTGTCAGAGTTATCCCACTGTATTGATTGGAATAATGCTTCAGTTTTATTTCATTCTAGCAACATTGTCAATAGAAATATTCTTGAGTCTACCATTATCCAACTTTCAAATAACTTCAACATAAGCAAAGGTCTTTTTCAACTCGATCCTGTTGTTTTGAATTCCTTCAAAACAAATTTAGATAAAAAGGGTAGGACGCTAAATCTTTGGTAAACTTGTACACTACTTTATTAACTTTTAATCTTCATTTTATTTTTATATATATCGAAACTTGACTCTAAAAGGCAAAGTGTTAAAACCCGGGTAGATTTCCAGTATAAATTTGTATTTTTAATTCATTTGATCTTGTGCTAAAAATCGATATTTTTCCTTACAAATCTGTATGCCTCTTTCTTAATCCTCTAATCTTTAATTTTTAATTTTTATTTTTACTTCTCCGTTTATTGCATATATATATATATATATATATATATATATATATATATATATATGTATGTGTGTAGATATATATATATATATATATATATATATATATATATATATATATATATATGTTTGTGTGTATGTATGTTATTTATTTATTTTTTCTTTTTTTTTCTTTCTGTAACCTATATATAGGCCGTAACCTTTTATGTACTTCAATGTTCCTGAGGATGTCATTAGACGAAAGCGCTTGAGCACCTTTTTGTGTTTCCTTTCCTTCGTGGTTTTATTCATCATAAATATTTTTCACGTGTTACTTTCGTGAAATAATTTTCATATATATATATATATATATATATATATATATATATATATATTAGGGTGTCTCTTATTGGGTAGTAAAAAATTGAAATGTTGAATTATTTTATCTGCGCCCCCTAAAATAGTTCCATTTAGCATAAAAACTAAAACTTGAAAGTTGGACACAAATTGGCTCATATTTAGGGGTCGTCCCCGGCTAATAAAAATGGTGACCATGGCATAATAGCTCCTGACATATGATTATGCTCATTATACACATAATTCCTTCCTTCTTTTTTTAGTTTGATTCGTTTTTATAAGTATAGGCCTTCTTATTTATCATTGATCCTTTTCTAACCTATCCTTGATGTTGTTATAATCCATCCTTTGGTCCTCAATCCTTCTTTATCCCAATCCTTTTTCTCCTATCCAAAATCCTTCCTGGCTCTTTTTTTTTATACAATCAGCAATGAAGCATTGCTACAAAAAAAAACCATTAGTTTTTTATATAGAGATAAATTCAAAATGCCAGTGCTATTTACATACTTTAATTACTTTAATTAGCATTATTTCCTTATACAACATTTATTTAATATACAATGATTATACAATATGGTGTATTTTAAGGTACGACCTCATTGATGGTTATTTTTTGAGAAGAACAGTTTTTGATGGAACTGGGTGACTCTGGCGGTGTTTTGCAACAATTTGGAGCAGGAACTGGAGCTGCTCTTCCCCCACTGTCAATTTCCTATTCAGCTCTTGAACTAAAGCTACTGCACGTTCTGCCCGGTCATTTACAACAGATAGAGCTGCAACAATAGCTCTGGCCCTTAAATATTCACAGTTGGATGTCCAAGTGCTGGGTGCCTTGTTCAGAAATCCTTCTGGCAAATTCAGCTTAGTAAAGAATTTTCTAGTATTTCTTGTAACAAGTTGGTGTAGTCCTTCACCAGAGCAGAAGGTCGATTCAGGAATCCGAGGACGCTTGGGTGGTCTATCAGTGGACTCATCTTCTAATGCCTTTACCATGCGTTTCTTTACATCTGTAGTAATTCGCTCATCAAAGAAAGCAAGACCAACTGCTTCTTCAGACAGGTACCATAAGTGGTTAGAGAGCTTTTTTTTAGTTGCATCAGAAATCTTTTTGTTAGGATAATTAATCAATGACCTCATAAGGAGCCAGTCATTAAATGGGGTTTCAATAGGGAGTGAGGATGTTGTCCAAGCCTTCATATAGATGAGAACGGAAAAAAAGGAAAGATCTCGAATTCCTCGTTCTTCAGTCTTAGTCATCTTGAACTGGTTTCGAAAAAGCCACATCTTGATAGAATAGAGCGCTTTGGACATCCAGCGAGCTCGATGCATGGCACCTGGTGCACGAAACTTGATGCCTTTATTGGGGACACCTCCAAGAAAGATGATGGACAGATCCAAAAGTTCTTGATAGTCATCCCGTAGCATAGGTGCCTGGGATCTAGCAAACTGAATTAGTTCAGTTTTAGACTGGATAATTGCTTCTTTAGTAATCGTGTCTGTCTCACCTGTTTGGAACTGGCTTTGATCAACAGAAGTCCAATTGTCACGAAAACGCTTAAAGATCAATATCTCTGGACCAGTTGATGTAGATCCCAATGTTGCTTCAAATGCAGCTCCCAACAATAAATCTAAAACATGGTGTCTACAAGGCAAGTACAAAACATCATGTCCCAATTTTGCTTCGATGAGAGCACAGGCTCCACTATATTGACCCGTGTTTGAAGCTGTTGTATCGAAACAAATTGCTTTTACTCTCTCTGTAATTCCCCATTCATTCAGGCAGTTAAAGACGGCTTCAGCTTGTGCTTCTCCAGTTGAGTTTGGGATTTTGGGGACACCAAACAGCTGTTCAACACCAGGTCCTGACACAAGTACTGGGAGACGATCAATGTGCTTGTGCGAGGTGAGGTCCTCCATTATCTTGCCATCCCAGTGGACTGTCATAGAACATTCTCCATGGAAATGCTCCTTAAGTTCTTTAGCATGACGAGCTCGGTTCTTATTTCGAAGGCGATGGATAGAATGTTGGTTTATGTTGTAATCTGAAGCGTCCAAACCAAAGCTTTTAGCTGCCTCTGCGAGGATAAATGTTGCCTTTCTAGAGGAAATTTGTGTACGATCCAGGGCAGCAGACATCTGAATAGTCATGATGTTTTTCATGCCTCGTTTTTTCTTAGATTTTGGTAAAGCACAAGCTCCTTTGGGCTCCTCCTCCTCATTCTCACTTTCATCAGTGTTGCTGGAAGATGTGGAAGAAGCCAGTACAACTTCACTAGTAGACGCCTCCATCAAAGATTCTGACTTTCTTTTTCTCTCTGCCTCAGCTTCCAACCGTTTGACTGCATTTTTTGTGCGGTGAAGATGTACAGTGTCCACACCACCGATTGAGCCAGGACGACCTTTTTGTCTTTGCAGTTGAAGGAACTCCCAGTCCTCACGATTCTTGATCAGCTTCTCAGCGTCTCCATGGGCGATGTCAAAGAGATCTTCCAATCGCTCTACAAAATCAGCCTCCTTGGTTTTATGGCTCTGGCTTGTTCTGGAAGCATGCTTCTTTAAGCAAGTCCATTCGTTAAAGAAATTCTCTAACTTCTTCATGGCACGAGGTTCCTGCTGAGTAGGAATATTGGCCTTATCCCAGATAACTATTGTGGCTCGAATAGATTGACGCAGAGCATCGCGGATTGTCATGTTTTTCTCTCTGTGGAGGTGCATAAAATAACCAAAAGCTTGCCTATATGGGGGCAGCTTTGAGCCTTTAATATCATCTACTGTAGATCCGAGCAAATAGAATGGTCTTCTTGTATTCATCTGCAAAATAAGAAAACAAAATATTAATGTAGTGTTATGGTTCTGTAGAGCAGGGCTAAATCACTGTTTTGACTTTTTTAAATTACAAAAAAAAAAAAAATTGGTAGACAAAGTTAATTTGGCCTATTTTATAAATCTAACGTATTTTTCTCAATTATTATTCCTATTATTTTTTAATCTAAGAAACAAGGAATAAATATTTTTGTAGTAGAAATTTATATTTTGCTATTTTATTGGAAATAGAAACGGTGGCGTCACTAGGGTTGGTGTCACCCAGTGCGGTAACTCATGGTGTCACCCACCCACCCATGGACCTCCTCCCGTACCAGACCATACAGAATCCTTAGTAATGTTTTTTGTACTAATGTTACTCGTAAATCGTAATTCCCGTATATCACTGAATGTAATGGCAATAGTAGTGACATAAACAACTAGCAAAATTAAAATTACTCCTTTAAATTACAATATCATACGCACAGCCTAAATGTATTTACATTTACATAGTTTCATGTGGTTAAAGTGAAAATTCGGTAAGAAAACAGAATTCGAAGTAAAAACGTTTAAGAACTACATCAAAATTATGTTCATTTTAACGTTAAACTTTACCGTTACATGAGATACATTAATGGATTAGGTTTGCATAATCAATAACGGCCCAAATAATGTAGAAGTTGTAGACAAATGCATATGGAAATATACTCATAAATTTGAGGCTGCAACATCATAAAGACAGAGGCTGCAACAACTGAGCGGAAGCCTTTTTTATTTTTCTCCTTCTTTTCCTTTAATTACTACTTCATTCTCAAAAAAGTTATTGATATAGGTTCACAAATACTAATTACCACAATATTGTAGCTAAAACAACAGAAAATTTGACAAAATCAGCGACTATAAAAACACCAGCAGCAACGAAAACAACAACCGCGTGCTTGTAGAGCGTGCAGACGAAACCACGTGATTCAAAGCGTCATTGTAATTGGGTAATAATGACAGCTCTGACCGGAGCGCATTAGAAGGTTCAAAAAGTAAATTAGCATAGAGTTTTAGCCTTGTAGGTATATTGATACATGTAAGCTGGGCTTACGAAAAATGTTTTTGTTATAACTAACTACAGGGATATTTTTATAAAAAATAATAAATTTCTGCTCAAACACTGCACAAAAACCCCCCGCACCCCTCTAGTGACGCCACTGATAGAAACACAGATCATGAAACACATGTCAGGTAAAATTTCCATTGAACTAAATTAAATTATTTGTGACAAATAGCAACATTGTTTAAAACTTCATAATATGTGTATAAGAGAATAAATTCTAATTTTTTCATTAAATTCATTAAATTTTTTTCAAACACTAATAACAAAATCAGTATAAATAATTGTGAAAAATATAAATAACATAGTTTATTATCTGATAATAGCAAAAAAGAAGTATAGTGATACACAGTTACACACCTTTTACTTATGACAGCAGAACACTGAATGATGACAAACAAACAATTGCAACATAATCTGGAGCTGATGAAACATGTTTAAACAGGTTGATCTTGTCTTATCAAGCAATATTTTCTGCTACAAACTTGACAATTATCTCTAATATATTCATTTAATTGAATTCATCATAAATATGATGATTAATTAATTAAAAACATATGTTTAGTATACTTGACAACTGCTAGTAATTTCAAATATTAATTGCATAAATAATAGCTATATTTTATGAACTTTAATAAGCGGGGGCGACCTCTAAAAATTGTTCAATCCAAAAACAATTTTATATGTGATGTGTTTTCAACCAATGGAACTGGTTGAGGGGGCGCAACCTAAAAAAATCAACACTTCGAAAATAAGAGACACCCTAATTATATATATATACACGGTGAACCAAAAGTAGGTGGACAGTAGGTTGAATACGGTTTGTGTTATATTATATTATAACTATGGTGTTCATTATAACTATGGTGTTTGTGTTATATTATATTAAATATTATAACTAAATTTATTTAAATTTTATTTTGTATTATAGTATACAAAAAAATTAAATATGTATTCTCAAAATAAACGTTATCATTTACTGTCCACCTACATTTGGTTCACCCTAATATATATATATATATATAAAACTTGAATTAAAATCATGATTTAGTAGAAATAGCGAAAGAAGGAAGTTAATGTTATTAACTATTTAATTCCAACCTCAGCTGGAAGTTATTTAAAAGAAATTTATAAACTTTTTTGTTTCTGGCTCTCTTTTTCTCTCTTTGTATGGGGAGGAGGGTTTGTGAGAATTCGCCCATGACCCCTCCTTCATATATATATATATATATATATATATATATATAGGAAGGAGGTGTCATGGGCGAATTCCCACAAACCCTCCTTCCCATTTTGAGAGAGAAAAAGAGAACCAGAAACAAAAAGTTTATAAATTTCTTTTAAATTTGGATAGACTGTGTAGTGTGTAAGATGCATATTGTGTAGTGAGGAATAGAGGGACAGACAGTGTATTTCTGGGCTGCTCACAGGGTAGATGAGACATGGAAAAATATCAGCTGACGAGAACAGTGACAGGAGAAACGGGAGTTTCAACACTCCCTGTCTCCTGCCTAACGTTCCCACCACCCCCGGACTACCTCCCTAGTCTTTATATATATATATATATATATATATATATACACACCTTACCTTACCTTACCTTACAAAGGTTCCGCTCGATGATTTCTCACTTCGCGAAGGTCAAGCTTGTCGCCCCTCCTCTCGAGTTGGCCTGGTGAAGTAGTGAGTTGGATTCTTGCGCTCTCCACCTCACATAGCCAGGTACGCCCGGCTCATCGGGGATTGTTCTGAGCCAGGCCTTTAGTCTTCTTTTGAAGATATCCACTGCAACTACCTTCGTGTTTCTTAGGTCTTTGGGCAACTGATTAAACAGTTTTGGTCCTCTCACTACAAAACTATTTTCTTTCAGGGTTAAGGATGTTCCCTGTCTCGCCTTCAATTTGGGAATACGACACAGTCTACCGCTTCTACTTTCCATCGTTGTTTGGGGAGTTATGGGATTCAGAGTAAGATGAGGGACTAGTTTTTCCATTATTTTCCAAGTGTAAATAATGGTGTATCTCTCTCTTCTCCTTTCCAGTGAATATAGGTCTAGTTCTCGTAACCTTTCCCAGTTATTTAGTTCTTTGCACCCATTGATCTTGGCTGTGAAGCTTCTTTGGATCCCCTCCAGCTGTCTAATGTCTTCTTTTTTATATGGGGATGTTAGGACCGAGCAGTATTCCAATTTGGGTATTATCAGGGTTTTCAGTAGAGGAATCATTACATTTCTATCCCTTCGTTTAAAGGTTCTCAATATCTGACCCGTTATTCTCTTTGCTCTGTTTACTGCTATCTTTTTTTGTGTTTCAAATTTCGCATCATCTGTCATTACAACCCTTAAATCTTTTGCTCTGAAATTTCTCTGAATTTCCTGTCCATTTGGGGTATAATATTCCATGGACTTTAGGTCTTCTCTTTTTCCGTACCGTAATAGCTGAAATTTCTCGGTGTTAAACTTCATATTGTTGTCTTCCGTCCACTTGTAGATTTTGTTTATGTCGGTTTGTAGAGATCCTATGTCTTCTGGGTTTCTTATTTTTCTACTGATCTTTGTGTCATCCGCAAAGGATGTTACTGTGCTGTCTCTGGTAACGTCCTCATCTCTGTCAGTTAGCATGATTATGAAGAGTAGTGGAGCTAATACTGTTCCTTGTGGTACCGAGCTGAGGACTTCTGATTCTGATGAAGATACTCCTTGTACTGTAACGACTTGCCTCCGCTCACTAAGGAAATTATATATCCATTTCCCTACTTTTCCTGTTATTCCCATATATTTCAGTTTATGTATTATGATTCCGTGGTCACACTTGTCGAACGCTTTAGCAAAGTCTGTGTATAGTACATCATAGTTTTCATTACTTTCAAGTGAATCAATAATGTTGTTGTAGTGTTCCATTAGTTGTGATAGGCATGATCTGCCTGACCGAAACCCGTGTTGGTTATCATTGAATTTTTTCTGAGTTTCCAAAAAGTCATAGATTTTCTGTCTAACTCTTCTTTCAAATATTTTAGTGAGATGAGATGTAAGCGACACTGGCCTATAGTTTTTGGCCTCGGATCGATCTCCTCCTTTATATATTGGGACTATGTTCGCGCTCTTCAGGATGCCCGGTATTTCTCCCGTGTCTAATGATCGTCTCCATATCCAGTATAGGGGCTCAGCGATTGCATTCTTGCAGTTTTTGATCAGTGTGGCATTCCATTTATCCGGTCCTGCCGCTGAGTGTGTTTTTAGTTTCCCTATACCTTGTGTAATAAGCACACCGGACAAAAAATTAGTCACCCCTCTCAGAATGTACGTAATAACGTGTGACGGTGCCTCTGGCCTTGATAACCGCACGAATCCGGCGAGGCAGAGACTCTACGAGGTTGTGCATGTACTGAACATCGATTTGCTGCCACTCGTTCATCAGCCGGTCCCGAAGTTCCGCCAGAGTCCGTGGGTGTCTATTCCTGCGCTTCACTTTCTGTTTCCAGCCTGAACAACACCTTCGACGCATTCAGGATTAAAGGCTTCATTGGACCTGCGATGTACTGAGCCCATTTATAACGTGCCAATTTGTGACTTGCTGTTAACAGCGGCCTCTTCCGTGGTACCCTACTCCAGATGTCCATCGCATGCAGTTCTCGTCGCAATGTCCGTTCGGAAATTGGTCGCTGGAGAACCTCATTGGTTTCTTGGAGCAATTGTTCTCTGGTTTGAAAACGATTTGCAGTTACTAGACGAGAAACATGGCGGCGGTCACTATTGTCGAGAATTGTTTTCCGGCCACAGTTACGCCGTCGATTTTCAGTTGATTGCGAACTACACCACTCTTTGTAAACTCGCTGGACAGTACGCGTTGACACACCAACAAATTGGGCTACTTCAGACATTTTGTGTCCGTGGGCTCTGCCAAACACGATGGCTCCTTTTTGCCACTGAGTAACGTCTGCCTCACGACCCATTTTGCAGACTATATCCAACACACACTTTGTTCTTCACCACCTCACGAAACAGATCTGATCCTGTGTGCTACGTCACCGCTACTTGTCACTTACCAATGCTACATCAGCGCCCTCTGTGTGACCTTGAACTTCCTACTATCGGTGCTATTAGGGGTGACTAATTTTTTGTCCATTGTGCTTATCTTCCGTCGTAAAGTCGAAATCCGTTATACTTTCCCCTTGTGGTTCTTCTTCAAAGAACGCGTTTCTATCGCATATCAATTTGTCAGTTTTTGGGATACTGAAAGATGATTCATACTGAGCTATATATATACTGAGTCATACTGAGCATATATATATATATATATATGAAAATTATTTCACGAGAGTAACACGTGAATAATATTTATGATGAAAATAACCACGAAAGAAAAAGGAAACACAGAATGGTGCTCAAGCGCTTTCGTCTAATGACATCCTCAGGAACACTGAGGATATCATTAGACGAAAGCGCTTGAGCACCATTCTGTGTTTCCTTTTTAATTCGTGGTTATTTTCATTATATATATATATATATATATATATATATATATAGGGTGGGTAAAAAAGTGATCCTTTAGAGGTAAACTGTCATATTAAAAAAAGTAAGGGGACTAGAGCTTCCAAACTTCATAGATGCTTACCTTAGCGTGTTCTTCGTCTTAATTGAGAAGTTGCTCGATGTGTCCCCCTTCCTGCTCAACGCAGGCCTCCAAACGTGAACACCACTGATCAATACACCCAGAGCTGGGCAATAAATACATTGAATGTATTTAAATACTAAATACTAAATACATGGGAGAAATGTATTTAAATACTAAATACTAAATACATTTTACGAATGTATTTAGATACTAAATACAAAATACATCAATTGTATTTAAATACATTTGTTAATACATTTTAAATACATACAAATTTTAACATATGCATTTACTAATTCATGTTTTGATAAATTTCTACTTTAGTGCACTTTGCCTTATTACCGTCTTTAGATTTAATTTTAAAGTATTTTCCATCAAACAGAGGGTGCACTAAATTGTTATCTGCAGATATATCACTGTTTGATTCACCGGATTTGCTTGTTGAAGCCATGACACGCACACGATAAAGAAATCAACCGCTTTCGACTAAGAGTGGCACACAACTGATTGAACTGACACGTTGAAACATGAACCATGCTGTACTACACTGTCAACGCGTCGTACTGTGCTAGTACAGAACGTGTATTAAACCAGTAAAAGTATTTACATTTTTATATTTTGAGTATTTAAATACATTGTATTTAAATACTCATTAAAGTATTTAAATACTATATTTAAATACATGAAAAACAATGTATTTATAAATACAGTTCTAAATACACATATGTATTTAAATACGTATTTAAATACAAATGTATTTAAATACTGCCCAGCTCTGAATACACCTATTTACATATCGTTGAGACACCTTCTCCCAGCCGAGCAGAATTCTTTCGCGTAGTTCATCTATGTCTCTTATATTGGTACCAGGGATGTAAACTTTGGACTTCAGGCTTCCAGGCTTCCCAAACACCATAATCTAGTGGTGAAACATCAGGGCTACTAGCCGACCATATATTGGGTTCAATAAAATCCGTGTTTCGTTCTCAAGGAATGTGACAGTTTGGTGTGCTCTGTGAGCAGGGGCTCCATCTTGTTGGAAATATATCTTTCACTCTACCTAACTCATATTCGACGAATTAGTGGTGAAAGATATACTTTCCAACAAGATGGAGCCCCTGCTCTCAGAGCACGCCAAACTGTCACATTATATCACTTTTTTTACCCACCCTATATATATATATATATATATATATATTATATATATATATATATATATATATATATATATATATATATATATGCGATGAATTTCACAATCAAACACATGAAATTAATGAATGATGCGAACCCACAGAGAAAAAGAAAAGTGATTCCAAAGTCTTTCATGTATTCAGAAGTACACCTCGTCAGGGAATGGAGAAGGCGAGATGACGAAAATATATACATATGTACAACGGGACAAAAATAAAATGCAAGTTGCATAGGCCTCCTCACTTGTATCATAAAAGATGTGCAGCTCCAAATTATCTGGACTATTGTTCAACTCTCCAAAGTACCATCTTCGGATATCAATGTCTCGAAGATGTGCTAATCCTTTGAGCCAGTATTTCCACTTCACCACCATATGATCGGGTTACTCTTGGTTCCAGCCGAGTCCAATTTCCCAGAGGCTCTGAAACCAAATTCTTTACTTTATCACAATTGGAGCCAGGAATCCAAGCGGATCTTAAAGACCTTCGAAGCCAAACTAAGAGCTGTACGTTTTGTCCACCTTGTCTCATTCTCAGCCAGCTCTACTAAAGATTTCCCATTGAAGGTAAACAAATCCTCTCCTTGCTGTCAAACAATGCCTAGCACCTTGGTGTCTATTGCCCACAACTCCTTAATACCAGAATCCTCAATACTTTCTGCTGCATCAGGTCCTACACAGTACTGACTCATAAACTGTTGTAACTGAGAATGATTGGTGCACCACTTTCTAAGCTCCATGCCAGCCTCCCTCATTATAGCTCTAGCCTCCATGAATATCTGTTTAACCATTTCTGTATTATCCACTGAACACAGCAAATCATCAACATAAAAATTTTTCCTTATGTGTTCAATAGTATTAGGATAGACCAGAATATTTCTTAAAATGGTACTACATAGTAGCTGCCAACAGAAATGGACTAGAGCTGAGGCCAAACAACACTGACTTCATTCTCTATATGCTTGAACCTTGGTTTCATTTTCCAACAATTCTTTCGCATTCACCCACAGATACCTTACTGTATCTCTGTCCTCTGGTTTTAACTTTATCCTCAAAAAGGCTTGATTCACATCTGCGGTGAATGCTACTCTGCCAAATCAGTAACAAGGAAAATAAATCAACATTTAAATTTGGCCCAGCATCCAAACAGTCATTCAAGGACACATCACCTTTGTCCTTGGCTGAGCCATCAAAAACTACCCTCAGTTTGGTGGTAGTTTTGTCTCGCCGTACCACTACATGGTGTGGCAGATAATGTGCCTCCTGGCTCACCAGCTCACCTTGCACCCTTTCAGCATAGCCCTCCTTTACATAGCTTAGGATGGCCTCATCGTATTCATTTAACAACTCTTCATTTTTCCTTAGCCTGTGCAATGAAGTCTCCAACTTCCAATTGCTAGCTGAAGGTTTGAGCTGGGTTTGCAAGAATCCTTCCAAGGGAAGCCAACTTCGTAGCAACCATCTCTAAACCCAATACCTTTTTCAAATTGCTCTAAAACATCACTGTTCACTGTACTTGCCTGCTTCTCCTGTTTGACCTTTATGCCAGTGGATTCAAGGTCCCGAAAGGCTTCCAAATGCCTTTCCAAAGCATGGCTGTTCTCAATCTTAACAAAAAGAGCTTTAACCTCCATTTCATTGCAAGAGTTACCATGTAGCATCCAGCCTAACTTACTTTCAATAGCTACAGGAACTTGAGACGTGTGGACAATGTTACCAGTGATGAAGTCCCAATAATAGTCATCTCCAATCAAAAGACTAATATCTTCTGTTCTTGCAAACTTATTATTGCCCAAATTAATTCCTTTAACGTGCAATTCTTGGACACACGCCATATCTAAACAAGTATTGACTGGAGCACAGAGTTCCTCAATCTCTACAGCTTGGACCTTGAAAGTGGGACTTTGTGGTAACAACCCCTTAACCAGAACTTCTACCTTCTTAACTTTGATTCGGTTTTGAACTGAACCCCCAAACCCAGAAATTCTTAAATTTTTCCTCTTAAGTTCTTTAACCTTCAAATTTCTGGAAATTCTGGTCTTAATAAAGTTACACTGGCTACCACTATGAAACAACACTCTTACAGTATAATAATAAAAACTCACTCTAATAGACAGAGTTTATTTCCACAACATTTTCGATGCCCACTGGCATCCTCTTCGGGTGGATACAGAAAAACGAATGAGCCAAAAACAAGAGGGAAAACAGTCCAGGGACCATTGAGAAATTCACACATAGGATAGATCCCGTTCTCCCGACAACGGAAGGACATTTTATTAAAGGGTCCCGCTTATAGGTAGCTTCGCACAAATTAAAATTATCTTCTTGTTCTATACATACAGATTCTATTATTTTGACATAATTACTGCATTTATTATTACATTTACGTTTAGAACATTTATTATTATTATTACCTTTACATTTATTATTACATCTATTTTATTACCTTTATTATTACATTTATTATTATTGCATTTACATTTATTTCCACATTTATTACTTTTATTATTACATTTACATTTATTACTATTACGTTTATTATTCCATTTCCATTTTACCGAAAATACGAATGAACCAAAAGCGAGTAAGGAAACAATCTAGAGACCTATAAGAAATTCACACTTAGGTTAGATCCCGTTCACCTGACGCCGTAAGGGATTTTTTGACTAAAAATCTCATTAGAGGGTCCAGCTTATAAGTACCTTCGCACAAATTAAAATTATCCACTTGTTCTATCCATACAGTTTCTATTATTTTTCGTTTGACATAATTATTGCATTTATAAAGTAACTTACTTGATTCCCAATCTATAGCATGATCATTTTGGCTGGCGTGATAAAAAGTTGCATTATTAGTATTACAACTTCTGAAGGCATATTTATGTTCTTTAATACGGGTTTCAATATTTCTTCCAGTTTCTCCTACGTATACTAAATCACAACTTTTACAGGGAATGCTGTAGACACAGGCTTGCTCCTGTTTTACAACGTTATTCATAACTAATTTACTTTTTACAGTAGACGAATATTTGAACGCCAAAGCAAACTTAAAATCTTCGTCAAAAGTTTTACACTTTCTAAGCCGGCAATGTAAGGCAAACTCACATATTGTTTTTGGTTAACTGAAGGTTCCCGAGGGGCATAAAAAGATTTTCTGGCTTTAAAATACGCCTTTCTGATAAACCACTCAGGATATTTTAAATCTTTAAAAATGTTCCAAATCTTTGAATTTTCCGGGTCCAGCAAATGTGGGCTACAAATCCTGAGTGCTCTCAGAAACATGGAAGAAATAATTGAGCTTTTAACCCCTTCATCATGATATGAAAAATAATGAATGTACGAATTACAATGAGTAGGTTTTCTATAGGCCGTGAAATTGGGCTTTCCACTTTTGTTAATGACCAAAATATCTAGAAAAGGTAATTGTTTGTCGTTCTCCCATTCATATTTAAATTTAATAGAAGGAACAAGATTATTTAATGACTGAAAGAAAGTGTCAAAGTTGTTCCAGTGGTTAGGCCAAAATGAGAAAATTTTATTTGCAACGTTTTGGTATAGGAATGGGGTCCCCTTTATCCCCAATACTGAGCACATTATACATGGAATATTATGAGTCGTAATTGTTGCAAACAATATGTCTCAGGAATCTAATTTGGTTTCGTTATGTAGATGATATTTTCTCATTTTGGCCTGACCAAAATGATAATGAACAGGAATGGGGCCAGTACTGTACCTTGTCTTACTGAGCTGCGTACTTCTGATTCTGATGATGACATACCTTGAATTTTGACGACCTGTAGTCGTTCTCTGAGGAAGTTGTAGATCCATTTTCACACTTTGCCTGTTATTCCCACATGTTTCATTTTATGTGCTATTATTATACCATGATCACATTTGTCGAAAGCTTTAGCAAAATCCGTGTATATGACATCATAGATCCAGAAAAGATTCGAAAAATTTGGAGATGCTTGAATCAGTTCAAATTTGAAGTTTTTTGTAAGCCTACTAACAATAACCCGAATGTGCATTTTTATTCTGACCATCATTCCTCGATAAAATCTTTTATTTTCTCTGCTATGTTTCTTAGAACATTGAGAGTTGTCAGTCCTGAATTTTTAGATTCCGAGTTATGCAATATCATGAATATTGGTACTAAATTATGCTATCTTATTTCATTTCTGATAGCTGCCTTAGGAAAGCTAAGATTAGGTATTATAATAGTGTAACTGTAAAGGAATTTGAGGGTAAAAATATCCTTAGCCTACCTTATCATGTTAATTTTAAATATCTTCCGACTTTACTTAAAGCAATTGGTATCAACGTAGACTTTAAATATAATAATACTGTTAAATCACACCTAATAAAGAATAGCCCGGATAATGGGGTTGGCTGTGTGTATTCGATCGGATGTACACAATGTAACTCAGTATATACAGGGTGTTTCAGGAGGAAAGGTCAATACTTCGGGAGGTGATAGTATCAGTCATTGTGAGAAAAAAAGTTCATATGAACATGTGTCTAATTCTGAATGGTTACGGAGGTAGAGCTGTTTGAATCTACAAATAAAAAAACATTGTTAATGGTAATCAAGAAAGAGAAACCAATTACTGTTTCTAACATTTAATGTTTAAACATTGGCATTTTGAATGGTATCAAATACAGAAATGACAAATTTGTTACAGTTTACAATACGTTTTCGAAAATCACACCGTCAACCTCAATGCACTTTGCAACTCGTATGCGAAGATCGCGTGTTGTTCGTCTGAGTTGATCTTGACGTTCCTTAATGCGGGCAGCAGCATCCAAAATGCGCGCGAGCAATTCGTCTCGTGTATCCACCTTTCTTTTGTAAACTTGACTTTTCATCCACCCCCACAAACAATAATCTAACGGAGAGAGGTCTGGAGACTTGGTGGCCATTGAATGGGACCACCGCGGGGGGATGGAAGAGCTGCGCGCGCATCAGATTCAAACAGCTCTCTCTCCGTAACCATTCAGAATTAGACACATGTTCATATGAACTTTTTTCTCACAATGACCGATACTATCACCTCCCGAAGTATTGACCTTTCCTCCTGAAACACCCTGTATAGGTAAAACTGGAAAAATGTTAGATATCAGGGTAAAACAGCATAAATATGCGTGTAGAACAGCAAATAATTCTATTGCATTGTTTAACCATATATACAGATGTAACCATAGTATCAGGTGGGATACTTCTAAAGCGCTTGTTAAAAACACAGATATATCACAATATATCTTTCAGCACTAATTCGTCGAATATCAGTTACATAGAATGAAAGATATACTTTCCAACAAGATGGAGCCCCTGCTCACAGAGCACGCCAAACTGTCACATTCCTTGAGAACGAAACACCTGATTTTATCGAACCCAATATGTAGTCGGCTAGTAGCCCTGATCTTTCACCACTAAATTATGGTGTTTGGGAAGCCCTGAAGACTAAACTCCAAAGTTTACATCCCTGGTACCAATATAAGAGACATGGATGAACTACGCGAAAGAATTCTACTCGGCTGGGAGAAGGTGTCTCAGCGATATGTAAACAGGTGTATTGATCAGTGGCGTCCACGTTTGGAGACTTGCTTTGAGTAGGAAGGGGGACACATCGAGTAACTTCTCAATAAAAACGAACAACATGCTAGGTTAAACATCTATGAAGTTTGGAAGCTCTAGTCCCCTTACTTTTTTTAATATGACAGTTTACCTCTAAGGGGTCACTTTTTTTACCCACCCTGTATGTGTATATATATATATATATATATATATATATATATATGATGAAAATAACCACGAATTAAAAAGGAAACACAGAATGGTGCTCAAGCGCTTTCGTCTAATGGCATCCTCAGTGTTCCTGAGGATGTCATTAGACGAAAGCGCTTGAGCACCATTCTGTTTCCTTTTTCCTTCGTGGTTATTTTCATCATAAATATTATTCACGTGTTACTTTCGTGAAATTATTTTCATATATATATATATATATATATATATAAAGACTAGGGAGGTACTCCGGGGGTGGGAACGTTAGGCAGGAGACAGGGAGTGTTGGAACTCCCGTTTCTCCTGTCACTGTTCTCCTCAGCTGATATTTTTCCATGTCTCATCTACCGTGTGAGCAGTCCAGAAATACACTGTCTGTCCCTCTATTCCTCACTACACAACATGCATCTTACACACTACACAGTCAATCCAAATTTAAAAGAAATTTATAAACTTTTTTGTTTCTGGTTCTCTTTCTTTCTCCAAATGGGAGGAGGGTTTGTGGAAATTCGCCCATGACCCCTCTTATTTATATATATATATATATATATATATGTATATATATATATATATATATATATAATGCAGACCATATTGTGGAAAATATGATTTTGAATTAAAATCATGATTTAGTAGAAATAGCGAAAGAAGGAAGCTAATGTTATTAACTATTTAATTCCAACCTCAGCTGGAAGTTATCGTACGACGGCGCCAAATTGCATCGTACTTGTGACAATAAAATACAGCATTCTTCATCACAAGAAATAGATTGCGCAAGAAAGGTGCGCGGCCTAGTATTTTTTCTCAGTCAGGTGATTTGGTAAAAACCGGCAGTTCTGAGTGTGGAGTTGTTGCTGTGTGTTATTGTAGCTACTATTATAGCACCGTGATTTTTTTTCTTTGTTTCTGGGCAATAACCTTTATTTTCTGATTCATTATGCTTCAAATCACTGGAAAAAAAGCTGTCAGTGATTTTAAACTTCGGGTTTGTTGTCAGTACATCGATTTTGTTGAAATAAGAATATTATTATTTTTTAACCCTATATGGACATCTGCGACAGATCTGTAAACGCTTCAAAATTTACTATATATTTACCGAAACAAGTACATTTTAACTTAAATGACGATATCGTCAAATTTGTAACGGTTCAAGGAGTTTATATCACGAATTGGCAACTCCTACTGCAGAAAACCGAGCTTTAATGAAAAATAAGTTAGTGCGTCAGTAGAAGTAAAAGTGTATGGTTACGCAGTTCGTTTTTTATTTTTTATCACTTTATTTGATTAAAGGTAAGTTGAATAATTTTTTATTGCTCAATATATGTTGTTAGAGTGGCTGAAGTAATATAAAACAATTCTGATAAACTGAGCACTAGAATATTTTATTGAAACGTAACAATATTGATGGCTCTGACATCCATGCCTTCTTTGCCACGTGGTATAAGGTTGTCCAATTTGTATTATATATATTACATTATATATTATATTATATTATATATATATATATTATTTATATATATATTATTATATATATATATATATTACATTAAAAATCACATATTTATGTTCAAAGTACTCTAAATGAATGTTTAATATAGGTAAAAAAAAATTTAAGACAAAAATAAGAATTATGTCCATATAGGGTTAAATTAATCCATTATTTTTACTTTTTCAGACGTGTGACGTGTGACGAAGTTACTGTTATGGCTGCTCGTGGTTGCAAATACCCAGCGGATTCCTTCTGCTACGTGTGCGGCGAGTTCTTCGCAAAGACGGCTAAAAAACACTGCTTGGACAGT
Organism: Bathynomus jamesi; assembly: GCA_023014485.1. Classification (NCBI taxonomy): domain Eukaryota; kingdom Metazoa; phylum Arthropoda; class Malacostraca; order Isopoda; family Cirolanidae; genus Bathynomus; species Bathynomus jamesi. The sequence continues at coordinate 132,355 of JAJOZX010007434.1, read as the reverse complement.
TGCACCCGTGCAAAGGAAACCTATCATGCCTACTTCGGAATGCCAGTCGGTGACCAAGACAAACGCTGGGCACCACATGTCATCTGTGACTACTGCCGCCGCACTCTTGAAGGTTGGTTTAGAGGAGAGAAGAGGGCAATGCGTTTCGCTATCCCCCGTGTCTGGCGTGAGCCCTCAGACCATCTCACGGACTGCTATTTCTGTATGGTGGACCCAACAAAACGAAGAAAGGGGAAGAATGCGCCTCCCATTGAGTACCCTGACATTCCGTCATCTATTGCACCTGTTCCCCATAACGCGACGGACCTACCTGTGCCACAGCCTCCCTTGAGAGATCAATCTTGTCCAGCAGAAGAAGCAAGCTATGATGATTCCGAGGAGGAGCAAGGTGCGTCATCTGCTGCGCGCCGTCGACGCCGGGTGGCCGGTGAAAGGTGCCCCTACTACCCCAACCAAGAGGACATCAACGACCTCATCAGGGAAATGGCCTTGACAAAGTCCAACGCCGAGCTGCTCATTTCCAGACTGAAGCAGTGGGACTTACTGGACGACAGCGTTCGAATTACTTCCCAGAGGAAGCGGCATCGCGGCTTTTCAGTGTTCTTCACTCTTAGAGATGGGTTGTGCTACTGCCATGACATCAGAGGACTCTTCGACGCTGTGGGCATTCCCTGCAACACCTCTGACTGGCGGCTCTTCATCGACAGTTCATCTAAAAGCCTCAAGGCTGTTTTACTGCACAACACAAATCAGTGGCCCTCGATTCCTCTGGCTCATTCAGTGCACATGAAAGAAGAGTGCCAGAACGTCAAAATCCTGCTGAGTGCACTGAAGTACGACCAATTCAGCTGGGAGGTCATTAGCGATTTCAAGATGGTGGCCTTCTTGATGGGGCTTCAGGGAGGCTTCACCAAGTTCCCTTGCTATCTATGCCTCTGGGATAGCCGAAATACAGCCCTTCACTACGAGAAGAGGAACTGGCCCCTCAGGACCGGCTATGAGGTTGGGGCCCATAACGTGAAGCAAGAGCCGCTGGTGGAGCCAACGAAAGTGCTGATGCCACCCCTGCACATCAAATTGGGCATCATTAAGCAGTTTGTTAAACAGCTGGATCCAGAGGGTGAGGCCTTGAAGCACATCCAGGAGCTGTTCCCGAAGTTGTCGGAGGCGAAGATCAAAGCAGGAGTATTTGTGGGCCCTCAGGTGAAGCGACTTATTGACTCCGACAGCTTTCCTGAGAAGCTGTCTGAGGTTGAGCGGGCAGCTTGGACAAGCTTCGTTTCTCTAGTCAAAGGTTTCCTCGGAAACCACAAGGCAGAGAACTACAGGGAAATCGTTGACGAACTTGTGGACACGTACCGGAGCATAGGCTGCCGGATGTCGCTGAAACTGCACGTACTACACGCCCACCTTGATGAGTTCAAAGAAAACATGGGAGACTACTCAGAAGAACAAGGTGAAAGATTTCACCAGGATGTCAGCTCTTTCGAGGAACGCTACAAGGGACAGTACAATGAAAGTATGATGGCGGACTATATCTGGAACCTTTTGCGTGAGAGTGAACTGAAATACAATCGCCAATCTCGTAGACAAACTTCTTTTTGATTAAACTATAACGCTAGAATTTTTGCATCAATTCTCCGTAGCAATACTCTTTATCAACGCTCTGCATCACTGCAATGTATCACTGTCTGTGTATTAACATATTATAATACATAATTATTCCCTACTCGTTTCCTTCTTTTTATTTTATTTTCTAAAGACGGGGCCTGGAGAACTTCATTTTTCCTCATTGATTTATCATAATAATCGTGTTAACATCAATTAAAATTATACTTAACAGGATTCATTTGATTTAAAAGCAGATAGTGTGAAAAACCCTTAAATTAATAAGCAAAAATGGCAAAAAATCAATAAATCGATCTCATGAACTCAGAACCGAAGTCTGAACTTGGTGACTGCTCATTTTTACTTATTTATGCCCTAAAAAATCAGAAAATAATAGTTTTAACTCATGGACAAATTTTGTGTTACACGGTGAATTATAGATAGATTTGATATTGTTACAGCTTTTGTTTTGGTAACATTACATTGTGTTGAGTTTATTTGATATTATAGTTAATTACCTTCGAAGAGTAGGCCCTGTGTATTTCAGAATTTGGATTATTCATTATAGTGAGTAAATGTTAAGGAAATGTCATCTCCTGCAATAACTTGCTTATAACGTATTTGCACAGAAAACCGTGTTCTTGAAAAAAAGTGTTTTATTGTTTTGTAGATTATGGCCATAGTTATTTTTTCAAAATTTGGGTGATTTACGTCTGAAGATTAATTATCTTTATATTGTACTTGCTAACCCTACATTGATGCTGGATCATTTATTCTTTCGGGAATAGCCTTCTGCTGGTGAGTTGGCCCACGTTATCTGGAGTTATCTTAGCTCACATTGGAGAAACTTCAAATATCGTTGTCGGCTTGTCGCGGGAGAACAGTTTTAAAATAATTACTATAAATATTAGTAATTTTTCATTCCTAATGAGGTAATTATATCTCTGGTAAATCGAATTATTTAGATACTTATTATGAATGTTTAGTATAGGATGTATTTAAATTAAAGTGTAAATTTCAATTTGCCGAGTGAATTACGGGACGGGATAGTTCGAACCATATCCTCCCTGTAATTTTTAACACGCGTAATTTGTTTCACCAAAGATCGAATAGGTTTAGCGTATTTAAGTAATTATGTAGCCTACGTCTATTAGGTACATAAAAAGTGTAAGCAGCTGAAGTAATATCCTAATTGGACCGTTACAAGCCATCAGGTCAGTGGTATTTAACTAGGGGTAATTCGCCTTTTTTCTTCGAGTAACGAGCTGTCGCCAGTCCATAAACTTGTGGTTCCACTAAAATTTTCATAATTCTTTTTCTCATATTTGTCATTTAAAAAGGGGACGGGGGTAATTAGTTTTCGGTTATAGTGCGTAAATTGTCCGCAAATTATTTTTGAAAAAATTCTTGGCCGTAAACTAGTTAAGACCAATTTCTTGTTTGTGACGGCTTTGGGAAAAAAAAAAAAAATTCCACTTAATAATGCCGAACATTTTATTTGCTTTATTTCTAGCCTCTAAGCAGTGCTTAGAAAATTTTAGATCACTACAGGCGGATGAAGTCACTAAATATTGGGTAATGTCGTGTTTTACGTTTGTAAACTCCAAAAATTAAGAAAATCGATTATTGAAGTAGGAAAACCAATAACTATCAAACAGGGTAAATGAGTTTGCAGTTGTTTAAATTTAGTAATTTTTTGGGCAAGTTGTTGACATAAGCAATTGAACGTCCGGTTAGGTCAGCTATATACTCCCTTGATGATTGGTTAGGTTAAGTGTGATATTTTCGTTAGTTTAAGCAAAAATATCACGACTTAACGTAACCAATTGTCAAGGGTATACAGTTGACCCAAATGGGCATTCAATTAACCTAATCGGATATTCAGTTGACCTAACCAAATTATCATTCTTTTCATAACACCAGGGTTGCCAAAATTATTTCATTAGGTCATTAAAACAATAGACACTTCAATAGACGAATTTTCTTGTTTATGAACGTAAAATACATTACCAAATATGGAGTTTTGCATTAAGTGCATCATTTTACTTTATTTATAATTTACGGCCGAGTATTTTTTTGAATAATTATTTATGGCAGAGTATTTTTTTTTTATTTTTGAAGAATAATTTACGGCTAACTTTGGCACTATCGCTTAGTTTTCTTGGCTAGCTGAGGGACAAATGAAAAAATATTAGATACCACTGCATTAGGCTGTGCATTAGTCTCGAGAGTTTCGCCAGACCAAGCCTATATATATATATATAACAAAAGAAAGAGTTTCAAATATTTATTAAACCAAAACTATTTATGATATTGACATTTACTATGCACAGTTTTATAGAGAAAGTCTTGGAATATTTTACAGCAACTTACAGATGTTCGATGTGTGCACCCCCTAGTCACACGGCATATATCAGCGCGGTAGTCGATTTCTTGCCAAACACGCGTTAGCATATCTTCATTTCATTAACACTAGCAACAGCTCTTGTGATACGTTGTTTCAGATCATCTAAATTAACAGGAAGGGGAGGGACGAACACCTTGTCTTTGACATATCCCCATAAGAAAAAGTCGCAAGCTGTTAGATCTGGACTTCGTGGTGGTCAACGTATGAGTGACATGTTGTCGGATGTTGCGCGGCCAATCCAGCGCTTTGGAAGATTTGCATCGAGGTAATGTCGAACTTGCCGGTGCCAGTGGGGCGGGGCTCCATCCTGTTGAAAAATGAAGTTGTCACTGTCTTCGTGCAGTTGAGGCATCAGCCAATTCATTAGCATGTCGAGATAAGAAGCTCCTGTTACAGTTTTCTCTGCGAAAAAGAAGGGGCCATACACTTTTTTACAGGACATAGCACAGAAAACATTAACCTTTGGAGAATCTCGCACATGCTCCACTTTTGCTCTAGGATTTTCAGTACCCCATATGCGAACGTTCTGTTTGTTTACCTTCCCACTGATGTGGAAAGTCGACTCGTCGCTGAAAATTAGACGCTCCATAAACCCATCTTCATCTTCACATCGCTCCTGCATTTCTGTACAGAAATCACGGCGTGTTTTTGTCCTGGTCACTTAGACTTTGCAATATCTGCAGCTTGTAAGGAATCATTTTCAACCGTTTCCGCAAAACTTTCCAAACAGTCGGTTGTGGAATTTGTAACTCCAGACTTGCCCTCGTTGTGGATTTCTGTAGGCTGCGTAGGTAACTGGCACGAACACGCTCCACTTGTTCTTCAGATACCTGTGGTCTTCCAGGACTTTTACCTTTACACAAACATCCTGTTGTTTCAAATTTCCTGTACCAATCGTAGATGGATTGTCTAGTCGGCGGCGATTTCCCGAAACGTGTTCTAAAATGCCGTTGCACAACAGTAACGGAATTCGTTTTGCTTAAATCAAGCACACAAAACGCCTTCTCCACAGCATTAGCAGGCATCGTACCTCACTGCTCGCTGACTGGTCACTGATAGTGGAACACTGTACACACGCTGTTGCCGACAGCCTTATTGGCACACTGCCATGCCAAGCGTACGACGTTGCTTACGTACGACGTGGCTAAAACTTCAAGAGGTTCTCTACAAAACTGTACATCGTAAATGTTAATATCATAGTGTTGATGAAGATATGTTAACGCGTGTTTGGCAAGAAATCGACTACCGCGCTGATATATGCCGTGTGACTAGGGGTGCACACATCGAACATCTGTAAGTTGCTGTAAAATATTCCAAGACTTTCTCTATAAAACTGTGCGTAGTAAATGTCAATATCATAAATAGTTTTGGTTTAATAAATATTTGAAACTGTCTATTTCTTTTGTAATAACCCTGTATGTATATATATATATATATATATATATATATATATATCCTGATAAAACTAATTCATTTAGTAGATTATTGGGTTAAGATTCGGTAGAACATCCACCAAACTCGATATTGATATGTCTCGAGCGAAAAAAAACAATACTTTATTCTCTACTAATTTTAGCGGAAATTCCTATTTATCGAGATATTCATTTTCGAAATTATTAAATTTTGGCACCATTATTCACTCAAACCCCTCGTCCTGTGACGTATGTAGTTATTAGCCAGTCAGCGGCTGCCCCATTGTCACGTGATACTCCCGCGCAGGTCTGGCGGCTGAAATTTGAATTCAACAGTCGCTTTAGAATGGCTGTCTGGTGGGACGTCATCTCGGCCTACAGTAGGTTAGGTTAGGGGACTACTTTTCCGGGTCCCAAATTCATTATGGGGTACCCATGCCCGGTTAGGTTAAGTGAACTGTATTATGCCCTTGACAATTGGTTAGGTTATTATTTTCGTTAGTTTTAACGAAAATATCACTTCATCTAACCAATTGTCATGGGCATACAGTTGACCTAACCGGGCATTCAATTAACGTTCATGGTATACAACGCCAAAAACGATTATACCGGAAAGGTAATGGGTTATTTTCGGGACCCCGAAAGTTAAGTAGTACCAGGTTAGTTTACTTTTGCCGTGAATATTACTGACGAAAATAGGTTTGGTAAATATTTACTATTATACCGGTCTCCGGTAGAAAGTTTTAGAAGCTGATTTTCAATGTGCTGAATTCAAAAATGATACTCATTTCCTTCGCAAATGATGTTAGTTATTGAAGCTTAAAGCTTTAAAACTTTCTACCCTTTTTTACCATTTACCTGGGAGACCCCCAGTGGGAACCGGGAGTTTTTGAGTGGGGAGAATCACAAAAATGAGTTGTTTCCGGAGATTTTGAATGTCAGATTAATACAAAACATCAAAAACCATAGGAAAAATATAAATTTCACCTTCAAAATTGGCCGAACCTAAAACAACCTAACCTAAATTAAAATCGGTGGAAGCGCTATTTTTTTAGCCTTTTTCCGTTGAAGAGTTTAAGCTTCAATAACTGTTTTTAACAAATCATTTGCGACGGAAATGAGTATAATTTTTTAATTCAGTACATTGAAAACCAGCTTTTAAAACTTTCTATCGAAGACCGGTGTAATAGTAAAGAAATACCATAAGTTTTTATGGTGTATTTCATGGTTTCGATTGATTGGCCTTTTTAGCCCACAATTTTCCTCTTCAAAGCCCTCGGGGTGGGTGGTAATCTCCATAACTGCATTTGCGCCAAAAATGAAGGTCACATTCAATTGAAACAGCATGAAATACACCAAAAAAAACTATTTTTTTCTTTAGTTTGGGTGGATGTTTCTACCGCATCTTTACCGATAATTGGAACCCCAAAAATGGGTGTTATATAAAAAGATCTTTGCCTATATATAAATCATTAGTGTTTATCGCATATTATATTACCATTTTACTACGGCTAAGTTTTAAATCCACTCTTTTACAATTAGACGCTCAGATATTAAAAAAAATCTTCGTTTTTAGGGATATTAAACTAGTTTGTGAAAGTTTCTACATCGTTAAGAGTACAGCAACGCCCTTTGAAGGCATGTTGCATTTATTTACAGTAAAGAAACTTTAACTTTGAATGACTCAATTAGTTTTTAATTTACTTGTAATTACGTCATCAACCTCTGGCATCTATGATTGGGTACAAAAATAGTCGCCGTCCGAGTTGCATGACTATAACATTGCTATTTTTAAGAAATTAACTAAGAAATGATAAATTAAACAATTTTATAAGAATAAATTTTCTATATTGAAATTACATCATAAAAAGTAGCCGATTCATCCTTATTTTAAAAACGTACAGTATATAGCTATTTGGCTACTCATTGGGGGTTACAAGGGCAGGCACACCTTCACAAGAATAATTCCCGGGACTGTGTACGTATGTCGACTATGGTAACTGATAAAAGACCTTCCGAATCCATTATAAGAAATATTGATGATTTCGGTATGAAAAGATGGTAAATTTGAGATGAATTAAATGACTAACTTTTGTTTTAAATCGCCAGTTTTTTGGAATATTTTAAGTTTTGGGTTGCTTGAGGCAGCTTTTTTTTTTAAATCGTCCACTACTACGGTTCTCTCATTGCCTGAACGAAGGCGGTAGTGTCATTCGAAAATCTTAGCGGTTTTTAAAGTGCTTTATTTTAGCCCTTGTAACTTGGGCGATTTTGATTCTCTCTCGTGGTGGCACAACACTGCAAAGTATGAACGACTCAATATATCACTTGCTGCATAAACATCTTTCACGACGGGAGAAGTTGGAACTGCGGCATTCATAGTTGGCAGACAAACCCACGACAGACATCCAATTATAGTAAACGCGATCACACATTTGCGTTTTCAAAAAAAATGAAAAAGCGTTTACCTTTCTCATTTTTCCATTATTGCTCATACTAATTGCAGGGGAATAACAACATTAAGGTGAAATAAGCAGTTTGAAAAAAAAGGTGCATTTAAGAAAAAAGTGTAAACCAAGAGTAACTATATATACTGTATATATGATTCAAAATATAAAGTATTCTATCTTGAAGATACACAATACTTTAGCTATAAAACTTTTCTTACATTTGCGTCAACTGGGCGTTGCGCCACCTGCCCGTGCTCCTTGTTCTGAAAAATAGATCTTAATGTTGAAACAAGTTTTATTCCTCTGCCCTCCATACAACTCGTAGTGTCTCTGGGCTTCCAGTATGAGGAATTGGCGTCTCGTCATAAGTTCGATGTCCTCGTAATTTTCTGAATGTAATTTAAAAATTTTCGGACCGTCCTAATTGCCTTCATTCTCATCGACGGTCCGAAACGTTCTCCCTCCCTCTGAATGGCGAAAATGTTATCGCCCGAAAGTAAAGTGTGTAAACCATTGAAAAAGAAATCTGGTTCAGTTGGTTGAAGGAGGGAGGCTATATTGTTGAAAATACTGGTTGTCTGGTAGTGGTTGACCTCTGCCGAGCGTACGTGTTGCTTGAATGTGTTGCACATAGTTGCAAATGTGGCGCCAGCAATTTCGTCTACTTCCGTCGCTCTTCTATGAATTTCTTGCGTGACGTGGGTTCTTGATGGGACGAGAAGTTTTTCTACTTTGAGCTCTCCGGCCCATATATTGTTCGAGTGTTCAATCGTGCGATTTCAATTTCATTTGAAGAGAGATTCTTAGATGTCCCCTCTTCAAATGCTGTCGAACTCACGTCATGACTTTATTATAAATTGAACACCTGTGCGTTTTCACCGTTTTGGGTTCTTGCGTCCTCAATCGCTTTGGTGGTGGCACCGACTGATGAAGTTGTGGCAAGTTTCGTTTTGTGGCCTCTTTCTTTTAGGAGCAGTTTGCGACCAATATCACGAAGCTGGGCCTCGATCCGTGACTGTTGGCCATTCGCCTTCCTCACTGGCCGCAGCCAACGCAGCCTTCTTTTCATTTCTGCTTAGGAGAGCGTAATAGAAGGCCCTCTCTTCACGCGTGATAATTTCGTTGTGGTGGACCTGTTGTAAATGCCTGCTGGCATTTACGAAGGTCCCAGCGCAGTGAAAGAGAGGGCACAAGATAGTTCTGATTGATGTTGATGTAGTGGATTTGTACTTCAATCTGATGCTTTTCTTGGGCATACCGCTCTCCTGATGGCTTCTATAACACTTAGCTCCTCCAGTTCGGTACGATGACGCTCCACCAAAGCAGACATCTCTTCGGCATGTCTTTTAACAACAGCTTCTCTAGATTCGTACTTCTCTTGAAGAGAACGGCAGATCAAATTCGATGCTGGGAACATGATGGGAGCGGCGACTTTTGATGAGGGAATCGGTTCGTTTCTTCAAGTGGTCGACCTTCCCAGCATCACTACCGTAGATGGCTTCTCTCATCGTGTCCTCTGTCTTCGGAGAAGCGGTAGACGTCCCTCGAAGCAGCTGCACCTCCTCCTCGAACTCCCAAGGCTCGCTCCCACGGAGCCTTAGGTGGTCCTGCTCTTGGTGCCTCGCCTCCACCTCCTCCACTCGGTGGTTTTCTGTGAACGACGGTCTCTGCCCCTACGTCTCGTCATGTAGTAAGGAAAGCTAGTAAGGAAATAAGGAAAAAAATTAAATCATTATCATATATCGCAGAACCACACTACTATGAATCGCAAATATATACTGTTACCTACAGGATTACAGACAACAACCTATCGCAGACCTACTATTACCTATTGTATTCTCACGGACAACCCGTAACACTAATCTCACAATACCCCACTATGCTCACACTACCACAATATTAAATGAACTACTAAGAAAAACTCCAAGGAGATGCGCGGCTACTTCCCTGGCGACCGGATCCGAGCTTTGAACCAAGCCCTGGATCCGTTTGATATTAAGAATTGGTATCCGATAACGCAGAGATGGCAGACCATGTTCCCCGTCAACCGCAGCGCGTAAAAGAGGGCAAGTGGCACATCTTTCGGCAGATGCAACCACCTCCGTACATGACCCCGGATCATGCGATCGAGCGTCACCAGGGTCCCCGCCCGAATCCAGCTAAGAAACAGGTCGTGTGTGATCCCCGGCAGCACCTTAGACCGCAAGACCCAGAAGTTCTGCTGCGGAGTGAGCGGACCAGACGAGACCGATGAAGCCGCTCTCGACTTGGACCCAATCATAATAATATCTAGACCTAGATACCGATAGAAGTCGCCAACTTTCAACGCGGGAATGGCCTGCCACCTACAGTAAAGCGAGCCTCGGGAGCTCCAAACCCAGCGCTTCTCCTTCCCGTCAAGCAGAAAGGAGGTGGCGGCAGATTTCGCGCTGCTCGGGCGGAGACCAGTCTTTTCCGTCTGCGCGGCGTAGCAATCGAAAAGGGACTGCAAGCCGACCGGCGACGTACTAAGAAGAATCACGTTGTCTGCAAAGGCGAGGCTCACGAGGTGGCTCCCTAATGGAACCCCAACGGCGTCGCTCAACTGCCCAAGCGACCACTTTAAAACCACATTGAAGACAAGTGGAGACAGCGGGTCTCCCTGCCGCACACCTCTACGCACAAGGAGGCGTTCCCCCATCAACCACGTGGCAGCCCCTTGATAAGTTGCGGTCACGTAGTTGACTAGAGGCGCTGGCACGCCGAGACGAAGTAAGGAACCGGGAGTGCTCTCGTGAGAGACTATTGAACGCCTTGGCTAAATCTACAAACGCCCCGTGCAAGGGGTGGCCCAGGCCTTTGACTTGAACGATGATTGTCTGGAGAATTAAAATTCTCGGCACAACCATCGGCGTGCACGAAGCCCCGCTGTCGAGAACTCAGAGGCTGCGCGCTGTCGCATCTGTGGGCTAGGATCTTCCGGAAATAGCGCAGAATAACTGAGCTCATCGTGATTGAGCGGTAGTCGCCCTGCCCCTCCTTAATGGTCTTCTTCGGAATGAGGACCGTTCGAGTCTCCCGAAAACGGTCCGGAAGATCCCCACCCGCCAAGCAGCAGTTGAAAGCCACAGCAAGCGCCTCACTACTGCAACCTGCAATGCCCCCAGGACCACCCCTTCTGGGCCAGGTGCCCCGTCCTTCGTTCTTGACAACCCATTTGACCTAGGTCGGCGTAACCGGCTCGATGAGGTGCCACTTGGGCTCCCCAGGGATCGGCACGCGAGCAGAGGGGAGCGCCGAATACACCTCGACAGAAGTAATGTCCGGCCCGACCGGGTCGGACTGCCAGTAGGAGTCATCCAGGACCAGGGTTGCAGTTCTCCCTAGGTTCCGCGCTCACAGCCTCTGGACCATCCTCCACCCCATACGCCTTCTCGCACGACGAGAGCGTGGCACCTCCACAGGATTGTTGTTAGGACGCCCGCGTGTACTGCAACACGCGGACCGTCCTTCCCTGGAGGACGCCCCTCGTTTTCGGCCGGTGGAGGCGTAACGCGCCCCCATTAGCCGACTCGCGAACGACCCGCCCCTTGAGCGGTCTGACCGGGACCTCCCGCGGTCAGCCTGTCCAGGACAGCATAGGCGAGGGGGAGCCACGCCTGAGCCGCCTGGTGGGCGAACCCATCCCAACCCTGGAGTCCATCTACTTCGTCTACTCAGTTCCTAATACCATTGCCTATCGCCAAAACTAGTCCGTCGTGGAGACAGTTCCATCGGTCATAAGCCTCGTACCGTCGTTGATCGACCCGTGGGAAACATTCGCAGCATGTTGACGCGCCCCAGCCAGCCCTTTCCCGTCGACAGAGTCAGCAAGTGCAAGGCGGATTGCGTGCTCAGCTTCTGCCGGTGTTCGCAGAACCAGGCACCTGAGTCTGCCGGGAGGGCACGCAGCAATGAGCTGACCTCCCAATGGGTGCACCGCCACTTCACGGGCGACAGGATCGGAGCTTTGAACCAAGCGTCCAGTACTTCTGATCTTAAGCATCGGTAACCGGTAGCGCAGAGACGGCAGACCAAGTCCTCCGTCCCCCACAGCCGCGTGAAAGAGAGGAAGTGGCACATCTTTCGGGAGATGCAACCACTTCCGTACGTGACCACAGACCATGCGATCCAGCGCTACCAGGGTCCCCACACGAACCCGGCTTAGTACCAAGTCGTGCGTGACACCCGGCAGCACCTTACACCGCAAGACCCAGAGCTTTTGCTGTGGAGTGAGCGGACCAGCCGACATCCGATTCAGCCACTCACTGACCTTGGTGAAGGCGCTCGACTTGGACCCGATCATGCCGATATCTACGCTGAGATACCGATAGAAGTCGCCCACGTTTAATGCGGGAATGGACGTGCCACCTACAGCGAAATGAGCATAGGAGCCCCAAACCCAGCGCTTCCTCCTCCCGTCGAGCAGGATGGAGAAGGTAGCGGACTTCGCGCTATTCGGGCGGAAGCCAGTCTTTTCCGTCTCGGCAGCAAAACAGTCCAACACGGACTGTAAGCCGACCGGAGACGTACTCAGAAGAACCACGTCGTCCGCCGCAAAGGCGAGGTGGCTCATGCGCTGGCTCCCTAATGGGACCCCAACAGCATCGCTCAACTGCCGAAGCGACCACTCTAAAACCGCATTAAATAATAGTGGGGACAGCGGGTCCCCTTGACGCACACCCCTATGCTCCGGTAGACGTTCCCCCATCAACCACGTCGCGGCCCCCACATAGGTGGCAGCCACGTAGCTGACCAGAGGTGCTGGCACACCGAGACGAAGCAAGGCGCCGGGAATGTTCTCGTGAGAAACTATCGAACGCCTTGGCTGAGACTACGAACGCTCCGTGCAAGGGGTGGCCCAGACCTTTGGCCTGAGCGATGACTATTTGGAGAACCAGAAGGTCTCAGCACAGCCATCAGCATGTATGAAGCCCCGCTGTCGAGAGCTTAGGAGATGCGCGCTGTCGTACCTATGGGCTAGGATCTTATGGAAACAGCGCACAATCACCGAGCTCATCGTGATTGGACGGTAGTCACCGGGCCCCTCAGGAGTAGCCTTCTTCGGAATGAGAACCGTCCCGGCGTCCCGCAAACGCTCCGGCAGATCCCCACCCGCCAGGAAGCAGTTGAAGGCCACACGAAGCGCCTCTTTGCTGTAACTTGCTATGCTCCCTAGAACCACCCCGTCGGGCCCAGGTGCCCCGTCCTTCATCTTCAACACCGCCCATTTGACCTCGGCCGCAGTAACCGGCTCGATGAGGTGCCACAAGGGCTCCCAAGGAACCGGCACGCGGGCAGAGGGGGCATCGAAGACGCACCGCCAGAAGGCAATCTTCGCCTCCGACCGGGTCGGGTTGCCAAATAAGAGTCGTCCAGAACCAGGGACGCAGCTCTTCCTCGATTCCGCGCCCACAGCCTCTGGACCATCCTCCACTCCTCACGCCTTCTTGCACGATGAGAGCGTGGCACCTCAACAGGATTGTTGTTAGGACGCCCCGCGTGAACTGCGACACGCGGACCGCCCCTCCCAGGGGCGTAACGCGTCCCCGTTGGCCTACTGGTGAGCGCCCCGCCGCCCTGGCGGGCTGACCAAAGCTGCCCGCGGCCAGCTTGTCCAGGACAGCGTAGGCGATGGGGAGCCACTCCTGCGCCGCCTGGTGGGCGTACCCATCCCAATCCCGGAGTCCATCCATTTCGTCACTCCAGTTCCTTAACCCACTGCCAATTGCTAAAGTTATTCGATCTAGCCACTCTTCTGGATCCCTACCTGGGATTGGTCCCGGCAGATCGTCCTCGGCTCCCTCTTCTGCCCCGCCGCCTCGTCCTCCCCCCCCCAGTTCCTGAGGGGAAGAGAGAACTTCCACGACGGACTCGCACGAAGAGGAAACAACAAACGTCTCATCCTCATCGGATCCGGAGGAAGAAGAGGAGGAAGAGCTCTCGCCGATATCGGGGACGGGCGGGTCACGGGGCCCGAGGTCCATAGGGGCCACGGGCTGAACCGGACTGGGAGGAGGAACCGCACCACGCTCCTGACGGCGCGGACGGGCACCAGCCCCACCCTCCATGGCGGCCTTTTCCCGGCGGTATTCCACCAACTGGAGAACCCGCTCACGGTACTCGGGCCGCTTACGCCTCGACTTGATCGACTCGAGCGTACGATCGAGGAAGAGCTCAAAGAGGGCTTGATTCATAAACAGCTGACCGCCTCTGTGTTCTAGGGTCAGCCGTGCCTCAGTATCTGCCAGGACAACTACTTCGACTGGGTCCTAGGCCTCTTCGCTTGAGCGAGATTCACCCCAGCGAAGTACTCACTGGGGTGCATTGCTCGGCGGTGCACACCCAGGCCGATCTTCGACGGAAACACACGGGTACACTGCGGGCAGACGAATTCGTTAGGCGGACCAGCCGCCTCCGGGGGCAGAAGTTCCCCGGCCTCCACAGCCCCGTCGGCCGCAGCGCGACGGGATAAACGTCGCATGATACGACACACCTTTGAGAAGGACTACTGCGTAGTAGTAGTAATCAAGAGCAACCAGTGCGCCGTTATTACTGCGGACGAAGTCCATCACTACAACATAACCAGACTCTCACCACGAGGTGGCGCAAGAGTGTCTGCCGGGGCACATGTTCCCCAGCCTCCGCAGCTAGACGGGCTAAACGTCGCATGGACGACACTTCAAGAGCACTACTGCGAAGAAGTTGTTAATCTAAAGATTAACCAGTGCGCCGTTAGTACTGTGTACGAAGTTCATCACCATAGCAGAGCCGGACTCTCACCACGAGGAGGTGGTGCAAGAGTGGCGTGGACGATGTCGATCACCGTCGCAAAGCCGGGCTCTCACCACGAGGAGGTGACCACTTTTTTTCGTCAATATGTCGCTCTATATCACAGCATACTGCATAGTAATACAGCAGCTACGGGAAACTACCTAGCAACTGCTAGGTAACCCCGCACACCTCGGCTAATACTATGCTTGCCTCAGTACGTTCATCGATAGAGGGACTAAACACTTGTTGTTTGTTCTGTGCGGTCCAAACGCGTCGTCGCGTCCCCCTACCTGAACAGGCCAAGAGCTTGAATCCTATGGTGACTGATCAGGATCACTGGAGGAGCTGATCAATCCCGCCGGGGAACCGGCTCGGGATTCGGCGGTCGTCCACGTCTCCGCCCACCACACATGCCCCGGTGTGTCCGGTGCCTCCATGTGAACACCGACCCCTCAAGACTGCGGACTACTAGTAATTTTTGAATGCCGGCTCCAAGGCCTAGCGCCTTGAGATCTTGGTTTGAGACGGCAGCCAGCAGACCGCGCCAGGAAATAGTTATCGAAGTAGTTTTGGCGAATTGGCAGTTGTCATCCTGTTGTCGTGCCCAGTCGAGGGCCCATTGCCTCACGGCCGGTTCGTCATAACGGCGAACCTTCCGGAGGTGAGCCTCCTCCAAGGACGTGCAGCAGGAGTCCGCTACGATCTGGGCGTCGACGATGGTAACTTCATGGTCCCGTGCAACCACTATGTCCGAACGCCCGCCTGAGTGGGCACCACCGGCTCGACAATCACCAGGGCTCCAGAGCCAGAGAGCGACTGTTTCGCAAAGCGGACCACCCGGTCGTGCCGTTCGACGCGATTGCGGTGGGTGTCAGGGCAGCTCTGCAAGATGTGGCTTAAGCCATCACCTACATGACACCCCCACTCACAAGGTCGGTGGCCGCCACTCTCTCGTGGGCAGAGCGCCGATACGGACCATGACGGCGTCGATGTAGTTCCGTCCGGTCATAAGCCTCGTGCCGTCGCTGATGCACCCATGGTAGGCTGACGCAGCCTGTTGACGCGCACCCACCAGCCCTTTGCCGTCCACAGAAGCGGCAAATGCTAATCGGAACGCGTGCCCTGCTTCTGCTGGTGTTCGCAGAACCAGGTCCCTAACTCTAGCGGGAGGGCACGCGGCCACGAGCTGTCCGCCCAGTGGGTGAGCGGCCTCCTCTCGGGCGACCGGGTCGGAGCTTTGAACCAAGCGGCACTCTTCAAGAGCACTACTGCGCAGTAGTCACGCGCAGAGACGGCAGACCAAGCCCCCCATCACCCACAGCCGAATGGAACTTGGCAAGTGGCACATCCTTCCGAAGATGCAACCACTGCCTTACGCGACTCCGGACCAAGCGATCCAGCGCCACCAGAGTCCCCGCACGAACCCGGCTAAGAACCAGGTCGTGGGTTACCCCGGGAAGCCCCTTGGACTGCAAGACCCAGAGCTTCTGCTGTGGAGTGAGTGGGCCAGCCGAGACCCGATCCAGCCCCTCCCGGATCAGGGCGAGGGCTCTCGACTTGGACCCGATCATGCTGATATCTACGGCGAGTACCGATAAAAGTCGCCCGTATTCAATGCGGAAATAAGGATGCCACCTACAGTAAAGCGAGCCTCGGCGCCCCCAACCCAGCGCTTCCCCCTACCCGTCAAGCAGGATGGAGAAGGTGGCGGACTTGGCATTGTTCGGGCGGAGGCCAGTTTTTTCAGTCTCAGAAGCATAACAGGTGCAAGCCTACTGGAGACGTACTCAGAAGAACCACATCGTCTGCAAAGGCGAGGTGGCTCACACGCTGGCTCCCTAAAGGAACGCCGACTGCATCGTTCAACTGTCCTAATGACCACTCTAAAACCGCATTGAAGACAAATGGGGACAGCGGGTCTCCCTGCCTCACACCCCTACACACTGACAGACGTTCCCCCATTAACCATGTGGCCGCCCCCACGTAAGTTGCGGTCACATAGTTGACTAGTGGTGCTGGCACACCGAGACGAAGCAAAGCGCCGGGAATGCTCTCGTGAGAGAGACTATCGAACGCCTTGGCTAAGTCTACAAAAGCCCCGTGCAAGGGGTGGCCCAGACCTTTGGCCTGAGCAATGACCGTCTGGAGAACCAAAAGGTTCTCAGCACAGCCATCAGCACGCACGAAGTCCCGCTGCCGAGAACTCGGGAGTCGCGCGCTGTCGCACCTACGGGCGAGTATCTTGTGCAAACAGCGCACTATCACTGAGATCGTAATTGGGCGGTAGTCACCCGGCCCCTCGGGAGTGGCCTTCTTCGAAATGAGGACCGTTGGGGTCCCGAAAACGCTCCGGCAGATCCCCATCCGTCAGGAAGCAGTTGAAGGCCACCGCAAGCGCCTCTTTGCAGTAACCCGCTAAACTCCCCAGGACCAGGTGCCCCGTCCTTCATGTTCTTGACAGCCCATCCGACCTCAGCCGCCGTGACCGGCTCAATGAGGCGCCACAAGGGCTCCCTCAGAACCGGCACGCGCTCATCGCGAGCGGAGGGGGCACCGAAGATACCCCGCCAGAAAGCAATCTCCGCCCCGACCGAGTCGGGCTGCCAGTAGGAGTCATTCAGGACCAGGGACGCAGCTCTCCCTCGGTCCCGCGCCCACAAGCCCTGAACAATCTTCCACTCCATACGCCTTCTCATGCGACGGGTGCGCGGGACCACGGGAACGTTGTTAGGACGCCCCGCGCGAACTGCGACGCGCGGGGCGTCCGTCCCAGGAGGACGCCGCCCGTTTTGGGCCGGTGGGGGCGTAACGCGCTCCCGTTGGCCTACTGGCGGGCGACGAGCCCCCGAGACACGCTGACCACGGCGCCCCGCACCCAACCCGGCGCGACGACGGCCGTTTTCGGTCGGTGAGGGCGTAACGCGCCCTCGTTGACCTACTGGCGGCCGCCCCGACACCCGGTCGGGCTGACCAGGACGATCCGCAGCCAGCCTGTCCAAGACAGCACAGGCGAGGGGGAGCCACGCCTGGGCCGCTTGGTGGGCGTACCCATCACACTCCCGGATCCCACACACTTCGTCTCTCCAAGTCACAATCCCACTACCAATTGCCACAATTAATCGCTCTAGCCATTCCATCGGGTTTCTGTCGAGGACTGGCTCTGGCGGAATGTCTTGGGCTCCCACTCCAGCCCACCCCGCCGACTCGTCACCCTCCCCGCCGCCTCGTCACCCTCCCCCGGTTCCTCGGGGGAAGCAACGTCTTCCCCAACGGACTCCGAGGAGGAAGACAAAACAACAAAGGTCTCGTCGCCCGCCTCCGAGCCGGAGAACGACGAGGAAACCTCGTCGAGGACCGGAGGACCGGCAGCCCGCCGCGGCGGCCCGCGACGCGGACGCACCCCGCCACGGGGCCCGAGGTCCATAGGGGCCACGGGCTGAACCGGACGGGGCGGAGGAACGGCGACGCGGACGAGCACCACCACCCGCCTCCATGGTGGCCTTTTCCCGGCGGTATTCTACCAACTGGAGAACCCGCTCACGGTACTGGGGCCGCTTTCGCCTTGACTTAATCGACTCCAAGGTACGGTCGGGGAAGAGCCAAAAGAGGGCTTGGTTCATGAACAACTGACCCTCCCTGTGCTCAAGGGTCAGCCGTGCCTCCGTATCCGCCAGAACTTCCTGTTCGGCAGGATCCCAACGCTTCTTTACTCGATTGAGATCCACCCCAGCGAAGAAGTCGCCGGGGTGCCTTGCTCTTCGATGAACACCGAGACCGGTCTTAGTCCCGAAATCCCGAGAGCATTGCGGGCAGACGAACTGCTCAGGCAGTCCAGCCGCCTCCGGGGGCTGTTGGTCCCCGGCCCCTGGGATCCCACCGGCCGCAGCATGGCAGGGTTCTTGCTGCATAGACAGCGCTTTTGTTAACCTTTATCCCAGGAAAGAAGTTAATCTAAAGATCAACCAGTGCACCGTTAGTACTGTGGACGAAGTCCATCACCACAGCAGAGCCAGACCCTCGCCACTAGGAGGTGGTGCCTTGCTCCCGAGGGGGAATCAAGACCAAGGTCGTCGTCCCCCCCGAATCCGGAGCCCCGTCATCAGGAATCTGCCCAGTGTTCCGAGTCGAATTAAGCCCTAACCCAGATCACTGAGAGACTAGGCCATCAATAGTGGACGTCCCCCTACCCGTCCTGCTCAGTGAAGCCCACCGGGGTCGCCACGGGCGAGAGGACAGGCACTAAAGCCAAGTCCCCCGCTGCCAGGCCCAACCTCAGGCCTACCCCCCACCTATCCCCCAAGCGCTTCTCCACGAAGAGCGACGGGGGGGGGAGGATCCAGGACGCGTCCCGAAGTGAGTGATCTACGGGTAAGCCTCACGGCACGGGAAATAACTAACATTCATAGTTACTCCCGCCGTTTACCCGCGAGGAGGTGGTGCATCCTTATAGTCATAACTACGCTCCCGCCTACTCCGAAAACCCACCTCACGGCGGGGTGTTCGTCAGAGCCAGGCGGAAGTCCTGGTTTCCACCGGGGGTGTTAACACTTACAGCCCCCAGCTTCCCCCCAGGACCCCTGCGTTGCCGGATAACGCCCGACTGGTTACGGTCCGTGTCCGGTCCCACATCCCACTTTCAACGTTGGTATGGAGTCCGACGGACCGGGCCCCGCACCGTAGACGAGGAAATCGGGGACGAGCAAAGCCTCGCCTGCACCAGTGAGGCGGTAACAGGTCTGAAAACCACGGCCGGGTGGTCCATGATCGACATGCCCGCAGGGACGTGGTCGCCTATTGCGCCTGGCAATGCCAGTGCTCCCATCGTGGGCCACGCTAAGGGAAGCCACGGTTTTCGGCCCCCACACAGGCTCACCGAGGTGAACGCCCACTCGCAACGTCTCCTCTACTCTGCAAGGTGGTACAAGCCGCCTTGCTCCCGAGGGGGAATAAAGGACCGAAGCCGCCATCCCCCTCGAATCGGGAGCCTCGTCATCAGGAATCTGCCGTTATTGCTGGTATCCGTTGCGACGAGATGAGTTTGCAGAAAAAGTTCCTTATTTTTTTATTTTTTTTTTGGTAGATTGATGAATGGGGGTGATGTCGGGCAATGAGTTAGTCAAGTACCGCTTCGTCCTGTAACCAAAAATTAAAACTAGAACAGTTGCTCATGCTCGCTCTCGTGCTTCCTTTTTGCTAGCTCGCATGCTTGTCGGTTGGTTGGGCGCTCCATCCCTTGGCATTTCGAATACTGAAGCTTGAGGAAGCCATGAAAGTATCGAAGGGTGACCGCTTCTTTTATCTTTACAACCCCTCGGCTAGTACGAAAGTAGTGTGCAAACGATTTGGATTGTCCATGTCGCTTTCCTTCTTTTTCAGGGGACGTCCTGAATACACTGCTGCTGGCGAGCTATCTGGGTATAGAGGCGTTCAAGGTGTAAATCTCGCGGACGATAGCTTCGCACCCACAAACGCCCGATCGGCCGCGTACAGCCTGAGAGGTCCGAAGCTGCTGTTACTCTCGTATTGAGCAAAATTACTGTCGCTTCCCAAATGTTAGTGAAGTTAAGCAACATTGATCTGGGTAGTAGTTAGATGGGGGACCGTCCTATGCATTTAAATGATGTAGCCTAGATAAGGCTGTAGGTTCCCTCCGTCCCATGACGTTAGTTGTTACGGAGGTTAAACCAAAAACAACCAAAGCGTCTTCACCGTGTTAACCAGAATAAAATAATTATGTGCAACTGTGAATGGAAAGTATAGAAACCTGTGCACAAGAGAAACCCCATTTACCGTACACACCCTTCAAAACATTTACACCTTTTATGACACTCAGGGATACAGTGTTACATATACTTGAATTAAAAAATGGAAATGTACAGTATTAAGAACTAAGAATAAATAAAAAAAATTAGATAATGATATACACTAGCAATCTCCTACAACAGGTAAACTCGCTGTAAAACTCACTTTCTTTGCCTACTCACGGTAAAATATCAAAGAAATTTTATTGTAATACAGGAGAAACTAAAAGATGTCTTACGGGAAAATGGTTGAGTTCATGATAAAGTGAATCGATATAACGGAGAATGTGACACCTTGATGAACTCGCTGTAACTTTACAGTGACTGCTATGTGTAGTGGTTAGGGACGCTGATTACGAATCTATTGACTCCAGGTTCTAGTCATGTTGCGGGCAGGTAGCGCGCAGCTCTCCCAGTTCATCCTTTGCTTTGTAGATAGATACCATAAAAATCCTCGAAATGGAATGCTGCAGAGGGTCGAACAGAGGTCGATTTTGAATATTTGTTCAGTACCCTCCCCCCCTATATATATATATATATTTTAATAAATTTATTTATTTATTTATTTATTTATTTATATAACGATTACAGAGTTCGTGTGCGAATTGAGACTTTCTTTTGCTGTACATATTATAGAAACAACTTGTAAACTGCATATGAAAGCATAATTATTAAGTTTTCAACACCACATTACAAATTTCTTGGCCTCAACAGAACTGCCATCTTTCGATACATCGGATGTGGTTTTGAGTACACAACACTTTTAACATAGCCCCATAAAAAGTAGTTCATAGGGACAGGTCTAGTCAGATGAACGAGATTGCAAAGCAATTGGTCCACCTCTAACCGATTCACTTGGGTGGGAAGACTTCATTGAAGAACTGTAGCACATTCAAAGCATAGTGGCAGGAACACAGTCTTGCTGAAACAAGGTGATACCTGGAAGATTTAATTGTCTTTGTTCAGGGATGAAGAAATGCTGCAACATTGGAAGGTAACGTTCACCACTGACTGTTCGTTCTTGCAAAAAGAGAGGACCGATTATACATGACTTTCTGAAGGCGCACCAGATTAATTTTTGGCGAGTCTTTCATGTTGCCATACTGCGTGAGGTTTGTCCCCAAACGTGGCAATATTAGCGGTTGACTGCCATTAATGTGGAATGTTACCTCATCAGAAAGTATCAACTCGTTCAGAAGTCCAGGGGAACTCTTGCTATTTGATTGAAACTGTTCATAGAAATTTAACATCGCATGGTAGTCATCTTTGACTAACATTAGAACCATCTTAGTCTTGTCCACATGTTCATGCAGTTTCACCGAGAATTTTGCTCAGTGTTGATTGCGAGATTCTTAATTCATCAGATGCACGCTAGCTACATCGGTTTCCTTGGACTCCTTTCAAATGTTTCCTGCACGATGGCCACAGTCTCCTCACTGATTTGAGGCCTCCCGGATCGAGATATCTCATTTACTGATTCAGTATTTAAACTTTTTCATCCCATTGTTAACAGAGTTCCAATGTGGTGCATCTTTCTGGTAATGAGCAGTGAACTTTCTTCTCACAGCTGTTATGAATTTCAGTTTTGTTAGCCATAAAACATAATTAACCTTTCGTCTACGCGAAACGCAAGCGTACGAAATGAACGGCTGTTCAATTTTGCGAAAAATGTAATTACCGACGCACGTAATCTTTTAGCTGCTGATGCTGCTGAACGACGAATTTTTCTACACGATAATCTACTTCCCTTAAATTTCAATTATTAGGTTTTTTTTTTTTTTTTTTTTTTTAACTGTCCAAAATCATTTGGGCAGGTTCGTGTATGTATATATATGTACACCAGGAACGGAGCAAGAGTGTCACGGGCCCCCTAACAAAATTTTTATCATACATTTATATTGCTTTTCTTTACCTTATTTATTTAGCATATATTTAAGAATTATGATACTACTTGTACGCATGGAGGCATAGAAGGCAAAACATTATGCAAAATATTGAGCTTTAAAAAGGATACCGTGAAATAAAAGGTTACTTACAACATCAGAACTTGACTTTTCTTGCCTTTCTTTCAGCAAATTCATTAATTAAATCCTCCAAGTTAATATTTCTAGCTTTCTTGTTTTCAATTGATATAATTGAAAGTCCACTTAATCTTTTTTCATTCATTGAATTTCGAAGATAGTTTTAAGTGCAAAGAGATCGTTTTCAAAACTTAAACTAATGAAGAACTGTCACAGGAATTGTGAGGAACAATGTTATGGCAGTCACAACTTCGGGAAAACTTGAGCACAAAGTACTGTTGTCTTTAATTAAAAATGAATATAGCTCATGGATTGTCGTCATTTTTTCAATGTCTCTTTTCAAGCACATTCGAAGAGAGAGTAATTGACTTGGAAATCCAGAGGAAATAATTTTTATATTTATTTACTAGCTTTGTTGCTCTCTCAAATAACTTCTCATCACTTGTTGAAACGACCCGGGGCCCCCCCAAAGGTCAGGGCCCCGGGGCACTCCCCGCCTGCCCTTAGCTAGCTCCGCCCCTGAATTGTACACATTTTGTACCATATTGTTTGCGGCCTCACTTAATATCGCCATAGAAACCGGCAACATGAACCAGGCGGCCGGGCGTCTGAAACTGCGATAAGCGCAGTTAATGGTTAGCGAGCAAAAAGGTTGAAACTTAACTAATGTACTACTACTTGTCTTAGTGGAGTTCACTTTTGCTCTTAACCCTTTGACTTGACGACTGGTATATGTTTCTTTGAACTTAAAAATGTAAGTTTTGTCATTCAAAATTATATACTAGTATTTTAGTAACTATAGCTACTTAAATGACCCATTTTGGGTTCCTTTACCGACAACTAAACGATATCTATATTAACATGTAGAGGTATTTGTAGGAACGTTGCATCATTGTACAATTTATTATTTCTTTTGGAATAAATGTCCCCTGGTCCTCAAAGGGTTAAAGTGATTGATTTCGTTAGAATCTTCGCGTTTTCCAAAGTTTGAATTTTGTACTCTTTTTCGAATTGAATTTATTCGTTCTATTCGAAAAGTCGCTTTTGAAACAGATTTTTCAACTTGCCGACCTTTGTGGGCATTTGGTTTTGAATTTGATTGTTAAATTTTTTGGTTTAATTTTGCTTTAAAATTTCATTTAACATCAATTTAGACTAAGTATTCATTTACATTGAACATTTATTTACTTACTGTTATATTAATAATCTGATTCCTTAGAAAATTTTTGGTAAATTGACTTTGAATTAGTGTTGTAACGGTGTTGTTGTGGTATATTGCTGCCCTTCAACATTTTCTTTTCTTGAAGCTTTCAAAACGCAAAACATCAGTCAGTGTCATCATACAGACGTTTAGGAATTAGGTGCATATTGCATATATGAAACCGTCATAATGTTACACATCCGCATTGCAAAGTGCGGACGCGAATGCGGATGTCATACACATTAGTACTTTATGATAATCAAATGATTAATTCAAAGGTTTAATTTACTTTACACTTTGGACGAATTTATAATTAAGGAACGTCTTGGAGGTTTACTTCTATTAATCTTAGTCACTCCAGTGTATACATTGATTTGTTTTCTTTACTGATTTATTCAGTTAATTGTATATGGTCTCGCGTATATTTATTGTGATTCATTTGTTTTAGTTTTAGGTTAGATATACTGTAAGGTTGGGGGTTAAGTTCAAGAAGTTTCTTTGTTTATACTTTAAAGTGTGTTTCTATCTTCATTGAGATTTAGTTTCAACTCGTGTTGTTCGTTTATCATTGTTATTAAGGTCACTCCACATCGTTATATAACTAGAAATCAATTGGAGATCTGTTGGTTATCTTATTAACTTAATATTTGGAGTTAACCTTTGTAACGGACGATAACTCACGCTGCAGTATTAACCGTGGGGTTTATTATACAGGGTGTCCCATAAGTCCGGCATCATAGGAGAAATTCATATTTTTCTATTTCTACAAACCATAATTCATATTTTCCTTATGCTCAGGATGCCAATTTCCCGTCCACCATTCTTTTCGGTGACGAGGCTGTTTTTTATGGAAATGGTGAGGTAAATCGACAGAACACCCGCTACTGGTCTCAAAACAACCCTCACTGGTATACCTCTTCAAAGGAACAAGATGCATCTCGGGTGATGGTATGGTGTGGCATTTGGAAGGATCGCATCATAGGCACCGTCTTTTTCGATGAACATGTCACTGGAGGCACCTACCTACGTATGCTCAAGGAAGAAGCATTTCCCAGTGTCTTGAACGAAGAAGGAAATTTCCCAATATGGTTCCAGTAAGACGGCGCTCCTGCACATTACAGCACCCAAGTAAGGGAATACCTGTACCAACAATTCCCTGGTCATTGGATAGGACGTCGAGGGCCTGTGGAATGGCCAGCTAGAAGCCCGGATCTCACGCCACTAGATTTTTATCTCTGCGGCCACTTGAAAGCGCTGGTATACGCAGAGAAAATTAGGAGTGTTGAACATTTGCGGCATCGTATTATTGGGGCATGTAACACCATTAATCCTGACATCATTCACCGTGTGCTTGCTGACTGGGTATCACGTCTGAATTTGTGTATTGAAAACAATGGTGGACATGTTGAGCACGTTCTGTAAATAAGCTTCTGTTTTGCCTTTTTTTTTTATTTTTCCTATGATGCCGGACTTATGGGACACCCTGTATATTGCGTGTCATTTCACGTGCCTCCACTCTTCGTTGTGGTAGTTAATTTAAAGAACCCTTTAAAGATATATTTCGCTTGTCCGGATTTCACAAGATTTCTTGACGAGTCCTTTATCTTTGAAGTTCCTTAATATTTTACCTTTATATTTTACGTTAATATTTTACCTTTATTATTAAGTTCATACTTTTCGGTGGTAGGCTCGTCCGAGGTATTCGTCACAGTCCAAGATCAATGGGGAATCTAGTATGACCGCACAATGGGAGAGTGCAAATCAATTGCAATGTTGATCAGTTGTTGTAAAGGTGGAACCCATGAGTGGAGGGTATTTAGCCCCCAAGCTGCAGGAAGGGAGTGGGGTTTTACTCCCCCACCCAAGCTTAACCCAGGAAGGCAGCTCTAAGAGAGAGTAGAGAGGAGGAGAGAACTTTTCGCAGGCATATCTCGTCGCATACTGGTCCTCTCCACCTCAGCACCTGGCTTAGAAGTCTTAATCAGCCAGTTGGCTTAACCTGGCTTAGAAGGGTTAATCTGGCTTTGAAGGCGTAGCCAGCCGTTTGGCGTATACATGTATATATTTATTGAAGTACACAGGCTTCGTTTATATATTTCTACGTTTAATACTATATATATATATAATATATATACCTATGTTTTTTTTGCGCACACCTACAAGTCGCTACAATTGGTGTAGAACAATGCGGTTTTCACCATTCGATGCGTCTTTTTTGTGCAGTGCCCATGCTAAAAAAAATTCCCTAACATAATTCCTTCCCCCCTTTTAGGGGTACAGTTCTTCCCATGCCTGTACACGCATTTTTTTTAATTTTTCATTTTTAATCATAATTTTGTCACAAAATAAGTCAATATTTACTAAATATTTAATATCATTCGATTCACAAAAGATTTCTCTATCGATTCAATACAAAAAAATTACATAATTAAAAAGGGCAATTTAAATAAACACGAGTTTAAAGTTAAACGAGCCACACAAAACTCACGGTAAATAATTTCGAGTGAGTTTTATTACTGTGGCTTTTGTACAAATAATTTTACATATACACAGACAATTTGATAGGATATTGATTTATCATTCTATTTTTTAGTTGTCATGGAAATACGTTAATTAAGTTATCTGATTAGATGCGCTTTTATAGTTGATCATTTTTAGAAAATTATTTATTTTTCCTACTTTAAAATATTACAAAATTTCTATTAGGTATCCTAATATCATTATTCCTGTCGCTGTAAGTAAGAAAATAGCAATTATTTTCCATTTTATGAAAATTTCGGACCCCCTAGGCCTACAAAACCAATTTTCCCCTTTTCTTTATCAAAAATTGTTGATTTTCGAAAGTCTTTCGGTTAAATTTATACTAGTCTATTGTTTATCTATAATAATAATAAAAAGACGTGTGTGTGTTCCATCCATCAGCCATAACTCCAAAATGGAAGCAGTTACAAACATGAAACTTCACACACATATTGATTAGGTCCAGAGGTTGTGCACGTGGGTGTTAATAAATTAAATAATTAATTTTAAAACATTAAATGACGTCATCAAGACCATTACGAAACCTATGGTAAAATTATTGAATACCCGTTTAGGTTCATTGAATGCCAGGTTAGGTCATCTGTACGCCCTTGACGATTGGTTAGGTTAAGTCGTGATATTTTCGTTGGCTTTAACAAAAATATCATGACAACCTAACCAATCGTCAAGGGTGTACAATTAACCTAACCGGGCATTCAATTAACGAACCCGGGCATTCAATTAATCTAATCGGGCATTCGGTTGACCTAACCGGCCATTTAATTAACCTAATCGGGCATCATTACTATTATAATTTAGCAAAAATGTGTCTGCCTGTCTGTCCGCAGAAAAAACTTTTACGTTTCTGAACCGATTTCGACCAAACTTCGTATGGTGGATGGTGGTGATGAGTAATGAACGAAAATATATGTGAGACCAGCCCCCCACCACCACCAATTACTGGGCCCGAGGGCCCCCAGCACCGCGATAAAACTAAAGAAAATAACGCAGCAATGAAAATCTTGAGCTTCACATTGTGTCAATATTTGTGAAGCTTAAGATTTTCATGACTAGTTTTATTAATCTTAGTCACTCCAGTGTATACATTGATTTGTTTTCTTTACTGATTTATTCAGTTAATTGTATATGGTCTCGCGTATATTTATTGTGATTCATTTGTTTTAGTTTTAGGTTAGATATACTGTAAGGTTGGGGGTTAAGTTCAAGAAGTTTCTTTGTTTATACTTTAAAGTGTGTTTCTATCTTCATTGAGATTTAGTTTCAACTCGTGTTGTTCGTTTATCATTGTTATTAAGGTCACTCCACATCGTTATATAACTAGAAATCAATTGGAGATCTGTTGGTTATCTTATTAACTTAATATTTGGAGTTAACCTTTGTAACGGACGATAACTCACGCTGCAGTATTAACCGTGGGGTTTATTATACAGGGTGTCCCATAAGTCCGGCATCATAGGAGAAATTCATATTTTTCTATTTCTACAAACCATAATTCATATTTTCCTTATGCTCATGCCAATTTCCCGTCCACCATTCTTTTCGGTGACGAGGCTGTTTTTTATGGAAATGGTGAGGTAAATCGACAGAACACCCGCTACTGGTCTCAAAACAACCTCACTGGTATACCTCTTCAAAGGAACAAGATCTCGGGTGATGGTATGGTGTGGCATTTGGAAGGATCGCATCATAGGCACCGTCTTTTTCGATGAACATGTCACTGGAGGCACCTACCTACGTATGCTCAAGGAAGAAGCATTTCCCAGTGTCTTGAACGAAGAAGGAAATTTCCCAATATGGTTCCAGTAAGACGGCGCTCCTGCACATTACAGCACCCAAGTAAGGGAATACCTGTACCAACAATTCCCTGGTCATTGGATAGGACGTCGAGGGCCTGTGGAATGGCCAGCTAGAAGCCCGGATCTCACGCCACTAGATTTTTATCTCTGGGGCCACTTGAAAGCGCTGGTATACGCAGAGAAAATTAGGAGTGTTGAACATTTGCGGCATCGTATTATTGGGGCATGTAACACCATTAATCCTGACATCATTCACCGTGTGCTTGCTGACTGGGTATCACGTCTGAATTTGTGTATTGAAAACAATGGTGGACATGTTGAGCACGTTCTGTAAATAAGCTTCTGTTTTGCCTTTTTTTTTTTTTTTTCCTATGATGCCGGACTTATGGGACACCCTGTATATTGCGTGTCATTTCACGTGCCTCCACTCTTCGTTGTGGTAGTTAATTTAAAGAACCCTTTAAAGATATATTTCGCTTGTCCGGATTTCACAAGATTTCTTGACGAGTCCTTTATCTTTGAAGTTCCTTAATATTTTACCTTTATATTTTACGTTAATATTTTACCTTTATTATTAAGTTCATACTTTTCGGTGGTAGGCTCGTCCGAGGTATTCGTCACAGTCCAAGATCAATGGGGAATCTAGTATGACCGCACAATGGGAGAGTGCAAATCAATTGCAATGTTGATCAGTTGTTGTAAAGGTGGAACCCATGAGTGGAGGGTATTTAGCCCCCAAGCTGCAGGAAGGGAGTGGGGTTTTACTCCCCCACCCAAGCTTAACCCAGGAAGGCAGCTCTAAGAGAGAGTAGAGAGGAGGAGAGAACTTTTCGCAGGCATATCTCGTCGCATACTGGTCCTCTCCACCTCAGCACCTGGCTTAGAAGTCTTAATCAGCCAGTTGGCTTAACCTGGCTTAGAAGGGTTAATCTGGCTTGGAAGGCGTAGCCAGCCGTTTGGCGTATACATGTATATATTTATTGAAGTACACAGGCTTCGTTTATATATTTCTACGTTTAATACTATATATATATATAATATATATACCTATGTTTTTTTTGCGCACACCTACAAGTCGCTACAATTGGTGTAGAACAATGCGGTTTTCACCATTCGATGCGTCTTTTTATTGTGCAGTGCCCATGCTAAAAAAAATTCCCTAACATAATTCCTTCCCCCCTTTTAGGGGTACAGTTCTTCCCATGCCTGTACACGCATTTTTTTTAATTTTTCATTTTTAATCATAATTTTGTCACAAAATAAGTCAATATTTACTAAATATTTAATATCATTCGATTCACAAAAGATTTCTCTATCGATTCAATACAAAAAAATTACATAATTAAAAAGGGCAATTTAAATAAACACGAGTTTAAAGTTAAACGAGCCACACAAAACTCACGGTAAATAATTTCGAGTGAGTTTTATTACTGTGGCTTTTGTACAAATAATTTTACATATACACAGACAATTTGATAGGATATTGATTTATCATTCTATTTTTTAGTTGTCATGGAAATACGTTAATTAAGTTATCTGATTAGATGCGCTTTTATAGTTGATCATTTTTAGAAAATTATTTATTTTTCCTACTTTAAAATATTACAAAATTTCTATTAGGTATCCTAATATCATTATTCCTGTCGCTGTAAGTAAGAAAATAGCAATTATTTTCCATTTTATGAAAATTTCGGACCCCCTAGGCCTACAAAACCAATTTTCCCCTTTTCTTTATCAAAAATTGTTGATTTTCGAAAGTCTTTCGGTTAAATTTATACTAGTCTATTGTTTATCTATAATAATAATAAAAAGACGTGTGTGTGTTCCATCCATCAGCCATAACTCCAAAATGGAAGCAGTTACAAACATGAAACTTCACACACATATTGATTAGGTCCAGAGGTTGTGCACGTGGGTGTTAATAAATTAAATAATTAATTTTAAAACATTAAATGACGTCATCAAGACCATTACGAAACCTATGGTAAAATTATTGAATACCCGTTTAGGTTCATTGAATGCCAGGTTAGGTCATCTGTACGCCCTTGACGATTGGTTAGGTTAAGTCGTGATATTTTCGTTGGCTTTAACAAAAATATCATGACAACCTAACCAATCGTCAAGGGTGTACAATTAACCTAACCGGGCATTCAATTAACGAACCCGGGCATTCAATTAATCTAATCGGGCATTCGGTTGACCTAACCGGCCATTTAATTAACCTAATCGGGCATCATTACTATTATAATTTAGCAAAAATGTGTCTGCCTGTCTGTCCGCAGAAAAAACTTTTACGTTTCTGAACCGATTTCGACCAAACTTCGTATGGTGGATGGTGGTGATGAGTAATGAACGAAAATATATGTGAGACCAGCCCCCCACCACCACCAATTACTGGGCCCGAGGGCCCCCAGCACCGCGATAAAACTAAAGAAAATAACGCAGCAATGAAAATCTTGAGCTTCACATTGTGTCAATATTTGTGAAGCTTAAGATTTTCATGACTAGTTTTATTGACCAAATAATTGAACCCCCAGTAATTCGGGGCCTGCGACCCCCCAATTACTGTCGGTTCAATTATTTGGTCAATAAAACTATAGAAAAGAACGCAGTCATGAAAATCTTGAGCTTCACATCCGAGTTCATCGTATCAAGATTTGTGAAGTTTTAGATTTTCATGGCTGCGTTCTTTTCTGTAGTTTTATTGACCGAATAATTGGTTCGCCAGTAATTGGAGGGCCACAGGCACCCCAATTACTGAGGCCCAAGGTGAGAGGAATGGGAACGATATCCAGATAAAGGGCTATTGATGTTCAAAATAAAATATGCTGTAGGCCCACAATTCGGTTTGGGTCGAAGGTCCAAGCACCGCAGATTTAGCAAAATCGGCGCGTAGCGCCGATCTTTTGCTAGTGTTAACGCTAATTCCGCCCTCGCATTACTCCGTTTAAATTGTTTCGGTATAAATAAAAAGTCAGTGAATAAAAGTTTAATGTATTCCCAGTCCTCCTTTGTGTTCGAAAGTAAATGGCGTCCACCGGCTCAAGCGCCTGCCCGCGTTCGTTTATAATAAGCCACAGAAAACGAGAGTAAAGACAGAATAGAAGAAAGAGCAAAATGGTTAAAAGAGCAAACTAAGAAGGAAAGACATTTGTTCACTACATTCTTGGTGGGCAAGCGGGGTCCCTATTAATTTCAAAAGAAGGCATTCCCACGTCCTCTGTACGTGTCTTATATTTCGGCTAAATTACATTGCTACCCGTTTTATAGTATTTATAAAATTAGTAGATATTCTGTTTCGGTAAATTGAACAGCGACTCATTTTGAATCAAAATTCTCGAGTCGTTTTTCTCTTCTCATAGCACCCGTTCTCATTCCGTTTTCTTCAGATTTCGTTTTTTTAAGTCGTGGAGTGAGACTTGTTTAAAATTTAGAAATCCTGTCCGATGGATCTTTTTTTTTTTTTTTTCCTCCAACTTTTATTGCTTTTTATACAGCCTACCTATTTTGTTCAAAAAAATTTGTTTGTTTTCGGTTTTCATAAAAATTGTGATGATAATAATAATTAGTAAATAAATTTCACACTTGTATGAAATCAAGTTATTTTAGTTGTAATGAAATTGACATGCATTTTTATACGGTCGCTTTAAAAGATTGAAGCGTGTATGTAATGCATTTCTAGGTGTGTATATATATCTAGACATGTATATAGTAACGAATTATTTATAGAAGAGTAAACGAGCAAAATTTTTCCAGTATCATAGTAAGCAGTTTTTATGATTATTCTTTGACTGGATGTATATAAAGGATTTCAAACCGACACACGGAACATCATATGTGTATAATTTTAACCCTTTAACGCTGAACGTTTTTGTAGGGTTAAGTCTACATGCGTGTATTTGAAACGGTACGTATTCGACCCAGTCGGCGTTAGAGGGTTAAGGTTTAAAATCTAAGAATAATGCTTAAAGACACTAATTTATACTGGGTCGATTTGGACTGCTTGAGTTTATTTGCTTGCCGCATGTAAATTGCGATAGACTTCAAAATAAGCTGAATTTGTTATAAAAAGATAAAAATTTGTGTATTTTAAATACAGGAGTTGTTTTAGTAAATTCTTTTGATAAATTATTTTTTTTTTAATTTTTCATATATTCATTAATTTTTATTTTATAAGTGGGCCGATTTTTGTTGGATATTTTCTCATTCTTTCATTAGTTTTAATGAAAATTCCAAGTGATATTTTGTATGGATAGGCAGATAAAATTTTGTTTATTCTGAAATTAGATTTTGTGTTTAGGAGTGTTTTTGCTTAACATTTTAATTTGGGTATAAATAATGAAAAATGTGTTTTCTTTACGTTCGCGCGTTTGCATAGAAAATATTACAGAATTATTTCATGATGTAATGCAGTTTGATTTGGTTACGGATATTCACAACAAAAAGTGAACACACTTCATTATGCAGGGACTTATTTTAATTTTTGTTTACGTAGCAGGTTGCGTTGTATTTTGGGGTTCATAATATCTGTTCTTATTTATAATAATGATGGATATTTGTATTTAGGTTCACTTGGAAACGATAAATTACTGGAATTCCTGTGATTTACAAACCATGCTGGGTTTCGTGTTGAAGGAGAGAGTTGTCTCAGATGTAATTTTGTGAATTAAGTTTTCTTCCTGTGAAATTTAGCGTTTCAGGTTGGAATTAATGTATTAAATTAATTTTCGGTATTATTTAAATTTTTATTTAATGATTCTGTTTTGGAAAGTGTTATTTTTTTAAACTTCATTTGGGTTTACTCGTGCAAATGGAGCTCTGGATTGATTGCTGGCCGGAAATGGAGCATTTTAGATTGCCAGTAACGTTTTTGTGGTATCTATGTCCGCTCCCCACGAAGTGTAAGATGGTTCATCGTTATTGGGAATTGATGATGTGAAGTTTCTGGTTTTCATTTTTCTCTTTTGTATTTAGATGTATCGATGTGTAACTGCCATAAGTGATCTTATTGGTAGCTAGGGAGCAGAGCTGGGCACTTGCGGTTTTTTTTGCGGTACTGCGGTACTACCGTGTTGGTCGGTACCGCGGAAAGTACCGCGGGAAATTTGAATGCGGTAGCGGTACTGCTGTACTTTCAGCGATCCTTTGCGGTACTGCGTTATGCGGTACCGGTTTGGTAGTGCGGTAGTAGTACCGCAGTACCGCAGTACCGCAAAAAAACGCGCAAAAAAACGCAAGTGCCCAGCTCTGCTAGGGAGTGATTAAATTTTTGCGGAATTCTGTGAAATTTGTCATATTTTCTCGAAAATTGGGCCAGAGCAAATTATAGTTATTGTTTTCAAAGTGAAATGTTGAGAAAATTCTGTAAATTAAGTGTGAAAAATGATAATCAGTAAGAGTACAAACTTTTAGTTGCTTTCAAATCGATCCTCTCGAAATAAAAAAACTAGCTAAGTTGAATCCGAATTCCACCCATTGAGTTTAGTTGACCCGAATTAAGTGATCGATCACCGATGAGAGAACGAGAGAAACAAACCGAATGCGCAGCGACTTAGTGCAGGACAGTTTCGATCGAAGTGGTCTACTGGTATTTTTTGGGCAGTCCTGGTCCCGCTGCTCGATGCTTCGCTCAATGTGTTTTAGCACTCGGTAAGCAAACTACGAAAGTTCGAACGAGTGTCTTAGGCTTTACTGTCTATACAGGCATACAGTAGGTTCGTTGTGAAACCGCCTACGGCGAAGTGATCATTTAATTAATGCCATGTAGGGAGTCTTTCAGCTGGACGTAGGAGGAGCAGCGGTCACCGACAAAAGTTGAGATGAGAGAGGCGAGTTTCTTCGTCGACTTCTAGAATTGCAAATTCCGTCCAATTCGGGTGCGTGTTTCCACTTTCAGTATATCCATCCCTGATCCTCTGAAATGGACGACTCTCTTGTTTTTCGCCATTTTTTGGAGGGAGAGCGGAACCTCAAGCCTGCTGATCTGTTGCATTGTGATGCAACCCCTTTCATTCTAGCGAAGTGAGCAGGAGAGCTGCGATTGAAAAGTTAAGAAGTCCGTTGTCAGCTTTGCAGATTAATTATCTAAACGTCCAGAAATTAATGTACACTGATTATTATGTAATAAAATTATAAGTGAAAGGGTGTGATTAGTGGCCAAATTTGTTTTGTTTCGTGTAATAGTATGTGCGCTCTGGTCAGTATTTTTTGTAAACATGTTCTCTCTATGTTGCCCTGATAGTAACTATGTAACTACATGAATATGCTTCGAATGTAAAGCGATCGTTTATTTTTCATGTAACAGCTTTGTTACAGGTTGTAAATGATTATTAGTGCGAAATGTTATTAATGTAAACGTGAAATTTTTTTTTTTTCAATTTTTATGAAATGATACAAAATAGCTAATGTGTGGAAATTCACTGAAATGATTTCTTGTCCTCTAACTTTGAACTTGTTAAAGAAAAAAAACTGAAATAAATAAATTTGTTAAAAGAAATTAAAAAAGTTTTCCTAGTGAAAAATTATATTCAAAGGGGTGATGCGAATGTAGTGTAGTGGTTCTTAATAAAGATAAGATAATGTCTAATAAGAAATAACTGTTTTGTTGATAAGAACTTAATAATGTTTTGTTTAATGAAGAAAATAATAATTAAAAATATAAAAATACAAATTCGTAACATTCTGAGATGTGCACAAGCTAGGTGCTGAGTAAAATGCCCTTCAGTCTTTGGGCG
Source organism: Bathynomus jamesi (assembly GCA_023014485.1). Taxonomy (NCBI): domain Eukaryota; kingdom Metazoa; phylum Arthropoda; class Malacostraca; order Isopoda; family Cirolanidae; genus Bathynomus; species Bathynomus jamesi. Next base: position 97,592 of record JAJOZX010007434.1, on the reverse strand, counting down.
GGATGTGTCCTGGTTAGATTGTTTTTCGTATGAGTATGTTATTGTTTATTTAAAATATAAATTTTGTCAGCGATTAAATGTTAACGCTAATTCCCCGTTTGTCTAAGTTGTTTCGGTATAATTAAAAAGTCTGGGAATAAATTAAACACTTTTATTCAATGTCTTCCTTTTTGTGTTTGAAAGTAAATGGCGCCCACTGGATCAAGCGTCTGCCCGCGTTCGTTTATAATAAGACAGAGAAAACAAGAATAAAGATTGAGAATAGAAGAAAGAGCAAAATAGTTAGAAAGGTAAAATAAGAAGGAAAGAGATTTGATCACTACACAATGGAGTCGCCTTAGGGGGGGACATTCGAAACGGATTATTCAACAGAAACCGTCTTCCCGCTTTGCTCGAGAGCTTATAGTAATCTTGCACATATTGCCGGCACTTGCAACGAATTAGGTATCCGCGTAACCCAGAAATGGTCCACAACTGATAGGTTTAGAGGCGTAGTCACAGACTTTTAAAATGGATGCCAAATACACTCCAGAGAGTAATGAATAGTGGCCGAATCACACGCTCCAAATTTATCAGTGTGTTTGCGAAGAATGAAACGCTGAAGCTTCCAGCTACGAGGCACTGCGGCGCATTTATTCTAAATACGGATGTTAGTGGTGGCGAAGGGACTCACTGGATAGCCATTTATTTTAAAAATAGGGAGCGAATGTACTATTTTAATTCACTGGGGGATCCATCCTTGGAGTGACGCTATTGTAAAATTTCTCGAACAATTGTAAATTCCCCAGATAGGCTGGAATCCTTACCGATTCCAGGGCTACTATCGCAACGTGGCAAGTACTGCCTTTCGTTTCTCATGCATATGGCCCGCGGGAACGAATTACAAATTTTTAAAAATTATTCGATTTGTGCTACACCGAACGGAATGATGAAATGATATGCAACCACATAAAAATCGGTTCCTGTTTGTAAGCACTCGGTGTATTGTGTGAAGTTTTACGCGTGTATAATTGTGGCTTCATAAATTGTAATAATAATGTGTAAAAGTTTAAATGTGCCCAATAATATTAGTTTGTGTAGCGTTTAAGGACGCGGCTTATGTTTTGTAGCATATTTAAAAATGTAATGGATGCTAATTCTCTAAATAAATTAAGTTGTATATATATAATGTATAAAAAAAATTATACCAATGTCGCTCCTAAATGTGTGAGAAACATTGAAAATGTGTTATATACAGTACACGTTATGTATTAATTTATAAAACAATACTCATAGTTTTATCATTAAATAAAATGTTGAAAGTACAAGGCTCATTGTTACCCCAAAACACCCACAAGAAAAAAAAAACAACTCATTATTTCTTATAAGACCTGGCATTCGTTGGATCGAGTGTCCAGTATAACTTCAACCCCCATGGTCAGATCCTCGTCGGATATTTGGGTTTCTTCAAAGCTATTACGAAAAGTTTCTAAAAGGACCGGTCGGAACTTGATCGTGTTAAAGAAAAAAAGGCATGGATGTAGACAGAAAATTACTTTTCTGAAGAAAGTCTTACGTATTAAATTATATTATAATTGAGAGGCGTGCAAACTAGAAATTTGAATGCCCTTTAAGAGAAAAACGGCGAATAATTTTGCACTTCAAAGGAGTTTCCGTCATGTATACCCAGGGTACCCATTTATCTGCTAGCCACGTTCGTTATTGTGTGGAGGCTAAAATTATAACGTAACCACATTAAAATGGATGATTTATGCGTCAAATATAATCAATGTTCGTTTATATATATATATATATATATATATATATATATATATATATATCTACTACTCTATCTCTATCTATATATCTCTATATATCTCTCTATATCTCTCTACATCTCTCTCTCTCTCTCTCTCTCTCTCTATCTCTCTCTCTATCTCTCTCTCTATCTCTCGATCTATCTCTCTCAACTGTCGCGGCATAAAGTGGGAAAACAGGACTGCCGATGCTGAAGGGAGGAGGCTAGTTGACTTTGATGATGAGAACTTCATCACTCAGTGGGTCAACGAGCCTACACGAGGCGAAAGCGTTCTAGACTTAGTATTCACGACCGAAGACAACCTCGTCACTGGCCTCACCGTTGACGAATCATTGGGCGGGAGTGATCACGGTCTTATTAGGTTTCGTGTGTGCGTCCCTCGGGTGAAACGTAGTAACTCGAGAGGCAGTAAGCTCGATCTCCGGCGGGCGAACTTTGTTAGCCTCAGGGATAGCGTAGGAGAGATGGGGTTAGAGGTTGGCGGTGATGTTGAGGGAGTGTGGAGTGCATTCCGGGACGAGTTTATGGTGCTGCAGTCTACTGCCATACCCTCAAAACCGGTCACCCCTGCTTCAACGCAGCCTAAGTGGTTCAATCGTGACATCGCTTCGGCTATCCGAAATAGGAAAGTAGCGTATAGGAGGGCAAAGGCCAATCGTTCCCACGAGAACACCGAAGCGTATGTCCGCCTGTGTAGGGAAGTGAAGGCGAAGGTTAGGCTAGCGAAACGAAACGAAGAACTAGGGGTGGAAAGCCTTTGCAAGGGGAACCCAAAGGAATTCTTCAGTTATGTTAATAGTAGAAAGCCCATTAGAAGCATGATAAGACCGTTAAAGGACGGAAGCGGCGTTCTGCGGACCTCCGACGCGGACATCGCTAATGTGCTTAATGAGTACTTTGCGGGAGTGTTCACCAGGTAGGATACCCGCGTCATCCCCGAGCCAGGCGTGAGGCACGAAGGTGCTGGCCTGGATAGTGTTAGATGTACCGCGACAGTCGTTGCCGATAGAATAGACAAACTGAGCGTGTTTAAGGCTCCTGGGCCAGACCAGTTTCTCCCCAGAGTGTTGCGAGAAGTGCGCGACCAGGTGGCTCCCCACCTGGCTACAGTCTTCAACAAATCGTTGGAGATGGGCCAGGTGCCTGGTGACTGGAGGGAAGCTAACGTGACCCCTATCTTTAAGAAAGGCGATCACGAAAGTCCAGGGAACTATCGTCCCATTAGTCTCACTTCAGTTGTAGGTAAATTATTAGAAGGGATAATAGCTGATAGGATCGTTGACCATCTGGATTCCTACAAGCTGCTTGGGACTCCCAACATGGGTTTAGACGGCATAGGTCGTGTCTCACCAACTTGCTCGAGTTTTTACACGTCATGTTGAGTGAGTACGATAAGAGTAGGGCTATTGATATACTTTATCTCGACTTTCAGAAAGCCTTTGATAAGGTACCTCACCGCCGGCTAACGGCGAAAGTGCGCGCGCTGGGTATCGGTGGGGAAATAGGTAGGTGGATTGAAAACTGGCTGAGGAATAGGCGGCAGAGGGTGGTAATTAAAGGGGCTAGATCGGGTTGGGCCTCGGTCACTAGTGGGGTTCCTCAGGGTTCCGTTTTGGGGCCACTGTTGTTTATCATTTACATAAATGATATCGACGGTGGCATCGTCAGTTGGATCGCCAAATTCGCTGATGAAACCAAGCTTGGGGCCAATGTTGGGACGCCCGAAGCGATCGAGGAACTGCGTGCAGACCTAGGTAGGATAGGAGAATGGTCCGAAAAATGGCTAATGCCGTTTAACTTGGGTAAATGCAATGTGATGCACATTGGCTACGCCAATCCCAAGTCGGACTACTCGATGTTGGGTACTAATATCGAGGTGACTGATTTAGAAAATGACTTGGGTGTGCTAATTAGCAGCGACCTTAAGTTTACGAAACAGTGTGTAGAGGTGGAAAAGAAAGCCCAGAAACTATTGGGTTGTATCAGGAGGCAATTTCAGTTTCGGAACAAGGAGATTGTGCTCTCACTGTACAATTCCCTTGTTCGGCCGCACCTGGAGTATGCTGGCCAGTTCTGGTCGCCCGCCCTCAGGAAAGATATTGAGAGGCTGGAGCGAGGTCAGGCGAGGCCACAAAGTTAATCCCTTCCGTTAGACATATGGGCTACAATCGACGGTTACGCGCCCTGAACTTGTTTTCGCTTGAAACTCGGAGGCTGCGCGGTCAACTGATCGAGGTTTTCAAGCTCTTACGCGGTTGAACGATGTCGATTTTTGTAGTATGTTTAGTTTAAATGATAACCCAACTCGCAACAATGGTTGGAAGTTGGATTTGAAACGGTTTAGGACTAGTGTGTGTGGGAGTTACTTTACGTATAAGATCTGTGACACATGGAACAGGTTACCTTCGGAAGTTGTGAACAGTTCCTCTGTGGATCAGTTCAAGAAAAGGTTAGACGAAATTTTGCACACTATTTGAGTGTGTAGAAAATTTTCCGTGGCACTGTTGCCATTGGTACCTCCTCGGTATGGGCCGCAAGGCCTTTTGAGGTACTTCTTTTCCTTGTAACTCTCTATCTCTCTCTCTCAATGACAAGGGTAAAGGTGTGCTAGGCGCGCTGCTCGACCGGCACCTATACAGAATGGTGAGGTCGAGTCCTGGGAGAGATGATGGGCCCCCACCGGGGAGAGATGAGGATGAGCCGGTGGCGGACGTACCTTCGACTGAAGGGTGCGGCGAAGTACAGATGGGTGACCCTCCTCCTACGTTGGAGGGGGCTCAGTCTCCTGTGGAAGTTGCCCCCTCGTTAGTGAGGGGCTCTTCAACTCCCGACAGCCCTGGCTGTTCGGGAAACGGGTCGTGCTAGGGGGCGGTCAGAATAGGGAAGGCTCCCTCCGTGCAATGCTTTTTAATGCTAGGTCAATTAGGAACAAGTTTCGCGAGCTACGGGCGCTCTTAGCATCAGAATACCAGGATATCGTTGCTATCACCGAGTCCTGGATTCATACTGATCGTAGGGACTACGTTGGGGAGTTCGAAATTCCCGGGTATAGAATGTTTCGCAAAGACCGCACCCGTGGGGAGGGGGGTGAGGTACTAATATACGTCAGAGACACGTTGAGTCCGGTTGACTGCCAGTTCCGGTCGGAACGGGAGCTGCTTGGCGTCGATCTGAACGTGGGAGGGACGAACTATAGGTTAATCTTGGTGTACAGACCTCCGCATCTCCTCCTCGAGGAGGATACAGCCCTGTACACCGAACTCAGTAGCCTGCTAGGGGATAGGGTGTGTGTAGTTTTAGGAGACTTCAACTGTCGCGGCATAAAGTGGGAAAACAGGACTGCCGATGCTGAAGGGAGGAGGCTAGTTGACTTTGCTGATGAGAACTTCCTCACTCAGTGGGTCAACGAGCCTACACGAGGCGAAAGCGTTCTAGACTTAGTATTCACGACCGAAGACAACCTCGTCACTGGCCTCACCGTTGACGAATCGTTGGGCGGAGTGATCACGGTCTTATTAGGTTCCGTGTGTGCGTCCCTCGGGTGAAGCGTAGTAACTGAGAGGCAGTAAGCTCGATCTCCGGCGGGCGAACTTTGTTAGCCTCAGGGATAGCGTAGCAGAGATGGGGTTAGAGGCTGGCGGCGATGTTGAGGGAGTGTGGAGTGCATTCCGGGATGAGTTTATGGTGCTGCAGTCTGCTGCCATACCCTCAAAACCGGTCACCCCTGCTTCAACGCAGCCAAAGTGGTTCAATCGTGGCATCGCTTCGGCTATCCGAAATAGGAAAGTAGCGTATAGGAGGGCGAAGGCCAATCGTTCCCACGAGAACACTGAAGCGTATGTCCGCCTGTGTAGGGAAGTGAAGGCGAAGGTTAGGCTAGCGAAACGTAACGAAGAACTACGGGTGGCAAGCCTCTGCAAGGGGAACCCTAAGGAGTTCTTCAGTTATGTTAATAGTAGAAAGCCCATTAGAAGCATGATAGGTCCTTTAAAGGATGGAAGCGGCGTTCTGCGGACATCCGACGCGGACATCGCTAATGTGCTTAATGAGTACTTTGCGGGAGTGTTCACCAGGGAGGATACCCGCGTCATCCCCGAGCCAGCTGTGAGGCACAAAGGTGCTGGCCTGGATAGTGTTAGATGTACCGCGACAGTCGTTGCTCATAGAATAGACAAACTGAGCGCGTTTAAGGCTCCTGGGCCAGACCAGTTTCTCCCCAGTGTTTTGCGAGAAGTGCGCGACCAGGTGGCTCCCCACCTGGCTACAGTCTTCAACAAATCGTTGATGGGCCAGGTGCCTGGTGACTGGAGAGAGGCCAACGTGACCCCTATCTTTAAGAAAGGGGATCACGAAAGTCCAGGGAACTATCGTCCTATTAGTCTCACTTCAGTTGTAGGTAAATTATTAGAAAGGATAATAGCTGATAGAATCGTTGACCATTTGGATTCCTACAAGCTGCTTGGGGACTCCCAACATGGGTTTAGACGGCATAGGTCGTGTCTCACCAACTTGCTCGAGTTTTTCCACGTCATGTTGAGTGAGTACGATAAGAGTAGGGCGATTGATATACTTTATCTCGACTTTCAGAAAGCCTTTGATAAGGTACCTCACCGCCGGCTAATGGCGAAAGTGCGCGCGCTGGGTATCGGTGGGGAAATAGGTAGGTGGATTGAAAACTGGCTGAGGAATAGGCGGCAGAGGGTGGTAATTAAAGGGGCTAGTTCGGGTTGGGCCTCGGTCACTAGTGGGGTTCCTCAGGGTTCCGTTTTGGGGCCACTGTTGTTTACCATTTACATAAATGATATCGACGGTGGCATCGTCAGTCGGATCGCCAAATTCGCTGATGACACCAAGCTTGGGGCCAATGTTGGGACGCCCGAAGCGATCGAGGAACTGCGTGCGGACCTAGGTAGGATAGGAGAATGGTCCGAAAAATGGCAAATGCCGTTTAACTTGGGTAAATGCAAAGTGATGCACATTGGCTACGCCAATCCCAAGTCGGACTACTCGATGTTGGGCAGTAATATCGAGGTGACTGATTTAGAAAAGGACTTGGGTGTGCTAATTAGCAGCGACCTTAAGTTTACGAAACAGTGTGTAGAGGTGGAAAAGAAAGCCCAGAAACTATTGGGTTATATCAGGAGGCAATTTCAGTTTCGGAACAAGGTGATTGTGCTCTCACTGTACAATTCCCTTGTTCGGCCGTACCTGGAGTATGCTGTGCAGTTCTGGTCGCCCACCCTCAGGAAAGATATTGAGAGGCTGGAGCGAGTGCAGGCGAGGGCCACAAAGTTAATCCCTTCCGTTAGGCATATGGGCTACAATCGACGGTTACGCGCCCTGAACTTGTTTTCGCTTGAAACTCGGAGGCTGCGCGGTCAACTGATCGAGGTTTTCAAGCTCTTACGAGGGTTCAACGATGTCGATTTTAGAAGTATGTTTAGTTTAAATGATAACCCAACTCGCAACAATGGTTGGAAGTTGGATTTGAAACGGTTTAGGACTAGTGTGTGTGGGAATTACGTTACGTATAAGATCTGTGACACATGGAACAGGTTACCTTCGGAAGTTGTGAACAGTTCCTCTGTGGATCAGTTCAAGAAAAGGTTAGACGAAATCTTGCACACTATTTGAGTGTGTAAAGACATTTAGGACCTCAGTCTGCGGAAATTTCTTTTCCTATAAAATAATTAATATCTGGAACCAACTTCCCTCAGGGGTTGTTTCCAGTCAAAGTGTAAATCTGTTTAAAAATAGGCTAGACAAAGTACAGAACACACTCATAGTTTAAGATTAAAACCTCAGAAAACTCTGCAGGAGTTCGCTTGCTCGGTGTCTATGTGAGCAAGCTAAATATAGAGCTATTTATATATTCTCCACTTTCCTGTAAAATTTCCTTGGCTACTTTTCCAGGGTCAAGGTATTTTCTTCAACCTTTTTCCGTACCTGCCTCTGGCAGGGAGGGAGCGGAGGGTGGGGAGAGAGCCTTCTACTTTTCTATCCAGTTTTCTACTACTGCTAGCATAGTTGAAAGACAAAATTTTCCCTGGCACCCGTTGCCATTGGTACCTCCTCGGTATGGGCCGCAAGGCCTTTTGAGGTACTTCTTTTCCTTGTAACTCCTTGTAACTCTCTATATCTCTCTCTCTCTATCTCTCTCTCTATCTCTCTCTCTCTCTATCTCTCTCTCTCTCTATCTCTCTCTCTATCTAAGCCCATTCCTAACGCGTAATGGCCTGACCAGCCCCCTGCGACCGTTCTTTGGTGACCAATTGATGGTGCTTGGCTGTACTGCCCTGAGGTGAGAGAGCTTTACTGCCCAGCTGGCTGCCAGGCCAGCGTAAAGTCTCGGGCGTAGACTCTGGGTCTGGTGGGATATCCCTTGAACACTGGGTTCTAAGAGTTTGGCCGCTTGTGAGTGATTAGTAAGACTTAGTAAGGGACTGCATCTCGCTGTCGCTCCTGGCGGAAAATCCGTGATGACTGCATCGCGAGTGTTTGTCAGTTGGTAGCTGCGACACGTTTGGGATTGTCCGGCCCTGGGGAGACCTTTGGTCGGTGCGGCAGCAACGAGAGGTGTAGTCCTCTGGAAGGGATAGACGTCACTTGCAAGTAGGTGGATGCGTCTACGGGCGGGATGAATTACCCCCCCCCCTTTTTTTATATACTGGTCAGAAAGTTTTTGATAGTTTTCATTGCTAGAACGCTTTATCTTATTCAGAGTATTCAGAAAAAAAAAAAGAGAAAATATGGCAGGGCCAGCTAAATTGAAAGCAGAATGCTTTAAATGTAAAGTTAATCATTGGTGCGTTGACTTCCCTGAAGGTAGTATCAACGATATCACACCCCTTAGTGTATGTTTGTTTTGTAAACTTAGAGACAACCACGAAAAGGAAGTTAAAGAGCTAAAGGAATTAGTAAAAAAGCTTGAAGCTAGGGTCGTCGCGCTGGAAATCCAACAAAGTGGACAAGATCAAACTAAAAACACACCAGCAGATTTAAACTGTAAGATTAAGCATCTAGAACAAAGCGTGGCACGCTTGGAAAACACAGTGACTATTCCGGAAAATAGAACGGAGGAACAAGAATTCAAATTGGTCAAAAATAAAAGACCCTCCAAACCAAAACCAAAACATAAGGATTTTGAACTCATTACCATCAAAAATAAGTTTCACTTACTTGCTGATGAGGAGGATGAATCCTTTTTAATTGGGGATTCTATGCTAAGCAATCAAGGGGACTTTTTCGGAGCAAGACGGGCGACCAAGAGAAAACTCCGATTTTTTCCGGGTGCCAAAAGCCACATAATTTATAGGGAATTAGGCAAAATTAATATCAAGAATAAGAGTTGCCCTATCATTATCCATGTTGGTGGCAATGACGTTTTTCTGGGAGGGACAGGAGGGCAGACAGAGCCCATTATAAAAGAATTTAAGAACCTAACTGACAAGGTTAGGGATGTTAGGGATAGGACAGACATGGGTATGGTCGTAGGAATTGTCCCTCTAATGCGTGCTAGTGATTATACTCTAAGTAAAGCCATTAGCATAAATAAAAGAGTTAAACGCATGTGTGAGGAAAAAGGCTTAAAGTTTGTCGATTTTTGGCCTACATTCTACGGAAATGGGGAATACTTTGGTTCGGACGGGATACATTTTAACCAGAAGGGGAAAAAGAAGTATGGTGATTTACTGAACATTAATTTCTATAATCTTTTTAAACTAGGACCCCCCAAACAAGCAATTGATCCTGCTCCCCAAACAGTTAAACCTACTCCCCCAGCAGTTAGTCACCCTCCCCCAGCAGTTAGTCACCCTCCCCCATCAGTTAGTCACCCTCCCCCAGCAGTTAGTCACCCTCCCCCAGTAGTTAGTCACCCTCCCCCAGTAGTTAGTCACCCTCCAACAGCAGGTAGTGACTCTCCTTCCACGTTGGAGGGGGCTCAGGCTCCTGCGGAGATTGTCCCCTCGTTAGTGAGGGGCTCTTCAACTCCTGACAGCCCTGGCTGTTCGGGAAACGGGTCGTGCTAGGGGGCGGTCAGAATAGGGGAAGCTCCCTCCGTTCAATGCTTTTTAATGCTAGGTCGATCAGGAACAAGTTTGGCGAGCTACGGGCGCTCTTAGCATCAGAATACCAGGATATCGTTGCTATCACTGAGTCCTGGATTCACACTGATCGTAGGGACTACATTGGGGAGTTCGAAATTCCCGGGTATAGAATGTTTCGCAAAGACCGCACCCGTGGGGAGGGGTGTGGGGTACTAATATACGTCAGAGACACGTTGAGTCTGGTTGACTGCCAGTTCCGGTCGGAACGGGAGCTGCTTGGCGTCGATCTGAACGTGGGAGGGACGATCTATAGGTTAATCTTGGTGTACAGACCTCCGCATCTCCTCCTCGAGGAGGATACAGCCCTGTATACCGAACTCAGTAGCCTGCTCGGGGATAGGGTGTGTGTAGTTTTAGGAGACTTCAACTGTCGCAGCATAAACTGGGAAAACAGGACTGCCGATGCTGAAGGGAGGAGGCTAGTTGACTTTGCTGATGAGAACTTCCTCACTCAGTGGGTCAACGAGCCTACACGAGGCGAAAGCGTTCTAGACTTAGTATTCACGACCGAAGACAACCTCGTCACTGGCCTCACCGTTGACGAATCATTGGGCGGGAGTGATCACGGTCTTATTAGGTTTCGTGTGTGCGTCCCTCGGGTGAAACGTAGTAACTCGAGAGGCAGTAAGCTCGATCTCCGGCGGGCGAACTTTGTTAGACTCAGGGATAGCGTAGGAGAGATGGGGTTAGAGGTTGGCGGCGATGTTGTGGGAGTGTGGAGTGCATTCCGGGACGAGTTTATGGTGCTGCAGTCTGCTGCCATACCCTCAGAACCGGTCACCCCTGCTTCAACGCAGCCTATGTCGTTCAATCGTGACATCGCTTCCGCTATCCGAAATAGGAAAGTAGCGTATAGGAGGGCGAAGGCCAATCCTTCCCACGAGAACACTGAAGCGTATGTCCGCCTGTGTAGGGAAGTGAAGGCGAAGGTTAGGCTAGCGAAACGTAACGAAGAACTACGGGTGGCAAGCCTCTGCAAGGGGAACCCTAAGGAATTCTTCAGTTATGTTAATAGTAGAAAGCCCATTAGAAGCATGATAGGTCCGTTAAAGGATGGAAGCGGCGTTCTGCGGACCTCCGACGCGGACATCGCTCATGTGCTTAATGAGTACTTTGCGGGAGTGTACACCAGGGAGGATACCCGCGTCATCCCCGAGCCAGGCGTGAGGCACGAAGGTGCTGGCCTGGATAGTGTTAGATGTACCGCGACAGTCGTTGCCAATAGAATAGACAAACTGAGCGCGTTTAAGGCTCCTGGGCCAGACCAGTTTCTCCCCAGAGTGTTGCGAGAAGTGCGCGACCAGGTGGCTCTCCACCTGGCTACACTCCGCTACAGTCTTCAACAAATCGTTGGAGATGGGCCAGGTGCCTGGTGACTGGAGGGAAGCCAACGTGACCCCTATCTTTAAGAAAGGCGATTACGAAAGTCCAGGGAACTATCGTCCCATTAGTCTCACTTCAGTTGTAGGTAAATTATTAGAAGGGATAATAGCAGATAGGATCGTTGACCATTTGGATTCCTACAAGCTGCTTGGGGACTCCCAACATGGGTTTAGACGGCATAGGTCGTGTCTCACCAACTTGCTCGAGTTTTTCCACGTCATGTTGAGTGAGTACGATAAGAGTAGGGCGATTGATATACTTTATCTCGACTTTCAGAAAGCCTTTGATAAGGTACTCACCGCCGGCTAATGGCGAAAGTGCGCGCGCTAGGTATCGGTCGGGAAATAGGTAGGTGGATTGAAAACTGGCTCTGGAATAGGCGGCAGAGGGTGGTAATTAAAGGGGCTAGTTCGGGTTGGGCCTCGGTCACTAGTGGGGTTCCTCAGGGTTCCGTTTTGGGGCCACTGTTGTTTATCATTTACATAAATGATATCGACGGTGGCATCGTCAGTCGGATCGCCAAATTCGCTGATGACACCAAGCTTGGGGCCAATGTTGGGACGCCCGAAGCGATCGAGGAACTGCGTGCGGACCTAGGTAGGATAGGAGAGTGGTCCGAAAAATGGCAAATGCCGTTTAACTTGGGTAAATGCAAAGTGATGCACATTGGCTACGCCAATCCCAAGTCGGACTACTCGATGTTGGGTAGTAATATCGAGGTGACTGATTTAGAAAAGGACTTGGGTGTGCTAATTAGCAGCGATCTTAAGTTTACGAAACAGTGTGTAGAGGTGGAAAAGAAAGCCCAGAAACTATTGGGTTATATCAGGAGGCAATTTCAGTTTCGGAACAAGGAGATTGTGCTCTCACTGTACAATTCCCTTGTTCGGCCGCACCTGGAGTATGCTGTGCAGTTCTGGTCGCCCACCCTCAGGAAAGATATTGAGAGGCTGGAGCGAGTGCAGGCGAGGGCCACAAAGTTAATCCCTTCCGTTAGGGATATGGGCTACAATCGACGGTTACGCGCCCTGAACTTGTTTTCGCTTGAAACTCGGAGGCTGCGCGGTCAACTGATCGAGGTTTTCAAGCTCTTACGCGGGTTCAACGATGTCGATTTTAGAAGTATGTTTAGTTTAAATGATAACCCAACTCTCAACAATGGTTGGAAGTTGGATTTGAAACGGTTTAGGACTAGTGTGTGTGGGAATTACTTTACGTATAAGATCTGTGACACATGGAACAGGTTACCTTCGGAAGTTGTGAACAGTTCCTCTGTGGATCAGTTCAAGAAAAGGGTAGACCAAATCTTGCACACTATTTGAGTGTGTAGAAAATTTTCCGTGGCACCCGTTGCCATTGGTACCTCCTCGGTATGGGCCGCAAGGCCTTTTGAGGTACTTCTTTTCCTTGTAACTCTATCTCTACCTCTCTCTCTCTCTCTCTCTCTCTCTCTCTCTCTCTCTCTCTCTCTCTCTCTATCTCTCTATCTCTCTTTCCCCGCAGGGGGTATAAAGGTTATGAACATTTCTTCTGGATGTAGTAAACTTTATACTTGGGGTGTGACAGCCCTCCGATCCCGAGTCGTGGGATTCGAGAGGAACTGGCTGCCAGTTCCTTTAGGTTCTCTCTCTCTTTCAGGAGGGCGGGTGAAGTATTTTGCATAATCCCGTTCCGTGGGTTACTAGGACCCCATCCCATCCCTACTCTGTCCTTTTAGCGTACGTTAAGGTTGTTCTCCTCTGACTGAAAAAAAAAAAAAAAAAAAAATATATGTATCAAGTCTTTTTCTCTTCTTTTACTATTAGGACCCTACTGCTACCTCATGCGTGGGAAGAGAGGCTTTGGAACCTCTATAAATAACACCATTCAACGCTCGTAGGTTGTGAGAGACTGGGATGGAGGCGTCCCAGGCGTAGGGTGCGCGATGAATGGAGTTTGGCTAGTGCCCCGTTAAGCCCATTCCTAACGCGTAATGGCCTGACCAGCCCCCTGCGACCGTTCTTTGGTGACCAATTGATGGTGCTTGGCTGTACTGCTCTGAGGTGAGAGAGCTTTACTGCCCAGCTGGCTGCCAGGCCAGCGTAAAGTCTCGGGCGTAGCCTCTGGGTCTGGTGGGATATCCCTTGAACACTGGATTCTAAGAGTCTGGCCGCTTGTGAGTGACTAGTAAGACTTTGTAAGGGGCTGCATCTCGCTGTCGCTCCTGGCGGAAAATCCGTGATGCCTGCGTCGCGAGTGTTTGTCATTTGGTAGCTGCGACACGTTTGGGACTGTCCGGCCCTGGGGAGACCTTTGGTCGGTGCGACAGCAGGAGAGGTGCAGTCTTCTGGAAGGAATGAACGTCACTTGCAAATAGGTGGATGCGTCTACGCGCGGGATGAATTCACCCCCCCCTTTTTTATATACTGGTCAGAACGTTTTTGATAGTTTTCATTGCTAGAACGCTTTATCTTATTCAGAGTATTCAGAAAAAAAAAAAAGAGAGAAAATATGGCAGGGCCAGCTAAATTGAAAGCAGAATGCTTTAAATGTAAAGTTAATCATTGGTGCGTTGACTTCCCTGAAGGTAGTATCAGCGAATTAGTAACAAAGCTTGAAGCTAGGGTCGTAGCACTGGAAATCCAACCCAGTGGACAAGATCAAACTAAAAATACACCAGCAGATTTCAACTGTAAGATTAAGTATCTAGAACAAAGCTTGGCACGCTTGGAAAACACGGTGACTATTCCGGAAAATAGAACGGAGGAACAAGAATTCAAATTGGTAAAAAATAAAAGACCCTCCAAACCGAAACCAAAATATAAGGATGTGGAACCCATTACCATAAAAAATAAGTTTCATTTACTTGCTGATGAGGAGGATGAATCCTTTTTAATTGGGGATTCTATGGTAAGGAGTCAAGGGGACTTTTTCGGAGCAAGACGCGTGACCAAGAGAAAACTCCGATGTTTTCCGGGTGCCACAAGCCAGATAGTTAATAGGGAATTAGGCAAAATTAATATCAAGAATAAGAGTTGCCCTATCATTGTCCATGTTGGTGGCAATGACGTTTTTCTGGGAGGGACAGGAGGGCAGACAGAGTCCATTATAAAAGAATTTAAGAACCTAACTGACAAGGTTAGGGATAGGACAGACATGGGTATGGTAGTAGGAATTTTCCCTCGAATGCGTGCTAGCGACTATACTCTAAGTAAAGCCATTGGCATAAATAAAAGAGTTAAGCGCATGTGTGATGAAAAAGTCCTAAAGTTTGTCGATTTTTGGCCTACATTCTATGGAAATGGGGAATACTTTGGTTTAGACGGGATTCATTTTAACCAGAAGGGGAAAAAGAAGTATGGTGATTTACTGAACATTAATATGTACAATCTTTTTAAACTAGGACCCCCCAAACCAGCAATTGATCCTGCTCCCCAAACAGTTGGTCCTTCTCCCCAAAAAGTTAGTCCCTCTCCCCAAACAGTTAGTCCCCCTCCCCCAGCAGTTAGTCCCCCTCCCCCAGCAGTTAGTCCCCCTCCCCCAGCAGTTAGTCCCCTCCCCCAGCAGTTAGTACGCCTCCCCCAGCAGTTAGTACACCTCCCCCAGCAGTTAGTACCCCTCCCCCAACAGTTAGTCCCCTCCCCCAGCAGTTAGTACCCCTCCCCCAGCAGTTAGTACGCCTCCCCCAGCAGTTAGTACCATTCCCCCAGCAGTTAGTACCCCTCCCCCAGCAGTTAGTACCCCTCCCCCAGCAGTTAGTACTCCTCCCCCAACAGTTAGTCCCCCTCCCCCAGCAGTTAGTACCCCTCCCCCAGCAGTTAGTACGCCTCCCCCAGCAGTTAGTACCCCTCCCCCAACAGTTAGTCCCCCTCCCCCAGCAGTTAGTACCCCTCCCCCAGCAGTTAGTACGCCTCCCCCAGCAGTTAGTACCCCTCCCCCAGCAGTTAGTACCCCTCCCCCAGCAGTTAGTCCCACTCCCCTAGTAGTTAGTTCAACTGCGTCGGGAAACGTCTCAGGCCAGTTAGGAAAAACCACAACTTAAAATCACTCAAAACTGTGCTCTTCAATGCTAGGTCAATTAGAAACAAACTAATGGAATTTATATCGTTTGTCAAAACTGAGAACTTTGATATCATCGGAATAACGGAATCCTGGATTCATTCTGAATCAAGGGATTTTGTAGGAGAATTTGAAATGGTAGGTTACAAAATGTTTCACAAAGATAGGAACGGCAGGGAAGGCGGCGGTGTACTTTTGTATGCTCGGGACTCCCTGCACCCAGTAAACAGTAATATCGTATCTGCTCATGAAATGTTGGAATTGATCTAAACCTAAACAATAAAGTAGTGCAGCTACTTCTAGTATATAGACCACCTCACTACCCCGTGGATAAGGATATAAACTTGTATAACAAATTAACCCTTTACTGGCCAAATATTTTGTAGGGTTAAGTTATGAATGCGTGTATTTGAAAGGTTACAAATTTGTCCTTTTGGGCAGTAAAGGGTTAAGCAGAATAGTGAATAATAAGATCAGTGTGATTTTTGGTGATTTTAATTGTGGTAATGTAAATTGGGAAAACAAAACAGCTGATGCTGAGGGCTCAAGACTGTTGGAATTTGCCGATGATAACTTATTAAGTCAATGGGTTGATGAGCCTACTAGGGGTAATAATAAACTAGACCTCATATTCACGAACGAAGATGACCTAGTCTCTAACCTGACTATTGGCGAAAATTTAAGTAACAGCGATCATAATTTGATTAGGTTTGACCTCAGGGTTCCAGTTAATACACGCGAAAAGACTCGTCAAAGACTGGATTTCTCGAGAGCAAATTTTGAAAGCTTCCGAAGTAGTTTAGACACACTTGAAGTTCTAGTAAGTGAGGATGTCAATGTCACCTGGAGCTCATATAGGGATCAATTTAGAATATTACAGAATACTTTTATACCCACTAAATTGGTTTCCTTGTCAACAAAGTCACCGAAATGGTTTAATAACGAAATTAGGAGGGCTATTACGGGAAGAAATAGAGCCTACAAACTACTTAAGTCGCATTTCAACCACACTAATTCAGAAAACTATATAAACCTACGAAGGAGGGTTAAGTCCTTAATTAGATCAGCCAAACGTGATGAAGAAGCTAGAGTTGCCTCACTCTGTAAAGTTAACCCCAAAGAATTTTTTGCCCATGTTAATAGCAGAAAGCCAACTAAAAATTCTGTAGGCCCCTTAAAAGATAGAAATGGCGTACTGAAATTCGGTGATACAGATATAGCTAATACGTTAAACGAGTTCTTCGTTACAGTCTTCACGGAGGAAGACACAATAGAAGTACCAAGTCCTCGGATTACATATGATGGTGACAATCCCGCAGAGACCATAAGTTTTACGAGAAATGAGGTACAGCAATTAATTGATAAGATGAATAAATACAAATCACCTGGTCCCGACTTATTTCTTCCAAGGTATTAAAAGAGGTTAGCCGCAATGTTGTTGACGACTTAGTAACCATATTCAAACAATCAATCGAGTTAGGGAAAGTTCCAACCGACTGAAAGTTAGCAAATGTAACACCTATCTTTAAAAAGGGTGATAGGGAAAATCCTTGTAATTATCGCCCGATCAGTGTAACATCAGTTGTCGGCAAACTGTTGGAATCCATCATTACAAAACGTATTGTGTATCACCTTGAATCTAACAATCTAATTTTTTATTCTCAACATGGATTTAGGCGACATAGATCCTGTCTGACAAACCTGTTAGAGTTTTTCCATAATATGCATACACTGTACGATGCAAGTAGGGCAATAGATATAGTGTATCTCGACTTTCAAAAAGCCTTTGACAAAGTCCCTCACGCTAGATTGATAGCTAAAGTCAAAGGACTAGGAATCACCGGGCTCGTTTCCAACTGGATCAAGGATTGGTTAAAAGATAGAAAGCAGAGAGTGGTAATAAATGGAGTGGCTTCGGAGTGGGCGCCCGTCACCAGTGGTGTCCCACAGGGTTCCGTGCTGGGTCCTTTACTTTTTATCATATATATTAACGATATAGACGTCGGGCATTTAAGTGCAATCTCCAAATTTGCAGACGATACGAAATTAGGAAGTAGAGTAGGTACTGAGGAGGGCGTAAGAACGCTTCAGAACGATCTTGACAGGTTGAGCGAATGGTCTGCTACTTGGCAGATGCCATTCAACTTGGACAAATGTAAGGTAATGCACATAGGTTATAAAAACCCGAAGACCGATTACTCTCTCTTGGGAAGGAACTTGACTGAGACCGATCTAGAGAAAGACTTGGGAGTCTATATCAGCAACGATCTGAAACCGTCGAAGCACTGTGCAAAAGTCGAAAAGAGGGCCTTAAAATTATTAGGTTATATTAAAAGACAGTTCTAGTTTCGAAACAAGGAGACTGTAATGTCTCTCTATAAATCTCTAGTCAGACCTCAACTGGAATACTGTGCGCAGTTTTGGTCTCCATCCCTCAGGAAGGATATAGAAAGGTTAGAAAGAGTACAAGCAAGGGCTACAAAATTGATCCCTTCAATGAGAATGCAAAGCTACCAACGGAGATTGGAGCGCCTAAATCTGTTTAGCTTAGAGACAAGGAGGTTGCGAGGTCAGCTTATTCAAGTCTTCAAGATGCTCAAAGGAATAGACAGGGTAGATTACAGAAACTTATTCTCACTTAATGCCAATCCGACAAGAAATAATGGGTTTAAACTGGAACTAAAGACATTTAGGACCTCTGTCTGCGGAAATTTCTTTTCCTATAAAATAGTTAATATCTGGAACCAACTTCCCTCAGAGGTTGTTTCCAGTCAAAGTGTAAATGTGTTTAAAAATAGGCTAGACAAAGTACTGAATACTCTCATAGTTTAAGATTAAAATAAGAAAACTCTGCAGGAGTTCGCTTGCACGGTGTCTCTGTGAGCAAGCTAAATATAGAGCTATTTATATATTCTCCACTTTCCTGTAAAATTCCCTTGGCTACCTTTCCAGGGTCAAGGTATTTTCTTCAACCTTTTTCCGTACCTGCCTCTAGCAGGGAGGGAGCGGAGGGTGGGGAGAGAGCCTTCTACTTTTCCATCCAGTTTTCTACTACTGCTAGGATAGTTGAAAGAAAAATAAACTTTTAATAACAGGAACCTCCCAGAGTGGACCAAAAGGTCTTTGAGGCTTCCTCTTGTCCTTGTAACTCCTTGTAACTCTCTCACTCTCTCTATCTCTCTCTCTCTCTCTGCGGACCTCCGACGCGGACATCGCTAATGTGCTTAATGAGTACATTGCGGGAGTGTTCACCAGGGAGGATACCCGCGTCATCCCCGAGCCAGGCGTGAGGCACGAAGGTGCTGGCCTGGATAGTGTTAGATGTACCGTGACAGTCGTTGCCGATAGAACAGACAAACTGAGCGAGTTTAAGGCTCCTGGGCCAGACCAGTTTCTCCCCAGAGTGTTGCGAGAAGTGCGCGACCAGGTGGCTCCCCACCTGGCTACAGTCTTCAACAAATCTTTGGAGATGGGCCAGGTGCCTGGTGACTGGAGGGAACCAACGTGACCCCTATCTTTAAGAAAGGGGATCACGAAAGTCTAGGGAACTATCGTCCATTAGTCTCACTTCAGTTGTAGGTAAATTATTAGAAGGGATAATAGCTGATAGGATCGTTGACCATTTGGATTTCTACAAGCTCCTTGGGGACTCCCAACTTGGGTTTAGACGGCATAGGTCGTGTCTCACCAACTTGCTCGAGTTTTTCCGTCAAAGTTGAGTGAGTACGATAAGAGTAGGGCGATTGATATACTTTATCTCGACTTTCAGAAAGCCTTTGATAAGGTACCTCACCGCCGGCTAATGGCGAAAGTGCGCGCGCTGGGTATCGGTGGGGAAATAGGTAGGTGGATTGAAAACTGGCTGAGGAATAGGCGCAGAGGGTTGTAATTAAAGGGGCTAGTTCGGGTTGGGCCTCGGTCACTAGTGGGGTTCCTCAGGGTTCCGTTTTGGGGCCACTGTTGTTTATCATTTACATAAATGATATCGACGGTGGCATCGTCAGTCGGATCGCCAAATTCGCTGATGACACCAAGCTTGGGGCCAATGTTGGGACGCCCGAAGCGATCGAGGAACTGCGTGCGGACCTAGGTAGGATAGGAGAGTGGTCCGAAAAATGGCAAATGCCGTTTAACTTGGGTAAATGCAAAGTGATGCACATTGGCTACGCCAATCCCAAGTCGGACTACTCGATGTTGGGTAGTAATATCGAGGTGACTGATTTAGAAAAGGACTTGGGTGTGCTAATTAGCAGCGACCTTAAGTTTACGAAACAGTGTGTAGAGGTGGAAAAGAAAGCCCAGAAACTATTGGGTTATATCAGGTGGCAATTTCAGTTTCGGAACAAGGAGATTGTGCTCTCACTGTACAATTCCCTTGTTCGGCCGCACCTGGAGTATGCTGTGCAGTTCTGGTCGCCCACCCTCAGGAAAGATATTGAGAGGCTGGAGCGAGTGCAGGCGAGGGCCACAAAGTTAATCCCTTCCGTTAGGCATGTGGGCTACAATCGACGGTTACGCGCACTGTACTTGTTTTCGCTTGAAACTCGGAGGCTGCGCGGTCAACTGATCGAGGTTTTCAAGCTCTTACGCGGGTTGAACGATGTCGATTTTAGAAGTATGTTTAGTTTAAATGATAACCCAACTCGCAACAATGGTTGGAAGTTGGATTTGAAACGGTTTAGGACTAGTGTGTGTGGGAATTACTTTACGTATAAGATCTGTGACATGGAACAGGTTACCTTCGGAAGTTGTGAACAGTTCCTCTGTGGATCAGTTCAAGAAAAGGTTAGACGAAATTTTGCACACTATTTGAGTGTGTAGAAAATTTTCCATGGCACCCGTTGCCATTGGTACCGCCTCGGTATGGGCCGCAAGGCCTTTTGAGGTGATTCTTTTCCTTGTAACTCCTTGTAACTCTATCTCTCTCTCTCTCTATCTCTCTCTCTCTATCTATCTCTCTCTATCTATCTCTCTCTATCTATCTCTAGGCTAGACAAAGTACTGAATACTCTCATAGTTTAAGATAAAAACACAAGAAAACTCTGCGGGAGTTCGCTTGCACGGTGTCTCTGTGAGCAAGCTAAATATAGAGCTATTTATATATTCTCCACTTTCCTGTAAAATTTCCTTGGCTACTTTTCCAGAGTCAAGGTATTTTCTTCAACCTTTTTCCGTACCTGCGTCTGGCAGGGAGGGGGCGGAGGGTGGGGAGAGAGCCTTCTACTTTTCTATCCAGTTTTCTACTACTGCTAGGATAGTTGAAAGAAAAATAACTTGTTTTATAACAGGAACCTCCCAGAGTGGACCGAAAGGTCTTTGAGGCTTCCTCTTGTCCTTGTAACTCCTTGTAACTCTCACTGTGTAGAAAATTTTTCGTGGCACCCGTTGCCATTGGTACCTCCTCGGTATGTGCCGCAAGGCCTTTTGAGGTACTTCTTTTCCTTGTAACTCCTTGTAACTCTATCTCTCTCTCTCTATCTCTCTCTACACACGAAACAGTGTGTAGAGATGGAAAAGAAAGCCCAGAAACTATTGGGTTATATCAGGAGGCAATTTCAGTTTCGGAACAAGGAGATTGTGCTCTCGCTGTACAATTCCCTTGTTCGGCCGTACCTGGAGTATGCTGTGCAGTTCTGGTCGCCCACCCTCAGGAAAGATATTGAGAGGCTGGAGCGAGTGCAGGCGAGGGCCACAAAGTTGATCCCTTCCGTTAGGCATATGGGCTACAATCGACGGTTACGCGCCGTGAACTTGTTTTCGCTTGAAACTCGGAGGCTGCGCGGTCAACTGATCGAGGTTTTCAAGCTCTTACGAGGGTTCAACGATGTCGATTTTAGAAGTATGTTTAGTTTAAATGATAACCCAACTCGCAACAATGGTTGGAAGTTGGATTTGAAACGGTTTAGGACTAGTGTGTGTGGGAATTACGTTACGTATAAGATCTGTGACACATGGAACAGGTTACCTTCGGAAGTTGTGAACAGTTCCTCTGTGGATCAGTTCAAGAAAAGGTTAGACGAAATCTTGCACACTATTTGAGTGTGTAAAGACATTTAGGACCTCAGTCTGCGGAAATTTCTTTTCCTGTAAAATAGTTGATATCTGGAACCAACTTCCCTCAGAGGATGTTTCCAGTCAAAGTGTAAATCTGTTTAAAAATAGGCTAGACAAAGTACAGAACACACTCATAGTTTAAGATTAAAACCTCAGAAAACTCTGCAGGAGTTCGCTTGCTCGGTGTCTCTGTGAGCAAGCTAAATATAGAGCTATTTATATATTCTCCACTTTCCTGTAAAATTTCCTTGGCTACTTTTCCAGGGTCAAGGTATTTTCTTCAACCTTTTTCCGTACCTGCCTCTGGCAGGGAGGGAGCGGAGGGTGGGGAGTGAGCCTTCTACTTTTCTATCCAGTTTTCTACTACTGCTAGCATAGTTTGAAAGACAAAATTTTCCCTGGCACCCGTTGCCATTGGTACCTCCTCGGTATGGGCCGCAAGGCCTTTTGAGGTACTTCTTTTCCTTGTAACTCCTTGTAACTATCTCTCTTAGAAACAACCACGAAAAGGAAGTTAAAGAGCTAAAGGAATTAGTAAAAAAAACTTGAAGCTAGGGTCGTCGCACTGGAAATCCAACCCAGTGGACAAGATCAAACTAAAAACACACCAGCAGATTTAAACTGTAAGATTAAGCATCTAGAACAAAGCGTGGCACGCTTGGAAAACACTGTGACTATTCCAGAAAATAGAACGGAGGAACAAGAATTCAAATTGGTCAAAAATAAAAGACCCTCCAAACCAAAACCAAAACATAAGGATTTGGAACCCATTACCATCAAAAATAAGTTTCACTTACTTGCTGATGAGGAGGATGAATCCTTTTTAATTGGGGATTCTATGCTAAGGAATCAATGGGACTTTTTCGGAGCAAGACGGGTGACCAAGAGAAAACTCCGATGTTTTCCGGGTGCCACAAGCCAGATAATTAATAGGGAGTTAGGCAAAATTAATATCAAGAATAAGAGTTGCCCTATTATTGTCCATGTTGGTGGCAATGACGTTTTTCTGGGAGGGACAGGAGGGCAGACACAGCCCATTAAAAAAGAATTTAAGAACCTAACTGACAAGGTTAGGGATAGGGCAGACATGGGTATGGTCGTAGGAATTCTCCCTCGAATGCGTGCTAGTGATTATACTCTAAGTAAAGCCATTAGCATAAATAAAAGAGTTAAACGCATGTGTGAGGAAAAGGCATAAAGTTTGTCGATTTTTGGCCTACATTCTACGGAAATGGGGAATACTTTGGTTCGGACGGGATACATTTTAACCAGAAGGGGAAAAAGAAGTATGGTGATTTACTGAACATTAATTTGTATAATCTTTTTAAACTAGGACCCCCCAAACCAGTAATTGATCCTGCTTCCCAAACAGTAAAACCTACTCCCCCAGCAGGTAGTCACCCTCCCCCAGCAGGTAGTCACCCTCCCCCAGCAGGTAGTCACCCTCCCCCAGCAGGTAGTTAGTCCCCCTCCAACAGCAGGTAGTGACTCTCCTTCCACGTTGGAGGGGACTCAGGGTCCTGCGGAGATTGTCCCCTCGTTAGTGAGGGGCTCTTCAACTCCCGACAGCCCTGGCTGTTCGCGAAACGGGTCGTGCTAGGGGGCGGTCAGAATAGGGGAGGCTCCCTCCTGCAATGCTTTTTAATGCTAGGTCGATCAGGAACAAGTTTGGCGAGCTACGGGCGCTCTTAGCATCAGAATACCAGGATATCGTTGCTATCACCGAGTCCTGGATTCATACTGATCGTAGGGATACGTTGGGAGTTCGAAATTCCCGGGTATAATGTTTCGCAAAGACCGCACCCGTGGGGAGGGGGGAGGGGTACTAATATACGTCAGGGACACGTTGAATCCGGTTGACTGCCAGTTCCGGTCGGAACGGGAGCCGCTTGGCGTCGATCTGAACGTGGGAGGGACGAACTATAGGTTAATCTTGGTGTACAGACCTCCGCATCTCCTCCTCGAGTAGGATACAGCCCTGTACACCGAACTCAGTAGCCTGCTATGGGATAGGGTGTGTGTAGTTTTAGGAGACTTCAACTGTCGCGGCATAAAGTGGGAAAACAGGACTGCCGATGCTGAAGGGAGGAGGCTAGTTGACTTTGCTGATGAGAACTTCCTCACTCAGTGGGTCAACGAGCCTACACGAGGCGAAAGCGTTCTAGACTTAGTATTCACGACCGAAGACAACCTCGTCACTGGCCTCACCGTTGACGAATCATTGGGCGGGAGTGATCACGGTCTTATTAGGTTTCGTGTGTGCGTCCTTCGGGTGAAACGTAGTAACTCGAGAGGCAGTAAGCTCGATCTCCGGCGGGCGAACTTTGTTAGCCTCAGGGATAGCGTAGGAGAGATGGGGTTAGAGGTTGGCGGTGATGTTGAGGGAGTGTGGAGTGCATTCCGGGACGAATTTATGGTGCCGCAGTCTGCTGACTTACCCTCAAAACCTGTCACGCCTGCTTCAACGCAGCCTAAGTGATTCAATCGTGACATCGCTTCGGCTATCCGAAATAGGAAAGTAGCGTCTCGGAGGGCAAAGGCCAATCGTTCCCACGAAACACTGAAGCGTATGTCCGCCTGTGTAGGGAAGTGAAGGCGAAGGTTAGGCTAGCGAAACGTAACGAAGAACTACGGGTGGCAAGCCTCTGCAAGGGGAACCCTAAGGAATTCTTCAATGTTAATAGTAGAAAGCCCATTAGAAGCATGATAGGACCGTTAAAGGACGGAAGCGGCGTTCTGCGGACCTCCGACGCGGACATCGCTAATGTGCTTAATGAGTACTTTGCGGGAGTGTTCACCAGGGAGGATACCCGCGTCATCCCCGAGCCAGGCGTGAGGCACGAAGGTGCTGGCCTGGATAGTGTTAGCTGTACCGCGACAGTCGTTGCCGATAGAATAGACAAACTGAGCGCGGTTAAGGCTCCTGGCCAGACCAGTTTCTCCCCAGAGTGTTGCGAGAAGTGCGCGACCAGGTGGCTCCCCACCTGGCTACAGTCTTCACCAAATCGTTGGAGATTGGCCAGGTGCCTGGTGACTGGAGGGAAGCCAACGTGACCCCTATCTTTAAGAAAGGGGATCACGAAAGTCCAGGGAACTATCGTCCCATTAGTCTCACTTCAGTTGTAGGTAAATTATTAGAAGGGATAATAGCTGATAGGATCGTTGACCATTTGGATTTCTACAAGCTGCTTGGGGACTCCCAACATGGGTTTAGACGGCATAGGTCGTGTCTCACCAACTTGCTCGAGTTTTTCCGTCAAAGTTGAGTGAGTACGATAAGAGTAGGGCGATTGATATACTTTATCTCGACTTTCAGAAAGCCTTTGATAAGGTACCTCACCGGCGGTTAATGGCGAAAGTGCGCGCGCTGGGTATCGGTGGGGAAATAGGTAGGTGGATTGAAAACTGGCTGAGGAATAGTCGGCATAGGGTGGTAATTAAAGGGGCTAGTTCGGGTTGGGCCTCGGTCACTAGTGGGGTTCCTCAGGGTTCCGTTTTGGGGCCACTGTTGTTTATCATTTACATAAATGATATCGACGGTGGCATCGTCAGTCGGATCGCCAAATTCGCTGATGACACCAAGCTTGGGGCCAATGTTGGGACGCCCGAAGCGATCGAGGAACTGCGTGCGGACCTAGGTAGGATAGGAGAGTGGTTCGAAAAATGGCAAATGCCGTTTAACTTGGGTAAATGCAAAGTGATGCACATTGGCTACGCCAATCCCAAGTCGGACTATCGATGTTGGGTAGTAATATCGAGGTGACTGATTTAGAAAAGGACTTGGGTGTGCTAATTAGCAGCGATCTTAAGTTTACGAAACAGTGTGTAGAGGTGGAAAAGAAAGCCCAGAAGCTCTTGGGTTATATCAGGAGGCAATTTCAGTTTCGGAACAAGGAGATTGTGCTCTCACTGTACAATTCCCTTGTTCGGCCGCACCTGGAGTATGCTGTGCAGTTCTGGTCGCCCACCCTCGGGAAAGATGTTGAGAGGCTGGAGCGAGTGCAGGCGAGGGACACAAAGTTAATCCCTTCCGTTAGGCATATGGGCTACAATCGACGGTTACGCGCCCTGAACTTGTTTTCGCTTGAAACTCGGAGGCTGCGCGGTCAACTGATCGAGGTTTTCAAGCTCTTACGCGGGTTCAACGATGTCGATTTTAGAAGTATGTTTAGTTTAAATGATAACCCAACTCGCAACAATGGTTGGAAGTTGGATTTGAAACGGTTTGGGACTAGTGTGTGTGGGAATTGCTTTACGTATAAGATCTGTGACACGTGGAACAGGTTGCCTTCGGAAGTTGTGAACAGTTCCTCTGTGGATCGGTTCAAGAAAAGGGTAGACGAAATCTTGCACACTATTTAAGTGTGTAAAGACATTTAGGACCTCAGTCTGCGGAAATTTCTTTTCCTATAAAATTAATATCTGGAACCAACTTCCCTCAGAGGTTGTTTCCAGTCAAAGTGTAAATGTGTTTAAAAATAGGCTAGACAAAGTACTGAATACTCTCATAGTTTAAGACTAAAACATAAGAAAACTCTGCAGGAGATCGCTTGCACGGTGTCTCTGTGAGCAAGCTAAATATAGAGCTATTTATATATTCTCCACTTTCGTGTAAAATTTCCCTGGCTACTTTTCCAGGTTCAAGGTATTTTCTTCAACCTTTTTCTGTACCTGCCTCTGGCAGGGAGGGAGCGGAGGGTGGGGAGAGAGCCTTTTACTTTTCTATCCAGTTTTCTACTACGCTAGGATAGTTGAAAGAAAATAAACTTTTACAAAATTTTCCCTGGCACCCGTTGCCATTGGTACCTCCTCGGTATGGGCCGCAAGGCATTTTGAGGTACTTCTTTTCCTTTTAACTCCTTGTAACTCTCTCTCTCTCTCTCTCTCTCTCTCTCTCTCTCTCTCTCTCTCTCTCTGCAAGGGGAACCCTAAGGAATTCTTCAGTTATGTTAATAGTAGAAAGCCCATTAGAAGCATGATAGGTCCGTTAAAGGACGGAAGCGGCGTTCTGCGGACCTCCGACGCGGACATCGCTAATGTGCTTAATGAGTACTTTGCGGGAGTGTTCACCAGGGAGGATACCCGCGTCATCCCCGAGCCAGGCGTGAGGCACGAAGGTGCTGGCCTGGATAGTGTTAGATGTACCGCGACAGTCGTTGCCGATAGAATAGACAAACTGAGCGCGTTTAAGGCTCCTGGGCCAGACCATTTTCTCCCCAGAGTGTTGCGAGAAGTGCGCGACCAGGTGGCTCCCCACCTGGCTACAGTCTTCAACAAATCGTTGGAGATGGGCCAGGTGCCTGGTGACTGGAGGGAAACAAACTAATGGAATTTATGGCGCTTGTCAAAACTGAGAACTTTGATATCATCGGAATAACGGAATCCTGGATTCATTCTGAATCAAGGGATTTTGCCTGAGAATTTGAAATGGTACCGTAGGTTACAAAATGTTTCACAAAGATAGGAACGGAAGGGAAGGCGGCGGTGTACTTTTGTATGCTCTGGACTCCCTGCACCCAGTAAACAGTAATATCGTATCTGCTCATGAAATGTTGGGAATTGATCTAAACCTAAATAATAAAGTAGTGCAGCTACTTCTAGTATATAGACCACCTCACTACCCCGTGGATAAGGATATAAACTTGTATAACAAATTAAGCAGAATAGTGAATAATAAGATCAGTGTGATTTTTGGTGATTTTAATTGTGGTAATGTAAATTGGGAAAACAAAACAGCTGATGCTGAGGGCTCAAGACTGTTGGAATTTGCCGATGATAACGTATTAAGTCAATGGGTTGACGGGCCGACTAGGGGTAATAATAAACTAGACCTCATATTCACGAACGAAGATAACCTAGTCTCTAACCTGACTATTGGTGAAAATTTAAGTAACAGCGATCATAATTTGATTAGGTTTGACATCAGGGTTCCAGTTAATACACGCGAAAAGACTCGTGAAAGACTGGATTTCTCGAGAGAAAATTTTGAAAGCTTCCGAAGTAGTTTAGACACACTTGAAGTTCTAATAAGTGAGGATGTCAATGTCACCTGGAGCTCATATAGGGATCAATTTAGAATACTACAGAACACTTTTATACCCACTAAAATGGTTTCCTTGTCAACAAAGTCACCGAAATGGTTTAACAACGAAATTAGGAGGGCTATTACGGGAAGAAATAGAGCCTACAAACTACTTAAGTCGCATTTCAACCACACTAATTCAGAAAACTATATAAACTTACGTAGGAGGGTTAAGTCCTTAATTAAATCAGCCAAACGTGATGAAGAAGCTAGAGTTGCCTCACTCTGTAAAGTTAACCCTAAAGAATTTTTTGCCCATGTTAATAGCAGAAAGCCAATTAAAAATTCTGTAGGCCCCTTAAAAGATAGAAATGGCGTACTGAAATTCGGTGATAAAGATATAGCTAATACATTAAACGAGTTCTTCGTTACAGTCTTCACGGAGGAAGACACAATAGAAGTGCCAAGTCCTCGGATTACATATGATGGTGACGATCCCGTAGAGACCATAAGTTTTACGAGAAATGAGGTACAGCAATTAATTGATAAGATGAATAAATACAAATCACCTGGTCCCGACTTATTTCTTCCAAGGGTATTAAAAGAGGTTAGCCACAATGTTGTTGATGACATAGTAACCATATTCAAACAATCAATCGAGTTAGGGAAAGTTCCAACCGACTGGAAGTTAGCAAATGTAAAACCTATCTTTAAAAAGGGTGATAGGGAAAATCCTTGTAATTATCGCCCGATCAGTTTAACATCAGTTGTCGGCAAACTGTTGGAATCCATCATTACAAAACGTATTGTGTATCACCTTGAATCTAACAATCTAATTTTTTATTCTCAACATGGATTTAGGCGACATAGATCCTATCTGACAAACCTGTTACAGTTTTTCCATAATATGCATACACAGTACGATGCAAGTAGGGCAATAGATATAGTGTATCTCGACTTTCAAAAAGCCTTTGACAAAGTCCCTCACGCTAGATTGATAGCTAAAGTCAAAGGACTAGGAATCACCGGGCTCGTTTCCAACTGGATTGAGGATTGGTTAAAAGATAGAAAGCAGAGAGTGGTAATAAATGGAGTGGCTTCGGAGTGGGCGCCCGTCACCAGTGGTGTCCCACAGGGTTCCGTGCTGGGTCCTTTACTTTTTATCATCTATATTAACGATATAGACGTCGGGCTTCTAAGTGCAATCTCCAAATTTGCAGACGATACGAAATTAGGAAGTAGTGTAGGTACTGAGGAGGGCGTAAGAACGCTTCAGAACGATCTTGACAGGTTGGGCGAATGGTCTGGTACTTGGCAGATGCCATTCAACTTGGACAAATGTAAGGTAATGCACATAGGTTATAAAAACCTTTAAGACTTGACTTGACTGAGACCGATCTAGAGAAAGACTTGGGAGTCTATATCAGCAACGATCTGAAACCGTCGAAGCACTGTGCAGAAGTCGAAATGAGGGCCTTAAAATTATTAGGTTATATTAAAAGACAGTTCCAGTTTCGGAACAAGGAGACTGTAATGTCTCTCTATAAATCTCTAGTCAGACCTCAACTGAATACTGTGCGCAGTTTTGGTCTCCATCCCTCAGGAAGGATATAAAAAGGATAGAAAGAGTACAAGCAAGGGCTACAAAATTGATCCCTTCAATGAGAATGCAAAGCTACCAACGGAGATTGGAGCGCCTAAATCTGTTTAGCTTAGAGACAAGGAGGTTGCGAGGTTAGTTTATTCAAGTCTTCAAGATGCTCAAAGGAATAGACAGGGTAGATTACAGAAACTTATTCTCACTTAATGCCAATCCGACAAGAAATAATGGGTTTAAACTGGAACTAAAGACATTTAGGACATCTGTCTGCGGAAATTTCTTTTCCTATAAAATAGTTAATATCTGGAACCAACTTCCCTCGGAGGTTGTTTCCAGTCAAAGTGTAAATGTGTTTAAAAATAGGCTAGACAAAGTACTGAATACTCTCATAGTTTAGATTAAAACAAGAAAAGTCTGCAGGAGTTCGCTTGCACGGTGTCTCTGTGAGCAAGCTAAATATAGAGCTACTTATATATTCTCCACTTTCCTGTAAAATTTCCTTGGCTACTTTTCCAGGGTCAAGGTATTTTCTTCAACCTTTTTCCGTACCTGCCTCTGGCAGGGAGGGAGCGGAGGGTGGGGAGAGAGCCTTCTACTTTTCTATCCAGTTTTCAACTACTGCTAGGATAGTTGAAAGAAAAATAAACTTTTAATAACAGGAACCTCCCAGAGTGGACCAAAAGGTCTTTGAGGCTTCCTCTTGTCCTTGTAACTCCTTGTAACTCTCTATCTATCTCTCTCTCTCTCTATCTATCTCTCTCTCTATCTATCTCTCTCTCTATCTCTCTCTCCCTATCTATCTCTCTCTCTATCTATCTCTCTCTCTCTTGGCTGCCAGTTTCTTTAGGTTCTCTCTCTCTTTCGGGAGGGCGGGTAAAGTATGTTGTACAATCCTGTCCCGTGGGTTACTAGGACGACATCCCATCCCTACTGTGTCCTTTTAGCTTACATTAAGGATGTTCTCCTCTGACTGAAAAAAAAAATAAATAAATAAATTTCTTTTAGTATAAAGTATTTTTCTCTTCTTTTACTATTAGGACCCTACTGCTACCTCATGCGTGGGAAGGGAGGCTTTGGAACCTCTATAAATAACACCATTTAACGCTCGTAGGTTGTGAGAGACTGGGATGGAGGGGTCCCAGGCGTAGGGGCGCGATGAATGGAGTGTGGCTAGTGCCCCGTTAAGCCCATTCCTAACGCGTAATGGCCTGACCAGCCCCCTGCGACCGTTCTTTGGTGACCAATTCATGGTGCTTGGCTGTACTGCTCTGAGGTGAGAGAGATTTACTGCCCAGCTGGCTGCCAGGCCAACGTAAAGTCTCGGGCGTAGACTCTGGGTCTGGTGGGATATCCCTTGAACACTGGATTCTAAGAGTTTGGCCGCTTGTGAGTGACTAGTAAGACTTAGTAAGGGGCTGCATCTCGCTGGCGCTCCTGGCGGAAAATCCGTGATGCCTGCGTCGCGAGTGTTTGTCAGTTGGTAGCTGCGACACGTTTGGGATTGTCCGGCCCTGGGGAGACCTTTGGTCGGTGCGGCAGCAGCGAGAGGTGTAGTCTTCTGGAAGGGATGAACGTCACTTGCAAGTAGGTGGATGCGTCTACGCGCGGGATGAATTCACCCCCACCCCCTTTTTTATATACTGGTCAGAACGTTTTTGATAGTTTTCATTGCTAGAACGCTTTATCTTATTCAGAGTATTCAGAAAAAAAAAAAGAGAGAAAATATGGCAGGGCCAGCTAAATTGAAAGCAGAATGCTTTAAATGTAAAGTTAATCATTGGTGCGTTGACTTCCCTGAAGGTAGTATCAGCGATATCACATCCCTTAGTGTATGTTTGTTTTGTAAACTTAGAGACAACCACGAAAAGGAAGTTAAAGAGCTAAAGGAATTAGTAAAAAAGCTTAGAGACAACCACGAAAAGGAAGTTAAAGAGCTAAAGGAATTAGTAAAAAAGCTTGAAGCTAGGGTCGTCGCACTGGAAATCCAACCCAGTGGACAAGATCAAACTAAAAACACACCAGCAGATTTAAACTGTAAGATTAAGCATCTAGAACAAAGCGTGGCACGCTTGGAAAACACTGTGACTATTCCGGAAAATAGAACGGAGGAACAAGAATTCAAATTGGTCAAAAATAAAAGACCCTCCAAACCAAAACCAAAACATAAGGATTTGGAACCCATTACCATCAAAAATAAGTTTCACTTACTTGCTGATGAGGAGGATGAATCCTTTTTAATTGGGGATTCTATGCTAAGGAATCAAGGGGACTTTTTCGGAGCAAGACGGGTGACCAAGAGAAAACTCCGATGTTTTCCGGGTGCCACAAGCCAGATAATTAATAGGGAATTAGGCAAAATTAATATCAAGAATAAGAGTTGCCCTATCATTGTCCATGTTGGTGGCAATGACGTTTTTCTGGGAGGGACAGGAGGGCAGACAGAGCCCATTATAAAAGAATTTAAGAACCTAACTGACAAGGTTAGGGATAGGACAGACATGGGTATGGTCGTAGGAATTCTCCCTCGAATGCGTGCTAGTGATTATACTCTAAGTAAAGCCATTAGCATAAATAAAAGAGTTAAACGCATGTGTGAGGAAAAAGGCCTAAAGTTTGTCGATTTTTGGCCTACATTCTACGGAAATGGGGAATACTTTGGTTCGGACGGGATACATTTTAACCAGAAGGGGAAAAAGAAGTATGGTGATTTACTGAACATTAATTTGTATAATCTTTTTAAACTAGGACCCCCCAAACCAGTAATTGATCCTGCTTCCCAAACAGTTAAACCTACTCCCCCAGCAGTTAGTCACCCTCCCCCAGCAGTAGTCACCCTCCCCCAGCAGTAGTCACCCTCCCCCAGCAGCTAGTCACCCTCCCGCAGCAGCTAGTCACCCTCCCCCAGCAGCCAGTCACCCTCCCCAGGCAGCTAGTCACCCTTCCCCAGTAGTTAGTTCCCCTCCAACAGCAGGTAGTGACTCTCCTTCCACGTTGGAGGGGACTCAGGCTCCTGCGGAGTTTGTCCCTCGTTAGTGAGGGGCTCTTCAACTCCCGACAGCCCTGGCTGTTCGGGAAACGGGTCGTGCTAGGGGGCGGTCAGAACAGGGGAGGCTCCCTCCGTGCAATGCTTTTTAATGCTAGGTCGATCAGGAACAAGTTTGGCGAGCTACGGGCGCTCTTAGCATCAGAATACCAGGATATCGTTGCTATCACCGAGTCCTGGATTCATACTGATCGTAGGGACTACGTTGGGGAGTTCGAAATTCCCGGGTATAGAATGTTTCGCAAAGACCGCACCCGTGGGGAGGGGGGTGGGGTACTAATATACGTCAGGGACACGTTGAGTCCGGTTGACTGCCAGTTCCGGTCGGAACGGGAGCTGCTTGGCGTCGATCTGAACGTGGGAGGGACGAACTATAGGTTAATCTTGGTGTACAGACCTCCGCATCTCCTCCTCGAGGAGGATACAGCCCTGTACACCGAACTCAGTAGCCTGCTAGGGGATAGGGTGTGTGTAGTTTTAGGAGACTTCAACTGTCGCGGCATAAAGTGGGAAAACAGGACTGCCGATGCTGAAGGAGGAGGCTAGTTGACTTTGCTGATGAGAACTTCCTCACTCAGTGGGTCAACGAGCCTACACGAGGCGAAAGCGTTCTAGACTTAGTATTCACGACCGAAGACAACCTCGTCACTGGCCTCACCGTTGACGAATCATTGGGCGGGAGTGATCACGGTCTTATTAGGTTCCGTGTGTGCGTCCCTCGGGTGAAGCGTAGTAACTCGAGAGGCAGTAAGCTCGATCTCCGCGGGCGAACTTTGTTAGCCTCAGGGATAGCGTAGGAGAGATGGGGTTAGAGGTTGGCGGCGATGTTGAGGGAGTGTGGAGTGCATTCCGGGACGAGTTTATGGTGCTGCAGTCTGCTGCCATACCCTCAAAACCGGTCACCCCTGCTTCAACGCAGCCTAAGTGGTTCAATCGTGACATCGCTTCGGCTATCCGAAATAGGAAAGTAGCGTATAGGAGGGCGAAGGCCAATCGTTCCCACGAGAACACTGAAGCGTATGTCCGACTGTGTAGGGAAGTGAAGGCGAAGGTTAGGCTAGCGAAACGTAACGAAGAACTACGGGTGGCAAGCCTCTGCAAGGGGAACCCTAAGGAATTCTTCAGTTATGTTAATAGTAGAAAGCCCATTAGAAGCATGATAGGTCCGTTAAAGGATGGAAGCGGCGTTCTGCGGACCTCCGACGCGGACATCGCTAATGTGCTTAATGAGTACTTTGCGGGAGTGTTCACCAGGGAGGATACCCGCGTCATCCCCGAGCCAGGCGTGAGGCACGAAGGTGCTGGCCTGGATAGTGTTAGATGTACCGCGACAGTCGTTGCCGATAGAATAGACAAACTGAGCGCGTTTAAGGCTCCTGGGCCAGACCAGTTTCTCCCCAGAGTGTTGCGAGAAGTGCGCGACCAGGTGGCTCCCCACCTGGCTACAGTCTTCAACAAATCGTTGGAGATGGGCCAGGTGCCTGGTGACTGGAGGGAAGCCAACGTGACCCCTATCTTTAAGAAAGGGATCACGAAAGTCCAGGGAACTATCGTCCCATTAGTCTCACTTCAGTTGTAGGTAAATTATTAGAAGGGATAATAGCTGATAGGATCGTTGACCATTTGGATTCCTACAAGCTGCTTGGGGACTCCCAACATGGGTTTAGACGGCATAGGTCGTGTCTCACCAACTTGCTCGAGTTTTTCACGTCATGTTGAGTGAGTACGATAAGAGTAGGGCGATTGATATACTTTATCTCGACTTTCAGAAAGCCTTTGATAAGGTACCTCACCGCCGGCTAATGGCGAAAGTGCGCGCGCTGGGTATCGGTGGGGAAATAGGTAGGTGGATTGAAAACTGGCTGAGGAATAGGCGGCAGAGGGTGGTAATTAAAGGGGCTAGTTCGGGTTGGGCCTCGGTCACTAGTGGGGTTCCTCAGGGTTCCGTTTTGGGGCCGCTGTTGTTTATCATTTACATAAATGATATCGACGGTGGCATCGTCAGTCGGATCGCCAAATTCGCTGATGACACCAAGCTTGGGGCCAATGTTGGGACGCCCGAAGCGATCGAGGAACTGCGTGCGGACCTAGGTAGGATAGGAGAGTGGTCCGAAAAATGGCAAATGCCGTTTAACTTGGGTAAATGCAAAGTGATGCACATTGGCTACGCCAATCCCAAGTCGGACTACTCGATGTTGGGTAGTAATATCGAGGTGACTGATTTAGAAAAGGACTTGGGTGTGCTAATTAGCAGCGATCTTAAGTTTACGAAACAGTGTGTAGAGGTGGAAAAGAAAGCCCAGAAACTATTGGGTTATATCAGGAGGCAATTTCAGTTTCGGAACAAGGAGATTGTGCTCTCACTGTACAATTCCCTTGTTCGGCCGCACCTGGAGTATGCTGTGCAGTTCTGGTCGCCCACCCTCAGGAAAGATATTGAGAGGCTGGAGCGAGTGCAGGCGAGGGCCACAAAGTTAATCCCTTCCGTTAGGCATATGGGCTACAATCGACGGTTACGCGCCCTGAACTTGTTTTCGCTTGAAACTCGGAGGCTGCGCGGTCAACTGATCGAGGTTTTCAAGCTCTTACGCGGGTTCAACGATGTCGATTTTAGAAGTATGTTTAGTTTAAATGATAAC
The DNA here is from genome assembly GCA_023014485.1 of Bathynomus jamesi. Classification (NCBI taxonomy): domain Eukaryota; kingdom Metazoa; phylum Arthropoda; class Malacostraca; order Isopoda; family Cirolanidae; genus Bathynomus; species Bathynomus jamesi. The sequence goes on along the minus strand of JAJOZX010007434.1, from coordinate 62,907 downwards.
CCAACTCGCAACAATGGTTGGAAGTTGGATTTGAAACGGTTTAGGACTAGTGTGCGTGGGAATTACTTTACGTATAAGATCTGTGACACATGGAACAGGTTACCTTCGGAAGTTGTGAACAGTTCCTCTGTGGATCAGTTCAAGAAAAGGGTAGACGAAATCTTGCACACTATTTGAGTGTGTAAAGACATTTAGGACCTCAGTCTGCGGAAATTTCTTTTCCTATAAAATAGTTAATGTCTGGAACCAGCTTCCCTCAGAGGTTGTTTCCAGTCAAAGTGTAGATGTGTTTAAAGATGGGCTGGACAAGGTACTGAATACGCTCATGGTTTAAGACTAAAACATAAGAGAACTCTGCAGGAGATCGCTTGCACGGTGTCTCTGTGAGCAAGCTAAATATAGAGCTATTTATATGTTCTCCACTTTCCTGTAAAATTTCCTTGGCTACTTTTCCAGGGTGAAGGTATTTTCTTCAACCTTTTTCCGTACCTGCCTCTGGCAGGGAGGGAGCGGGGGTGGGGAGGGAGCCTTCTACTTTTCTATCCAGTTTTCTACTACTGCTAGGATAGTTGAAAGAAAAATAAACTTTTACAAAATTTTCCCTGGCACCCGTTGCCATTGGTACCTCCTCGGTATGGGCCGCAAGGCCTTTTGAGGTTCTTCTTTCCTTGTAACTCCTTGTAACTCTCTCTCTATCTCTCTCGGGTACTCATTTATCTGCCACTCACTTTATTGTCCTGAAGGATAATCCGATGGGTTTACTGCGCGCCGCCATCCGTCACCAGGCATCGACCCTTGCCCGATGGAATCGTTGTCAACAACGTTTATTATTATTTTAAGCGACATAACCATCTATCTATAATCTACAATACTCGTATAGCTTACACAATATGTAAACTGCAGAATTCAGTAGATTTTGGTAATTGAATTTGTTCGAAAATTTTGTGCCCCATTCTTACAGGCTTGAGCTAGTATTTAATGAGCAGCTGAGGATATATATATATATGTGTGTGTGTGTGTGTATATATGTGTGTGTGTGTGTGTATATATATATATCAGGTCATCCCATAAGTAATGTCGTTTTTTTAGATCGGAATTTGAAGGACAAAAAAAACTACTGAAACTCTTTAATCTAGTATATATTTTCCATCGGAATCAATGAAACTGCCAACGTCCTACAAGCTTTTCAATGCCATGTTTATAAAATTCCGGCGGTTTTGAGGCAAAAAACGTACAAAGGCTGGTGTGCAGGTCATCTAAAGAAGTGTTGCAGACTCCTGAAGAGATGATAATCTGAAGTCACAAGGTCTGGAGAATTTGGAAGATGTGGAAGTTTTCCCACCCAAGCTCAATTTTTGCAGAAGTGATCCGAGCGGTATGAGGACGTGCGTTGTCGTGGTGGAACACGATTCCTTTCCGATTAACCAAAGGTGGTCTCTTTCTTTCAGTGCAGTGTTCAATCGATCCATTTGTTGACAGTAGATTTGGACGGTGATTGTTTGGTTGTGTGGTAAGGTTTTCAAAGTGTATTACACTAACCACCTTTATCCCACCAAACACTAACCAACACCTTCCGAGGGTGAAGATTCGGTTTTGGCTGTGATGTCGCTGGTTCTCCGGCACAAACCCACTGTCGACGACGCTTAACATTCTGGTACAGTATCCACTTTTCATCACCAGTCACTAAACGATGCAAAAACGGATCTTGGAGTTCACGGAATGAAGAGCTGTGCTAATATTTACCCGCACCCTCAGATTGTCGACCGACAATTCATGTGACACCCATTTTCCTAACTTAGGCATTTTCCCGAGTTGTTGCAAATGTCGATGGATGGTGGACGGGGATGAATTGAGTTTCTGGCCAATTCTTCGACAGTTGTTGAACAGTCTTCTTCAAGTGCGACTAACAGCAGGTCATCATCAAACTCAGCAGGGCGTCCAGAGCGTGCTGCATCTGTCAAACAGCAGTCACCATTCCTGAACTTTTGAAACCATCTTTGACATTTCCTCACATGCAGAATATTGTTGCCATAAACTTCCTGAATGTTTCGCGTTGCTTCAGTAGCACTATTCCCTTTTTTGAACTCGTAAAGCATTATATGCCTGATATGCTCTTATGATACCGTGATGTTTATGAGGGGTTCACATAAAGCAAAACACACGTCTTCACTGGTCAAGGTCTGTAAAGTATGTAGCGAAACACGATAGATCTCCTCATAGATAGAACCTTCGGAAAATTTATGCTTAAACCGAGTAGGACTAGTTTGAACTTAATCTATCGTAAAAAACGACATTACTTATGGGATGACCTTATATATATATATATATATATAATATATCTATATATATATATATATATATATATATATATATATAAAAGGTGCGGCGGGAAATTATAGGCCAATCAGTTTAACGTCTGTTGTAGGTAAGCTACTGGAATCAATAATTAGGGATCGTATAGTCGAACACTTAGAAGTGCATAATCTGGTTAGAAATACGCAACACGGTTTTAGGCGAAACAAATCTTGCTTAACTATCTTTTAGAATTTTTCCAAAGCGTGGTTAACGTTTACGATAGACATCGGGCGGTTGATGTAGTGTATTTAGGTTTTCAAAAGCGTTTGACACCGTGCCGCACAAAAGACTCATTGAAAAAACTAAGGCTCATGGAATCAGGGGTTAGTAATAAATTGGCTAGAAGAGTGGTTGCGAGGCAGGAAACAGAGGGTGGTCGTTGATGGAGCGGAGTTGTGTTGGGTTAATGTAGCGAGTGGCGTTCCTCAGGGTTCTGTATTGGGCCCCTTGCTTTTTCTTATATATATTAACGATTTAGATGTCGGCCTAGTCAGTACAGTTTCAAAGTTTGCGGATGACACGAAGCTGGTGGTAGGGCGATTAATGACGAAGATAGAGGTAAATTCAGGAAGATCTGAATAAAATCGTTCATTGGTCAGTCACATGGCAAATGAGATTTAACGTGGATAAGTGCAAAATTTTCCATATAGGTTCGCGTAACGGTAATTTTGCGTATAGTATGTCAGGGAAAGATTTAACAAGCGTAGAGCAGGAAAAAGATTTAGGAGTTATAGTCACTGGTGATTTAAAAGTAGCGAAACAAAGTACAGCAGCGGTCAATAAGGCGAACAAAGTGTTAGGGTTTATAGCTCGAAATTTTGAGTACAAATCGCGCGATATTATAGTTCCTCTTTTTCAATCATTAGTTAGACCCCATTTGGAGTACGCGGTCCAATTTTGGAATCCGCATATGCGCAAAGATATAGACAAAATCGAAAGAGTTCAAAGACGAGCAACTAAGATGATTCTGTCTCTTAGGTCAAAGTCGTACGAGGATAGGCTTAAGGAGTTAAAATTGACTACTCTCGAGACTAGGAGGTTAAGGGGTGATCTAATCCAGGTTTTCAAAATTATGAATGGGTTTGATAACGTAGATAGAGATAGCTTTTTCGAAATATCTCAATATAATAGGACTAGAAATAACGGGTGTAAGTTGACAAGTAGAAGGTTCGAGACAGCAGTTGCGAAAAACTTTTTTACGCATAGAATAGTAAATAGCTGGAATAGTTTGCCGGTAGAAGTAATTAGTAGCACGTCTATAAACATGTTTAAAAATCGATTAGACGCGCATGTTGATAGAAAGGTATAGTTTAAGGTAGTAAAATTAAGGCTTTGTGGGGTAGATCCCACAGCTCAACACAAGTGTTGTGGGATATAGGGAGGCAGCGTCTTGGGTTAGGGATACTCTCTGTCCTTACACACCCCATTTAAAGAGATTCCTCTGCCGAGCGGTGCCCCCATAGTACTGTGAGGTATTGAAAAACTCATGATCTTCACTTGCCCCACAAACCCTTTAAATGGGAGACCCATAATCGGTGCACACACACATTTCTACATTACTGTACAGTCTTTACAGCCCACCTACACTTTTCCTCGTAAGTGTATATATTGTAATGTATATGGTTGTAAATTTTGACTTGGTCCGCAATCGATATGGACCGTGACTTGATGGATACCGTAATGAAATTGACTGGATTCTTTGGATCTGATATATTTGCATGTCCGTTATAAATAGATATAGAGTGTAACATTTGTGGATAGTAGTCTATTATGACTTGATCCTCTGGATCCAGAGATTCTATCTTTAGTTTTAAATCGATAATTAATTAGTTTTAAATTGATAATTATTTAGTTTCGTAAAAATTGGTCGTTGCCAAATTACCGGCAGTTTTTACATAAATTTCTTATGTTCTTGTGGTTCGGAACCCACGTAAAATTGTAGGTCCCCTCCGCCACCACGGAGGACATACACAATACACGATTACGAACACAGTTAGGTAGACCAGCCATGAGTGGATCCTAGGGTCTTTGTTGGTCTGAAACATTATAACATTATAACATATATATATATATTATATGCACTAGAATCACAAAATAACACGTGACCTTATTAATAAGCAAACAACCACAAGGAAAAGGAAACACAAAGTCCAGCGCTTTCGTGATATATTCACATTATCAAGGAGAACAGAATATATCACGAAAGCGCTCGGACTTTGTGTTTCCTTTTCCTTGTGGTTGTTTGCTTATATATATATATATATATATATATATATATATATTCGCTGTATCCCTTTAAAATAATTTAAAATATTTCGTCTACTTATCACTCAATTACAATTTGGTTATAAAATTTTCGCTGCCAACTGTAATAAGCACTTTATAGCTCACGAGTTTTATAATTAATAACTAAATAATATATATGAAGATAATGAAAAATAAACCACTTCGTGTTGTTCACCCATTCGCGAATCAGTTATGCGAGTTCAGGGTACCCGATCAGATATTGGTTAGCTTAATTGACAATATATATGTTTTAGGTGAATTTGATGCAAATATGATATCATAATAGAGATGCTTAAACAGCTAGGGTACCCGGTCAAATAATGGTTGGGTCAATTGAATACAAGGTTAGGTTAATTGATTGCCCAGTTAGCTCAATTGTACGTGTTTGACGAGGAGATGGAGATAGGCTAAATCGTGATAAGCTCTGGTAATTAAATAGAAATTGAAAAAATTTTACTACATGCCACAGTTTAAATTCTATTAAAAAGTGAAAATATGAATACAGATCTTAACTTTAAAAAAAGAATATTCACTCGCATTCTAGAAGCTAGTTAGCATAATTTACAACCATCCGTAAGTTGTATATCATTTGATCGGTCACTATATATATAGGACTATATATAAAGGGAGGGAGATTCAGACAACAGTTTTGCATTCCCAAAATTAAACACGTAGTAAAATAGGTCTTGCATGATGTGTGGTTTGCAAGCGTTGGAGTGCAAAGCCTTATCATGAAAAGGTGGCTCCACTTCCGAGAGAACGGCGTGTCTATACTGCCCCATTTGATGTAGTGGGAGTAGATTTTGCAGGTCCAGTCTATGTGTATGAACAAGGGGAGTCTAACAAAGGTTATATATGTCTTTTCACACGTGCTACCACCAGAGCAATCCATTTGGAGTTGGTAAACAACTTAAGTAGTGATGTATTTCCTTTGGCCTTTAAAAGGTTTGTGAACAGAAGGGGTTTCCCAAATATAATCATATCGGATAATGCAAAAACCTTCAAAAAGGCTGCAAAGGAACTCAAGAACTTTGGTCCTTGCTAAAAGAGGAGGGATTCCAATCCTACTTTTCACACCATGGGGTACAGTGGAGTTTGTTGTTGAGAGAGCACCATGGTGGGGAGGATTTTGGGAAAGGCTAGTGAGAAGTGTAAAGTGTCCATTAAAGAAACTTTTAGCTAATGCTCATTTGAGCAAAGAAGAATTCTGCACTGTTTTGTGTGAAGTAGAGGCAATGGTGAACAGCAGGCCTCTCACCTTTGTTTATAACAGTATACAGGATGCAGAGCCATTGACACCAAATCATTTTCTTTGTAGTAAACAATTAACATCAAGCCCCAGTTTGCCAGGAGACTTACAGCCTATCCAGAGCAGTGAAGAAGAGTTAACCAGAAGGTTCAAGTATCTTGAAGAGCTACAAGTTCAGTTATGGAAGAGTTGGCAGATGAAATACTTGCTAGAACTCAATTATTATCCATCAGGCAATGTAAAGCAGTGGTGTAGTCCGGGGTAACGGCGTTACCCCACTGGTTTTATTTTACTTTTAGCGTTACCCTACTGGTTTTATTTTACTTCATATTTTTTATTTTTTTGCTGTTTCTACTGAACATTTTTGTAATACATACTCTTTCTAACTATATTTCTTTCCTAACCCCTTCAATTTCAACGTGTTTTTGGAATGTTCATAAAATGTAAAAACACTGTAGAATTTTATAGAAACGCTATATAAGAAAAATTGTTGTTGCGTTACCCTACTGAAGAAATTACGACTACACCACTGATGTAAAGGGCTCCAATGCAAATTGCATCAAGGTGGGAGAAGTGGTAATGATTGGAGATAAAAGACCAAGGCAATACTGGAAGCTTGGCATAATTGAAGAGTTGTTTGTTGGCAAAGACAATTTAGTTAGGTCTGCACTGGTGAAGACTTCAGGAGGAAAATTAAAGAGACCTATACAAAAATTCTATGCTTTAGAAATCAGCAAAGACATGGATAGTCAAGATGAAGCATTTGGGTTACACGCTCATGGAGAAGGCTTGGCTAAACTTACAGAAGGTAATGACAACAATGCCTCTTCGGTGGGGAATGTTAGAAAATCTAGAAGAGGAGGAGCCATTGTTGTCCCAAGGCGATATGATGACTAAGCTGATTGATGCAGCATTGCTCGTTTCTACTCGTTTGTTGAATGCGGCACTTACAGGTGTGGTCTTATAGAGCGCTCTCTTGCAATTCAGTTTGTGTTTTGATACAAGATTGTTGCATCGTGCAATGGTGCAGGTTGTGTTGTTGCAAGGTTTAGAAAGAAGACCATAAATAGTGCCCCTTTTGTTTTTTATCTTAATTTTATGCAACTGAGGCCTAAGGTAGGCCCACATCGAGTCAGCAACCCTGAGGTAGGACCTAATAGGATCTCCAAGTCCGTAAGTTTTAGTCTAACTTAACTTGGGCTGTAGGTTGAACTGGCCGTTCAGGGCTCAGCTGGAATTCTGAACCCAATAAAATAAAAAATAACACCCTTATAATATCGCCTTCCATGATTAAATTTACAAATTAGGCTACTCAAAACTCAAATACTTTTATATTACATTTCATGACAAAATTCACAAGCAAGGATACGCAGAACACGACTAAAGGCCAACTTACACTGTGAGTAAGCCATGTGACAGCCATGACGCAGATGTGACAGATTTTATATAAAATGAACACTTTCCATATGTTGTGTACTAAATTTCCTAAAATTTACTGTACTATGCAAAAGTAGAATATATAGAAATACCCATCTGCCAGTATGATATGCAAATATTGCTTTTAAATGTTTAGTAATTCAAGATGACAACATATATTTGGCACAGCAGCAAGTCGTCTGGCAGATATGAATTTGCCTGATTTCGAACATTAAGAACTTGGTTATTCGGTGGATACAAAGTAATAAATCAATTAAAATACTAATTAACTTTACGTATAGTGAATATCCAAATGGCTTTATAACATTATAAATAAATCATAAGATTTACATCATAACATGTTTCAAAGAGAGACGTCAGGCTTAAAATTGTTTGCCTGACAAGACGTGGAATTGTGTATTTTTATGCGAGTTGTAAGCTTTGTTATTTGAGAAGATGCATAATAATACAGTAATAATTAACTTTATGTACAGTTACAGTGTATATGTAAATAGCTATATAACCATATTTATAAATCCTAACATGGTCATTATAACATGTTTTATAAAGAAAGATATCCGACTCAAAATTTTTAGCCACATATCTTCCCTCTCTTCCCACGTCTCTCTCTCTCCACCCTCACTGGGGAAATGGGTTTAGATGATAGATGGATGGATGGAAATTTTTAGCCTGACAACTTGACAAGAGATGGGATTGTGTATTGCTAGTTTTTATATTAATTTTTTAAGTCCCTAGCAGGAGAAATAACAGGTCAGGCTCAGCCTGACCTGCCTGACTCCCCTCCGTCGCCACTGATGACGGTTACGGAGATAGAGCTGTTTGAATCTGATGCGCGCGCAGCCAGCTCTTCCTCCACCAGCGGTGGTCCCATTCAATGGCCACCAAGGTCTCCAGACCTTTCTCCGTTACATTATTGTTTGTGGGGGTGGATGAAAAGTCAAGTTTACAAAAGAAAGGTGGATACACGAGACGAATTGCTCGCGCGCATTTTGGATGCTGCTGCCCGCATAAAGGAACGTCAAGATCAACTCAGACAAACAATACGCGATCTTCGCACACGAGTTGCAAAGTGCATTGAGGTTGACGGTGGGATTTTCGAAAACGTATTGTAAACTGTAACAAATTTGTCATTTCTCTATCTGATACCATTCAAAATTCCAATGTTTAAACATTAAATGTTAGAAACATTAATTGGTTTCTCTTTCTTGATTACCATTAACAATGCTTTTGTATTTGTAGATTCAAACAGCTCTATCTCCGTAACCATTCAGAATTAGACACACATGTTCATATGAACTTTTTTTCTCACAATGACCGAATACTATCGCCTCCCGGAGTATTGACCTTTCCTCCTGAAACACCCTATATATGTGTGTGTGTGTGTGTGTGTGTGTCATTGAAACGTATCTATAAAAATGGATATGATATATTGCCTTCTCTAATTTTTTTATTTTCTTTTAGTGAAAACTTGTGAACCTGAAATTTAATTAAATAAATGAATTTGTCCATGTTGCCATGACAACCCTCACTACTTACTGATTCTGTTTCTTACACCATTAGAACTTTTTAAATTATTAAATCAGAAATTTCACATGGAGAGAGAACGAAATTACAGATCTTAAAATTTTTATTTGAAATTTTACAATACATTTATTATTATGTACAATAAATGGTGACTTGTATTCTTTAAATTTAATTTAATGTATCTTTTTGGCACAGGTCTGAAAAGAAATTTAAGAATTAATCGTGTTCAGCAGTACCCATTCATGAGGGACACAAAATTTCGTGTCCATAAACACGAAACAAATTCATTTTGAAAAATAAAAAACGATATTAATATTTAAATAAAACCCACTCTAATAGAGAGAGTTTATTTCCACGACAGTTTCGACGCCCACTGGCATCCTCCCCGAGGAGGATGCCAGTGGGCGTCGAAACTGTCGTGGAAATAAACTCTGTCTATTAGAGTGGGTTGTTTTTATTTTCATATTTTGACCTTCACGTAGAAAAAAGTGAAGTTTTCTGCATTTGATATTAATATTCATTCACGCTTTATCTCACTCGCACTCTTTCCATTCTCCAAATGAGAGAAGAGATGTGAGAAATTTACATGGTACATTAGAAGGCGAAAGTGTCTTTATCAAGGACCAACGAATGATGGGTATAATCCAAACTTGATCGAAGTTGTTTTATTTTCCTCAGAATGGCAAAAGAAGGCGTAGCCAAGTAATGTATTCAGAAGCACAATTTCATAGTATTAAATGATTTTAAAGGGATTGAATGAACAGTTCCAATTAATTTTCTTTTTTCCTCTTAATAATTCATGTTGCTGATTTTAGTCTTCTTTTCTTCTTCTAGCGAAGGTAAACAAGGCTTCTTGAACAATTGAGAATCGTAAAAAACCCACTTATTGGCCACTGCAAAAAGACAAACATAATCTTGGTTAAATTCGGAATATGAAAATTATGATAAGAATTTTATATCTATTATATAAAAGCAAGTTCTGTGTCTTTCTGTCTGTCCGTCCGTCCGTCTATTCAATTTTTGGGTCTCTGAAAAGAAAACTGAATTATCTAAACAGGGTCCTACGGGCGTTGCTGCCAGTAATTGGGGTGGGGTGGTGCCCCCAATTATTGTCGGTTCAATTATTTGGTCAATAAAACTATAGAAAAGAACGTAGCCATGAAAATCGTGGGCTTCACATTTACTGTCGGTTCAGTTATTTGGTCAATAAAACTATAGAAAAGAACGCAGCAATGAAAATTTTGAGCTTCAAATCCGAACTCATTGTATCCAAATTTGTGAAGCTTAAGAGTTTTCATGGTTGCTTTCTTTTCTATAGTTTTATTGACCGGATAACTGACTCTCCAATAGTTGGGGGCCTGCGGCACCCAGGGTACCGCAAGTCTAGCTAAATAGGGCCCACTTTAGCTGGTATATATAAAGCTTGAAAGCCAAATAAAATAAAATAAATAGTCTAGTTTCATAATTACTTATATCAATGTAAATTGTAAAAGTACTGTTTTTATTTTATCAATAAAGGTTATTCAATTCATTTAAATATATATTATATATACACGCAATATATAAAATCAATATTAAATATATACATAGAATAACACGCATGAACACAAGTACTTTCTGTACGAAACAAAAATGCCCCAACTTGGATTCGAACGCTAAAGCGTTAAGTGTTTCCTAGGTCGTTTAAATATACCAGTTTTGTTTAAACTTTTTAGCCCTTCGTAGTGTAATGATAGCGCTCCCAACACTTCTGGAGGTCTCGGACTCGAATCGTGCCGTTGCATATATATATATATATATCAAAACTATTGACTTCTCCTTAGGGAAACGGAGCTTACAGATGAAAAGAAGAATCAACACAACGGCAAACATTTTCATTTATTTGTACATCAGACGTTTCGACAAATCTTTTGTCATCATCAGTGAGTTAAGTCTTAAAACCTTAAAACAAAATTGAAAAGTGAAAGTTACATCAATACAATATTAAAACCATTAAAATTAAAACCTTAAAGCAAAATGAAAATTGCATCAATACAAAATTAAAATCATTTAAATTTTATCACTATAAAAACTAAAATTAAATTAAATTTCATCACTATAAAAACTAAAATTAAATTACCTCAATAGGTAAATACACAATGTTTACATCCACCTCCATACTTGGCAAAGTCTAAGGGAATACTGGATGGTCAGAGGATTAGAAAGGATATGTCTGTGAAAACGGTTGGTTAGTTTAAAAGAGTTGTAATTTGTAGGATGAGCTATTATTATTAAGGGAGGGTTTGTTTCTATAGATGTACAAAGATTCTAAAATTCGGAGTTCTGTACGGTTATTGGATCTAGTTAAAATTTCAAACTGAGTTTTGTGAAGGGGATGGTCGTTTTCATTAGAAACCATAGTAATGAAAACGACCATCCCCTTCACAAAACTCAGTTTGAAATTTTAACTAGATCCAATAACCGTACAGAACTCCGAATTTTAGAATCTTTGTACATCTATAGAAACAAACCCTCCCTTAATAATAATAGCTCATCCTACAAATTACAACTCTTTTAAACTAACCAACCGTTTTCACAGACATATCCTTTCTAATCCTCTGACCATCCAGTATTCCCTTAGACTTTGCCAAGTATGGAGGTGGATGTAAACATTGTGTATTTACCTATTGAGGTAATTTAATTTTAGTTTTTATAGTGATGAAATTTAATTTAATTTTAGTTTTTATAGTGATAAAATTTAAATGATTTTAATTTTGTATTGATGCAATTTTCATTTTGCTTTAAGGTTTTAATTTTAATGGTTTTAATATTGTATTGATGTAACTTTCACTTTTCAATTTTGTTTTAAGGTTTTAAGACTTAACTCACTGATGATGACAAAAGATTTGTCGAAACGTCTGATGTACAAATAAATGAAAATGTTTGCCGTTGTGTTGATTCTTATTTTCATATATATATATATATATATATGCAAGAACTACACATACTGGAATAAGTGCATGCTGAGCTGTAATGAATGTTTTCAACGACGACTATTATAAAACAAAAATAATTTGAACTCAACTTCCGATCGAGGAACAAAAAAAAATATATACAAAAAATTTCATCAAAAGAGGTAAGATGAGCCCTGCCGATTTTTTTCATTTAGGCTGACCTGTAATTTCTACCTTTATCTATAGAATCTGTTTGACTTATTTATATCATTAATTTGGACAGACTTATATTAAATTATTACGTTATTCGGTGGCAGGTGAAATCTTGGATTTCCTTCGGCCTTTCATATATTTATATGTGCTTACGCAGTGGCAAATCGTGTAAGTCCAAACGTTGGCATCCCTTCCCTACCTGCTGAATCAGCATTTCTATTGTGACGAACTATAATAGAACTGTAAAGGTACAGATGTGCACTTAAAGAAATTAATACAATTTAACCTTGCTCCTCATATATTAAGTTCATTATGTAACATCAAATGGAGAACGAGGTTAGTGTGTTTGGTCGAAGTGGCGAATTAAAATGACCGCATGTTTGGCACGTCTAATATTTGCCGAACTTCGCCAGTTAGATACTTGGTTAATAACGAATAATAAGAATACAAAATTAAAGGCTTTTATACCCCCATTTCACTCCTGAGTAAACTGGGCATCCAGCATGATAAGTTCTGAAATCTATTTCACCAGAGTCGAAAACGGAGTGCCATAAAATAGCTTCTCCTTTTTCCGGAGCAGTAGAGAACCCCAATTTTGTGAATACTGTTCTCCCCCCTCTTTCTACGTCATTGAGCTAAAAAAATAAAAAAAAACGTTATTAATAATTATCATATATAAAGCAGAACAATTATTATATATGGTATGGTTAGGTTAGGTTAGGTTAGGTATTTTTAAAGTTTCGATTTAGAATTTTGATAGCTTGCCACAAAATCGGTGCCATCAGCAAACGTGCGGTGCTAAAAACGCACTGATGTTTCGTGATTATTTTTGTTCTTAAAAGTTCATAAAATGTTACGGTAGAGAAAAAAAAATATATATATATATATATATATATATATATATATATATATATATATATATATATATATATGAAAATTATTTCACGAAAGTAACACGTGAAAAATATTTATGATGTATAAAACCACGAAGGAAAGGAAACAGAATGGTGCTCAAGCGCTTGAGCACCATTCTGTGTTTCCTTTCCTTCGTGGTTTTATTCATCATATATATATATATATATATATATATATATATATACAGGGTGTCCCATAAGTCCGGCATCATAGGAGAAATTCATATTTTTCTATTTCTACAAACCAAAATTCATATTTTTCTCTTTCTACAGGCCATAATGTCTGTGAGCAAGGAAGAACGAATCCAGATAATTCTACTCATAGGAAATCGGAGTCAAAGAGAGGCCGCTGCTGAATTTAACAGACTGCATCCAGACCGCGAGCCAATAACACAGAGTTGTGTTAGCAGACTTGTTGCAAAGTTTAAGGAAACAGGATCCATAGAAGATAAACCACGCAGTGGACCTTCAAGGAGGTCCACTGACAATGATGCAGCGACTGCTATCCTGGCTCATTTTAACAGAAGTCCCAATAAGTCTCTTCGGCGATTGTCCGCCGAGACAGGAGTGTCGAAAAGTAGCATCCACCGCATTCTTCAGGCTCACAAATGGCATTCATAAAAACTTCAGATCCTACAAAAATTAAGCGAAGATGATCCCGACTGGCGGATGGAATTTTGTGACTGGGCTACGGAACAATATGCTCGGGATGCCAATTTCCCGTCCACCATTCTGTTCAGTGACGAGGCTGTTTTTTTATGGAAATGATGAGGTAAATCGACAGAACACCCGCTACTGGTCTCAAAACAACCCTCACTGGTATACCTCTTCACCCAAGTAAGGAAATACCTGTACCAACAATTCCCTGGTCATTGGATAGGACGTCGAGGGCCTGTGGAATGGCCAGCTAGAAGCCCGGATCTCACGCCACTAGATTTTTATCTCTGGGGCCACTTGAAAGCGCTGGTATACGCAGAGAAAATTAGGAGTGTTGAACATTTGCGGCAGCGCATTATTGGGGCATGTAACACCATTACTCCTGACATCATTCACCGTGTGCTTGCTGACTGGGTATCACGTCTGAATTTGTGTATTGAAAACAATGGTGGACATATTGAGCACGTTCTGTAAATAAAAGCTTTTGTTTTGCCTTTTTTTAATTATTTTTCCTATGATGATGACGGACTTATGGGACACCCTGTGTATATATATATATATATATATATATATATATATACACACACACACACACACACACACACACACACACACACAGGGCGGGAGAAAAGTCTAAGTTTTTTATACATACAACTACAGTATTTAGTCAACAAAATTATACAGGTAAGTGTTCAAATAATGAAACAAATCAAACAAAAAGTCTATAAGAATTTTATTCATATAAATATTTTGTTAAATTGTAATTTAACCTTCAAGGAATTCTCCATCCGCTATGATACATTTGTGGATTCTCTGTGAAACTCTCCATTGTTCTTCTGAACATATCGAGTGGGATCCTTTTCAGTTCTTCATCTATTCTGCGGCCAAAAGCATTCACATTTGGATAAATGAAACCAGGAGTGTCAAGTTTGTCACGCAAATAAGCCCAAAGCCAAAAATCACATCGGGTTAAATCAGTTGATCTGGCTGACCACTCGATGGGACCTCGCCGCCCAAGCCGTCTTCCTTTAACGTTGGTATACAGAATTTTACGGGCAGCTGCAGAGTAATGTGGCGGCGCTCCATCATGTTCATAAAGCCGTGACAGTTTCGTTGTTTAACGAAAATATTACGACTTAACCTAGCCAATCGTTAAGGACGGACAGTTGATCTAACCGAGCATTCAATAATTTAAATTTCAATAATTCAATCGAACTGGATTCAGTCTCTCGATTGAAGTTCTGCCTTTTCGCAAAATGGTCGGAAGGATTACGAGTCATTTTGCAAAATGGCCAATATGCCAGCCTATTTTCAAAGTGGTCTAGTATTTAATGCCATTATGCAAAAAAATCTGGCTTTTTGTCCCTTTTGCACAAAGGCCGATTTCGCAAAAATGCCGTAATATATATATATATATATATACATTCAACTGCAAAGAACACGCAGTATAAATAACGTAAAGAACGACGCTTGTATAGGAGATATTCCGCGCAAGACGAGAAAGAGAAAACAACAAATGAAAAAATGAAGTACCACCTGGGAATCGAACCCGGGATCTTCCGATTGCCGGTCAGACGCGATAACCACTACACCATGGACTTCACTCTTCCAAATGCCGTAATTCCTCTACATACTCGCAGAAACCAATGCCCCAAGGGGGCACCTCCCGCATGCCGTAACATTATATACATTCAACTGCAAAGAACACGCAGTATAAATAACGTAAAGAACGACGCTTGTATAGGAGATATTCCGCGCAAGACGAGAAAGAGAAAACAACAAATGAAAAAATGAAGTACCACCTGGGAATCGAACCCGGGATCTTCCGATTGCCGGTCA
>JAJOZX010007434.1:25000-42500 GCA_023014485.1 Bathynomus jamesi | reverse complement strand
TGTTTTTGACACTACATCCAGTAACAGTGGAGTTCACAGAGGAGCTGCCAAACTGCTAGAGAAAATGCTGAACAAAAAGGTGTTTTATCTGGCCTGTCGACATCACATCCTGGAAATCCTAGTAGGAGCAGTTTGGGAGAAGCTGTTTGGGAAGGTGAAGGGGCCAGATAATCCCTGGTTTGAGCATCTGAAGGATGTTTGGACGGACTTGTCCAAGGAAAACCCAAAGATGCTGGCTATCAACAGCAAATGGCTGAAGGAAAAGAAGAAGAACAGTGAAGAAATACTCCAAGACATTCTAACAGCAGAAAGGCTTCCAAGAGCCGACTACAGGGAAATGGCTGAACTGACAGTCATTGTTCTTGGAGGAACGCCTCCTCGAGGTATTCACTGGAGTCGACCAGGCGCCATTCATCAGGCCAGATGGATGGCCAGAAACCTGTACTCCATGAAAATGCTGATGTTTGCAGATCAACTTGAGTACGACGAAGACACTGTATCAAAGCTGGAAAGACTCAACACCTTCCTTGCGCTGTTCTACACTCCTGTATGGATGATGTCAATGTCTGCTGCAGATGCTCCCGTGAATGATCTAAGTCTAATCCAGGACATGTTGAAGTACAAGAAAACTGACCCAGAGCTTGCTGATGCAGTACTTAATAAGATGGAAAACCACAAATGGTACCTGACGCAGGAAGTCGTGCCATTTGCCCTGTTCAGCAGTAGATTGAGTGACACATTGAAGCACGACATTGCTGCCCAGTTACATGCCACTGAGAAGCCAGGCAGCTTCAGAACAGGAAAGCCTCTATTCCAGAGAGTCACAGCTAAGACCACCCTGGTTGATCTCATTGGCCCAGAATCACATTTCCTGCTGGACACACTGAACATTGGATCCGAGTGGCTTCTGGAACCTGTCACGTCTTGGCCACAGAATGAGGACTACAGAAAAGCGTTGGACTATGTTAAGAATCTGAAAGCGGTGAATGACATTGCTGAACGTGGTGTCAAGATGATGAGCGACTTTGCAAATGTCATAACAACAGATGCCAAGCAAAGGGACTATCTCCTTCAAGCTGTGGAGTTCAACAGACGCCGCTTTGACAGCTTCAAGAAACAAACTCTCAACAACTGACTGTGTAAATGTCATTATGAAATTAATCATCATGTAATGCTTTCACTTCTTGATCGATTAGACTTGTGACAAAATGTTAATCTCAAATTTGTGTCATGAATAAGGCGCCTTGTCTGCCTTGAGTGTGAGAAAACGAATTTTGTGATATTTCTGAAATCTTTGTATGTACCAATGTGCCATTTCTTGTTCCAAGACTATCATAATTGTATAAGTTAGAAAGAGGATTAAAAACACTTTAATTTGGTGCCTATTTTGTTGCTCTATCTTGTTTAGATAAAAAGTTATAGTGCAAAACATGATTCAAGGGACCCCGGAACTGGTGCTTTTGGCCGATTTCAAGGCAGAAAACTTAAAGCTCCATGCGGCAATGCTTCCCAACAACCTAGGTCAAAATGGTTGTGATTTTCGGCCTTTTCAGTCAAAAAGCATGGGAAAAAGTACAGAAACCTATGAAAATAAGAAAAAGTTGATTTTTGAACAGGGCTAATATACCATATGTCCCACAAAAAAGTACACCCAACTTTAGATTGTACTAACTCCTCCAAAAATTGAGATATTTTGGATCTGTTTGTTTGATTTAATATAGCAAATTATTCTTTGTTAACGTTCAAGTTTATTCATGTTTAAACGATTTAGTGTTTAAGCATCTGCTTTTAACTGAAGGGTACAGCAAAATGGGTTGCGCGGAATGATCATTTCTCCCTGCCAGATAGCTCTTCTTGCTTTAACCAATGAGCTACTTTTTACGTCGAAGGATATTGCAAATATTTTTTTTAAATAATTCGAACTTTTGTATCTAAGATACGAGTCATACATATAAATGAAGAATCTGAATTACTAAATTTATAAATAACTTTGAAACCCTTATCATGCAGTTTACACGAAGGCAGCGCGTTCTCATGGTCACAACTTATCTGCACACTAAAAGCTTAAAACAAGTTCAGAATACCTTCGAACTGCAATTTCCCGATAGAGCTTCTCCAACTAAACATACAATTTTGAAGAATGTTCGGAAATACAAAGAAGGAGGAACGGTCCTCAATTTGAACAAAGGACGTTCAGGCCATCCGAAGACGGCAAGAACAGACGAGAACATTCAGCATGTTCGGTATTTATTAGAGAGACATCCAAAAGTGTCCACCAGGCGAAATGGTACAGAACTCTCACGCATGTCATTTCATCGAATAGTTGTGAGGATTTGAATTTGTACCCATACAGAATGGAAATTCGACATCAACTCATTGAAGGAGATCTACCTCGCCGCCTAAGATTTGCCCAGTGGTTTCTTGAAAAACCAGAAAGATTCACGGAACAATTAGTGGTTGGAGATGAGGCGGCCTTTTTTATGAATGGTCTAGTGAACAGACAAATCTGCCGTCAGTATGCACCAAAAAATCATCCACCTGACAATCATATCTACGAAAAGAATAACTCTAGACAAAAACTGTCTCTCTGGGTAGGACTGTGCGGTAATGGAGCGGTAATTGGCCCGGTCTTTTACGATGGTAATCTAAATGGTGAAGCTTACCTAGAAATGATAGACCGAGAAATCCTTCCACAAATACGTATTACTTATGGAAACCGATTTAATCGTATTTGGTGGGTGCAAGACGGAGCTCCTGCTCACAGGAGAGTTATTGTGAAGGAACGCTTGCAGGAAGTCTTCCACCAAAGAGTAATTGCTACAGGCCATGACATTGAATGGCCTCCCAGAAGCCCTGACTTGACCCCGTGTGATTACTTTTTATGGGGTCATTTGAAAAATAGAGTATTTGCATCACAACCTATCAATTTAGATGATTTGAGGACTCGCATCACAGCTGAAATCAACTTGTTAAAAGACAATCCAGATCTTATCAAAAGAGTGATGGGGAAGACGAGAGCTCGACTCCAGATTTGTATCGATAGGAATGGCGGTCATGTTGAAAGAAAACGAAACTAAGCATAACTTTTGCAATAAGGAATAAAGAAAAATCTGCTTTGTATCTTATTAAAATTATGTTAAAGTATCTATTATTATGTATTTGTCTTTTCATTACATCGATAGCACACACATTATTTTTTCATTGACCAATTTTGCGCAATCCATTTTATTGTACCCTTCAGTTAAAAGCAGATGCTTAAACACTAAATCGTTTAAACATGAATAAATTTGAACGTTAACAAAGAATAATTTGCTATATTAAATCAAACAAACAGATCCAAAATATCTCAATTTTTGGAGGAGTTAGTACAATCTAAAGTTGGGTGTACTTTTTTGTGGGACATATATATATATATATATATATATATATATATATATATATATATATATATATATATATGGTTTTCCAGAGGACAATAAATTTTCGTTGAATTTAAAAATATAATTCTGTTCGTATAAATTAAAATATGAATCCGTTAAATTCTTAATATTTGAATAACTCGGCTCAATGCCCACTGGATCATCTGGCATTCTTTCTTAACCCTCACAACTCCAGTGTGCCAAATCTATAATCTTAAACAGAGATTCCTAAATTCTAAATGTTCTTTTCGGCTAAAATAAATCACATAAAGGAGTTAAGTGTAAAACTACAATTATATAAATTCTTTTGATAATATCATTGTTAGATGACATTTGCAACCTTAAGAATTTTTTGTAAACGTGGCACCATGGGGGTTTCTCCAGGACAAAGGGAAAAAACCAACTTGAGAGAGTCAGTGAGCGACAGTGGGTGTTCCACCTGTGGGCCAGCCGGTTCGGCTGGGCCCATAGCTTTTTAATGAAAGCATTTGTTCGTTTACAATTCTTTAAACAAGTGTAATGTAAAAGAAATCTAATATTTTAAAAGTGATTCTATCCTTGTGAAATAAAGACTGACAAAGGTCATGCGTCATTTATATCCTTCAACGAGAAAAAAGCATTCCATTCTCTCAACGGACTGAGAGGGAGAGGACGCCATTGAGCAAGGGTATAAAATGTTTTCTGCAACTCGCAGTCAGATAAAGTACAGTGGAAAGAAGAACCGTGGACGTCAGCAGTATAAACTTCATTGTCGATGCCAGGAAGCGACATAATGAGAATACTCTAAACAGTCGGAAAATAGTATCAATCAGTACTATTGCAACATATATATACATATAGTATACTGTTTATACGAGAGGAGGGGCGACAGGCCTGACCTTCGTGAAATGAGGAATCATCGCACGGAACATTTGAAAGGTTGAAAGGTATACACAGTGTGCGGCATAAGTCGCTTTACCGAGAATAATGAAGTCACCTTGAGAAAAATAATGTACCGAGCAAAATTATCTTTTATGTTTGGCTGCACTGATTCGGCAACACTGATATGGCAACACTGAGTTTAGTACGCTGGGTGCAGTATTAAGTTGACTAGCTTGCGTTTTACTACTGTTCAAATTCCAATCTGTGCAGTGTTAATTCTTCTTTTCTTTTGTCCTTACATGATGAATAGAAAATTAGACATCGAACAACGCCGCTTTTCTTCTTAGAAAGTAGTGGCAAACGAAAAAGAATTCTGCTGCAGTAATTGAAGCTTTTGTTCAGCAGTTTCCAGCTGTGCCCCCACGAAGCAGGCAGGCTCTTTACAACTTGGATAAGAAATTTGGGAAAACAGGAAGCATCGCTGATGCAAAAAGAAGTGGTAGACCGAAGTCAATGACAACTGAAGAAAATTTGCAGTGTTGCTGAAGCATCCGTCCATAGTCCTTCAAACATCAACTATACTAGACGTGCATCACAAGAGCTTGGAATTTCAGATCGTTGTGTGAGGCGTATGTTACGAACACTGCAATTGAAACCTTACAAACCAATGTTACTAAAAGCATTGAATGGAGATGATCCCGATTCGATCCGATTCAATCACGAAGACTTTGATACGCCAAGAGTTCGAGTCGTTGAATAATAACAACGAACTGTGCCATCGCTATTTGTTGTTCAGTGGTTCAAAGATGCAACGTGTGTATTGAACATGATGGAGGACACTTTGAACAATTTCTTTAATAAATAATTAATATTATTCTTCACAAGGTGATTTCATTATTCTCGGTAAAGCGGCAGTAGTATAGCCGCAAAAGGTAAAAGTGCAGGAATGTTGCAATTTATTACGTAATGTTGCAATGTTGCAAAGGGGGTGGGGTTGTTGAAAGGGGGTGGGTGCTATGCAACATGTATGTTGCAAAGGGGGTGGGGTGTTATACAACATGCATGTTGCAAAGGGGGTCGGGTGTTGCAAAAAAAATTCATGCAAAGGGGGGTGGGGGATGCTGCAGGTGCAACAAGGGGTCATGAAACTTGGAGGCGGCGTTATCCCCCAAGAGAAAGGAGAGAAAGGAGGAGAGGTGTTCACCTGGCAGGAGCCAAGTGCATATTAAGACCAGCCGAGTAGGCGTTGTCTTATAGGCTCCTAATCAGCCAGTTGGCTTAGAAGGAGCCAAGGGGGGAGGGGTACACCTGAAGGGGTAGAGAGAGAGAGAAAAAGAGAGTATCGGCCTTTGATTGCAAGGGCATGCAACTTGGAGGCGGAGTTCTCCCCCAAGCTATTTTCGTATACCTAACCTAAGAGGCCTCTAAGGGGTTTTCCCAAAGGGCCAGAAAGAGAAAGGACCAGAGGTCCTTGCTCGGCTGGGAGCCGAGCTTGAATGACTCCGTCATCAGCCTCTCGCTCTTTTATAGACCTCTAATCCGGCTGAGTTGCCAGATAGCAATATTTAAAACCATATATTAATCAAAATACCACAATATATTTATATGATGGTAGTTAATCAATACAGAATTTCTTTTAATTGTTGGAATTAAGATTCATCTGTTTATTAAATAAATAATTTAAACACGCTCTTTACACAATAAATCACTTAATTCCTATTTTATTATAAATACCACAATTGAATAACAGTGGGAAAAACGAAAGGAAAAGAAACCTTACGAAGAAAGTTGAAATAAACCAAAACACACGGTCGTCCATTCCCCCCAAACCCCTCACCCCATCTGTGTTTGTGTATATATATATATATATATATATATATATACATATATATATATATATATATATATATATATAGATATAGATATATAGAAAGAATCATAATAACCGTGTCTATTTAATTTTGTCATTCCTATATATATATATATATATATATATATATAAATGGATTTTCACCTTAAAGTGAATTAAAACTAACTTTATTACTTAATTCCTATTTTTATTATATCACAATTGAATAACAGTGGGAAAAACGAAAGGAAAAGAAACCTTGCGAAGATTGGTGAAAATAAACCAAAACACACGGTCGTCCATTCCCCCCAATCTCCTCACCCCATCTGTGTTTGTATATATAAACGAATGAAAAACTCGTGCACACACGCACACACAC
Organism: Bathynomus jamesi; assembly: GCA_023014485.1. Lineage (NCBI taxonomy): Eukaryota > Metazoa > Arthropoda > Malacostraca > Isopoda > Cirolanidae > Bathynomus > Bathynomus jamesi. The sequence continues at coordinate 35,992 of JAJOZX010007434.1, read as the reverse complement.
ACGCCTCTGTACATATCATGTGAATGAAAATCAGAAAAAAATGCCAAACGTATATTTTGTCATTCCTTATATATATATATATATATATATATATATATATATATTATATATATATATATATATATACATGGATTTTCACCTTAAAGTGAATTAAAACATTAACTTTATTACTTAATTCCTATTTTTATTATAAATATCACAATTGAATAACAGTGGGAAAGGAAACTTACGAAGAAAGTTGAAATAAACCAAAACACACGGTCGTCCCCCCTCCTCCCTCATTCCCCCCAAACCCCTCACCCCATCTGTGTTTGTATATATATATATATATATATATATATATATATATATATATTATATATAGAAACAATCATAATAACCGTGTCTATTTAATTTTGTCGTTCCTTATATATATATACCGGGTGAACCAAAAGTAGGTGGACAGTAAATGATAACGTTTATTTTGAGAATACATATACAATTATATTTAATTTTTTTGTATACTATAATACAAAATAAAAAAAAAAATTAACTTATACCAGTACAATACAAAAGCACTGAAAATTTTATCAACGCAGGTGCTCAAATTGCTGTCCATCACAATTTACACAGCTTTGAAGTCTACCTTTCACACTTCGACAAACATTTTTGCACAGGTTTCTTTGTGCATTAATTTCTTGAAATGCATCTCTGATGTAATTTTTCAAATCACCAACACTTCGTGGTTTTCGACTATAAACTTTGTCCTTGAGTACTCCCCAAAAGAAAAAATCCATTGGGGTAAAGTCAGGTGAACGTGCAGGCCATTCAATTGGACCTCTTCGGCCGATCCATTTCTCGGGAATTGTTTCATCAAGATACTCACGGACTGCTCTTGAATAATGTGGAGGGGCCCCATCTTGTTGGAAATAGAGGTCATGTGAATTAGGCTGTTGTTGTAAGTGTGGAACAAATTCATTCATTAGAATTTCGAGATACTTATCACCTGTGACTGTTCCATCAACAAAAATTGGTCCTAAAACACCAGAACTTGAAATACCACCCCAAACAGTGACACCAGGCTGGTTTAGTTGCGGCTCTAATGTTAAATGCATGTTCTCACTATACCAGTAAACACAATTATGTCGGTTAACATGACCTGATAATTTGAAAGAAGCCTCATCAGTCCACACAATGCTATCTAAAATTATTGGATTTCCTTCAATTTCGTTCAGCATGATCTCACTAAATTGCAGCCACCTGTCTGGATCATCCTCCAATAAGCCATGAATTAGCCGTGGACGATAAGCTTTCAACCCAATAGATTTCAGAATTCGTATAATAGAGGTTTGTGAAATGTCCAGTTCTGCTGAGGCTCTTCTGGTGGACTTTTTGGGACTGTGAACAAATGCTTCGGCAACAAGTTGCTTATTGTCCTCTGTGCAAACTGTTTTGGGTCGACCAGTTCTTGGGGCATTAAGAATTGAGCCAGTGGCATCAAATTTGTCACGAATGCGGTAAATGGTTTGTCTCTTTGGGGCTTGAGTACCAAATGTTTCAACCCATTTTGTTCTAACAGTTTCAGTATTTTGATTTCCAATACTCTTTTAACACCCATTTTCTGGCATCAGTATTTAGATTATTTGCCATTATGGGTTCTCTGAACTATCTGAAAAGAAAAAAGATTAAATTTAAATAAATTTAGTTATAATATTTAATATAATATAACACAAACACCATAGTTATAATGAACACCATAGTTATAATATAATATAACACAAACCCTATTCAACCTACTGTCCACCTACTTTTGGTTCACCCGGTATATATATAAATGGATTTTCACCTTAAAGTGAATTAAAACATTTAAAAATCACTAAACAATTAAAAGAAACCTTACGAAGATAGGTGATTGTATATATAATGAACGAATGAACAAATCGTGCACACACACACACACGAGGAATCGTTTCCCGACTCGAAGCACACCTGTTTGCCCAGAGGCCTTTTTGAAATGACCACAATTTGACCTTTCTTCCAGTCTACTCGGGGTAAACATCGCTTCACTCCGATTCTTAATTTTGCTGTTGTATTTTTATTTACGCGTAATTTGTATGGTGTCATATTCTTAGATAACATCTCTGTTATTGAAAGATATACACACAATTATATTAAATAATAATCAGCGAAATAAACAAGGTGGGCAAACCTGAAAGTACTAATAGTTATATATATATATATATATATATATATATATATATATATATATATATATATATATAGAAAGAGAGAGAGAGTTGTGTTCATTCTTTTAAAATAAATAAAGGAATGGATATATATATATATATAGGGTGGTACAAATTACAGTAGTAATAATAATTAACTCTTTCTCGCCGAATATAAACGGATTTTCGCCTTAAAGTGAATTAAAACATTAAAAAATCACTAAACAATTAAAAGAATTCGTTCCATTAGCATATTCTCAAATCTACACATACACACACACACACACACACACACACACACACACACACACACACACACACGAGGAAAGGGATACCGACAATCTGCGTCAACTCAAAACACACGTGTTTGCACTGAGGCCTTTGAAAGGTATGGGCGACCGCGAAGGAATTTTGTTCGAACTTCCTCTCTCTCTCTCTCATAGACGCAATTCACCTCCTCTTCTAGCTTTTTCGTGCGTTTGACTTGTAAATAAAAAATGTTTTTATTTAATGCGTTGATTATTTCTCTTTACTTGCAAACTTGTATGGCGTCATCTTCTTAGTTTATTGAAATGAATGAATAAAAATGGAAAGGTATATTATTATTATTACTATTATCATTATTATAAATTTTTCAAAATTAACACACACACACACACGCGCACACACACACACACACGCGCACACACACACACACACACACACACACACACACAGATTTTTGTCAGAGGAAGTGAGGGTCACACACACACACACTATATATATATATAGGGTGGTACAAATTACAGTAGTAATAATAATAATTAACTCCTTTTCGCCGAATTTGAAAGATCTGGAGTTATAATTTCAATAAAGAACAGAGTTAAAATAAATCAGATGATTGAGCGCGAAAGCTGAACCGTGCACCCTTTGCATTAAGCAAACGTGGTTGCGACTTGCAACGAACTATGTACACCCTTCTAAAGGCCTGGAAGCAGCTGTTACCCTTAAAAGCCCAAATCTCCAAATCAATATGGCTTCCGTAATAATAGAACAACGGAAATGGCTATTTTAAATCTTATGGAAAATGTAAATATAGCTAAGGAGAACAAAGAAATAATGATATCAATATTTATGGATTTCAGTAAGGCGTTTGATGTAATAGACCATAATATTCTACTTGATAAATTGTATTGCTACGGTTTTAGAGGGGCAATCAGTGATTGATTTAAAAGTTATTTGCCAGATAGATAAAATTTTGTATCAGTAAATAAGGTTTGTTCCACTAAAGCGCTTGCCAAACATGGTGTGCCACCGGTCTCAGTGCTAGATCCACTGTTTTTATTATATATAAATGACCTTCCACGTTCATCTGATATACTGAACTTCATATTGTTTGCAGATGATACAACTCTCTTTTTCTTGCAAAGATTTAATACAGCTAAGAATATATTTCATTCAGAATTCATCATTGTAATGAAGTGGTTGGCCACCAATAAACTCTTCCTAAATACCAGTAAAACAAATTTCATGATTTTTTACTAATAAAAGAAATGTATATCTTGATGAATTTAATGTTAATGAAATCGCCATAAAGGAGTGTACTGTAACAAAATTTCTTGGTGTAATGCTAGATAAGAATCTGCAATGGAGTGATCATGTAAATTATATCGCGAAAAAGATTTCAAGGAGCGTTGCTATAATGTTTTCGATTCACTTTACACACACACACACACACACACACACACACACACACACACATCCCGGAAATTTCAATGCATTTTTCATCTCTCCGTGGAGCAGAACGAATCACACGTGTTTACCCTGAGACCTTTTTGAAAGGATTCTATGTCAAATTACCCTCTCTGTCTCGGCAAATCCTTCACTCGATTCCTTCAATTTGGTCCCTTGCTTTTAATGTATATGAAATTATATTTTATTAAATGCGTTGCTTATTTCTCTTTACTTGCAAACTTGTATGGCTTCATCTTCTTAGTTTATTGAAATTAATGAATAAAAATGGAAAGGTATATTATTATTATTATTATCATTGTTATTATCATTATTATAATTTTTTCAAGATTAACACACACACACACTATATATATATATATATATATATATATATATATATATATATATATATATATGTGTGTGTCTATTTTGTTTTGGCAAACCTTTCATGCGTTTCAAAAACAGAAAAAATATTACGCGCTTTTCACCTTTAAGTAAAATACGCGCTTTTCACCTTAAAGTGAATTAAAACAATTTTACGAAAAAGAAAAGGAAATTCAGAGTTAAGCTATATTTAATTTCCTTGTAGAGACAGATGAACAAGCCACGGAGAACTCTATCATTATCATTAAAACTTTTGTAAAAGCTCTCTCTCTCTTGTGGGGGAAAAACCAATATTTTTAATATAAATAATTTCTTTTTATCATAACTCATCCGAGCAGCGATGTTAAGCGACGTTGGATCTGGGTAGTAGTTGGATGGGAGACCGTCCTCCGCAACAACTAATTTACGCTCGGTGACGGGAGTGAAATACACACGCACTTATTTTTTATTTAATACACATGTAGATTTAATTAATATCGTCAACACTTTAAAACCATCTCTGAAAAATTCTGAGCAGTTATGTCTTACACTAACCGACACATCTAATATGAATTAAATAAAAAACATTACTTCATTCGCATGTACATAGTATCATTAAAAACGCTTTGTGTAAAAGCTCTCTCTCTCTTTTCGGGGGAAAACCAATATTTTTAATATAATTAATTAATTTCTTTTTTAGCAGACAAAAATTTGCAAATGTGCGGGGAGACCGTCCTCCGCAACAACCAACTCGGCGAAGGGAGTGAAATAAATATGCACTTATTTTTTATTTTTTATTGAATACACATGTAGAAATAATTAAATAATATCTCCGAAACCTTCCTCCAATATCACAGTGGACACACTCGAGTCTGCTTGTGCATAACCTGAGTCCTCTCTCCTCAGGATTAGTACGCGCGGAGAATCAGGAATCGGAGACTCGCCTCCTGAAGGAGGGCAGACATGGTTCAGCATGAAATCCTGAACTGGGGGTATACATCTTTCGTATAGCCATTCGAACTCTGAATCTGACATCAGTAACGTGGTGTTCGAATATCGCAAAGAACGTTTGCTGACTGAGCTCAATGAAAAAGCTGCATTGTTCTCGTCACTTATATCTGAAAAATCTAACCTAAAGAATGAAAAATAGATACGTTTAATCGGGATTAAGCATACGAAACATGCTCTTAATATACGTAATTTTATTTTACATGAAATTATATCTTTTAAATATGACCTATATATTTTTATATAGAATTTAATTGACCATTCTATTGAATTTCATAAAATTATCGTTGTAGCTATAGCTTAAGACAGTAGTTCTTACCTTGCTTTCTTTCGGGGATGCGTGTCATCAGAGGACGACGAGGCACTACGTGGTCTGCGCGAAGACTCCCTTACTCTATTCGGTGTTGAAGTACTCGGTCCCTCAAATATACGACTTGAATAGCTGAAATACAATATAATAATAATAAACCGTAATTTCGTTACTAATAATTCATTTTACGTAAGGTTCCTACCTTGCAATTTTTCCTGTAATATACATAATTTTATTTTCCATGAAATTGCATCCTTTAATTATGAGCTATATATTTTTATATAGAAAATAATTGTATGATCTATTGAATTTCATAAAATTATCGTTGTAGCTATAGCTTAAGACAGTAGTTCTTACCTTGCTTTCTTTCGGGGATGCGTTATCAGACGACGACGAGGCACTACGTGGTCTGCGCGAAGACTCCCTTACTCTATTCTGTGTTGAAGTACTCGGTCCCTCAAATATACGACTTGAATAGCTGAAATACAATATAATAATAATAAACCGTAATTTCGTTACTAATAACTCATTTTACGTAAGCATAAATAGCATCAAGGCATTAGTTAATTAATGCATGAAATAATAAACGTGCAACTAATATGTACTTTGCTTTAATACGTTTAGTTTAAAGCACTGTGCTATACTTCACATAAAACCTTTCCAAAGTGCATAACTAATTAAATATATATATATGCATAACTTCAGTGTTATGTGCGCTAAAAAGGGAGATTGACATTAATGTTTAATATCTTTCTCTTCTTGAAATACACAATTTATGAATTGACTCATGCTTATTTATTAATCAATGGTAAGAAACTAAAGCCTAACACATATTCAATACATATAATAATAATAATAATAATAATAAAATATCTTTACATTAGTATTTCTTTTTTTATTTGATTGGACATTCAAAATCATTATAAAGGCAATATTAACTAACCTCGATAGGCCCCTGGCATGCCGTTGTCGTCGTCGTTTGGTATATCTGTTGGCATCGTGGAAACCAGTCGATTCCCCGCTCACGTCGGCAAAATACCTTGCGTCATCCTCATTACTGTAAAAGAGTATAATAACTATACATATTCCGAAATATGGATAAATGCAATGATTGATCTTTAAATTATGTCGGAAATAATATTTTTAAAGTAATTTTTAAATTCTAGATTTATCACAAACAAAACAATGGTTAGAATGATCACCACTACAAAAATGCATGCCCTGATATTACTCAGCTACAATTTCGTTATGATGAAGATATAATTTTGACAAAGAAAATCATCAAACCTGTGTAAGATAGCCATCCTATATCAAGAACCTTTTCCTGCTGTGACAAATAATGAACTGCTATAATTGTAGGGGCTTCCCATATGCCTATAGTAACTTTCTAGCCACGCCCACACTTAGTTGGGGTACGGCCCTTCACTCACAGGAGAGAGAGAAACAATACACACACACACAAACACACCACACACACACACACCACACACATCTTTACAATTGCCTGAGGTTAATCATCAGGTATATAAACGGGCGTAATTATATTATTTCGCGTTGGTACTTACTTTGAAATATTCGTTAGGTCGAGACAATTCACGGAAGCATGGCTAATCACTCCGACATAGACTGTTTGACCTTAAGCGAATCTCAAATAGAGCGTGTAAAGGCTCTGGTTGCCGACGTTGATGAGAACATCGAAGAGGTAATAAGGTAACGAAATTCATAATCTTAGGCAACATTATACATTCATATATTTAAAAGATGACTCATTAGGTCCTATTCCCTTTTATGAATATGTTAATTATATATTTTTCACAATAATGCGATTTTCTTTGCTTTTTCTAGATGCTACAATGTGAAAGATGTTGATGATGACGAGTGTGTTGTAATAACCGTTATTGCAGACGGTGTCTCTTCAAAGCCCGCCATACTATCAAGACTGAGCGGCGACCACAGTCAGTCAAGACGATTCCTGAAGACGATATATACTTTCCAGAATATACACGCGAAGAGGAGAAAATAATATTGGCTATGGTATTGAAAGCGGAAGCTACGTTAAATCCATACCATCGTTTTCCCACTCATACAAAAATTGAGGTTATAGATCTGGTTTCAGACGATGAAGAAGAACAGCACACGTAAGTAACTTTTTATATTCTCGATAAAATACCAATGAGCTGTTTCGCAAAGTATAAACTAAGATAAAATGCTGATATAAGGCTTGTGTAGTATGCCTAAACTAGATTTTATTGAGTTACTCCGTGAAGATAAATATTGCGTGAGTTAAATGCAACTTCTATGCATACAAATTATATACTGTGCAAGCGAATTAAGGAAATAGTATATTAGATTGTTTTACGATGAAATTCATGAGTCATCATCTTTTCCAAACTATATATATATATATATATATATATATATATATATATATATATATATATATATTATATACGGTATATATATATATATATAAATATGTAGGCACTTATTATGTTATAGAAAAGAAATATTTCTACTCCACAGCCGATCTCAATGTAAAATTGGCACATCCACGTTTACTGAACAGCCGGGGCCTTCTGCTGCTATCTCTATTGCAAAGCATGATGTTGCAAAGCCGGCTGTATTATCTACCTCCAACGAGTCTGCTAGGGAAAAAAAGCCGCCTAGTGCAAAGTAAGTTGATACATCATTCAATGCTAGAACGCCACTTTCGATATCAAATATTTATTACTTAATTATCTCATTACAAGCAATGTATTTATACAATAAGGGTCTTTCAAAGGATAAGTTCAAGATTATTTCATTTAACAGATAGTGAAAAATATTACTACTACAACATAATTTATTTATTACTTAATTATCTCGTTACATGCAGCGTATTTATACATTATTCTCAAATGAAAGGAGCTAAGAATATTTTTCTTTTTCTTGACGTTTCCACAGGAAGCACAAGTTGTATGCTACCTACTATGATAGCTCGGATGATTTTCAACCTGTGCAGGAAAGGCGTATAAACCGACTAAGAAAGCGCAGAAAAATATACCACACAGGTTTTACTGATGAGGAAGGTTTCGGCGATATTATTTAATTTCTACATGTATTCAATAAAAAATAAAAAATAAGTGCATATTTATTTCACTCCCTTCGCCGAGTTGGTTGTTGTGGAGGACGGTCTCCCCGCACATTTGCAAATTTTTGTCTGCTAAAAAAGAAATTAATTAATTATATTAAAAATATTGGTTTTCCCCCGAAAAGAGAGAGAGCTTTTACACAAAGTTTTTAATGATACTATGTACATGCGAATGAAGTAATGTTTTTTATTTAATTCATATTAGATGTGTCGGTTAGTGTAAGACATAACTGCTCAGAATTTTTCAGAGATGGTTTTAAAGTGTTGACGATATTAATTAAATCTACATGCGTATTAAATAAAAAATAAGTGCGTGTGTATTTCACTCCCGTCACCGAGCGTAAATTAGTTGTTGCGGAGGACGGTCTCCCATCCAACTACTACCCAGATCCAACGTCGCTTAACATCGCTGCTCGGATGAGTTATGATAAAAAGAAATTATTTATATTAAAAATATTGGTTTTTCCCCCACAAGAGAGAGAGAGCTTTTACACAAAGAGTTTTAATGATAATGATAGAGTTCTCCGTGGCTTGTTCAGCTGTCTCTACAAGGAAATTAAATATAGCTTAACTCTGAATTTCCTTTTCTTTTTCGTAAAATTGTTTTAATTCACTTTAAGGTGAAAAGCGCGTATTTTAAGGTGAAAAGCGCGTAATATTTTTTCTGTTTTTGAAACGCATGAAAGGTTTGCCAAAACAAAATAGACACACATATATATATATATATATATATATATATATATATATATATATATATAGTGTGTGTGTGTGTGTGTGTGTGTGTTACCCTCACTTCCTCTGACAAAAATCTGTGTGTGTGTGTGTGTGTGTGTGTTAATCTTGAAAAATTTATAATAATGATGATAATAATAATAATAATAATATACCTTTCCATTTTTATTCATTCATTTCAATAAACTAAGAAGATGATGCCATACAAGTTTGCAAGTAAAGAGAAATAAGCAACGCATTTAATAAAATATAATTTTATATACATTAAAAGCAAGGGACCAAATTGAAGGAATCGAGTGAAGGATTTGCCGAGACAGAGAGGGTAATTTGACCTAGAATCCTTTCAAAAAGGTCTCAGGGTAAACACGTGTGATTCGTTCTGCTCCACGGAGAGATGAAAAATGCATTGAAATGTCCGGTGTGTGTGTGTGTGTGTGTGTGTGTGTGTGTGTGTGTGTGTGTGTAAAGTGAATTGAAAACATTATAGCAACGCTCCTTGAAATCTTTTTCGCGATATAATTTACATGATCACTCCATTGCAGATTCTTATCTAGCATTACACCAAGAAATTTTGTTACAGTACACTCCTTTATGGCGATTTCATTAACATTAAATTCATCAAGATATACATTTCTTTTATTAGTAAAAAATCATGAAATTTGTTTTAATGGTATTTAGGAAGAGTTTATTGGTGGCCAACCACTTCATTACAATGATGAATTCTGAATGAAATATATTCTTAGCTGTATTAAATCTTTGCAAGAAAAAGAGAGAGTTGTATCATCTGCAAACAATGTGAAGTTCAGTATATCAGATGAACGTGGAAGGTCATTTATATACAGGGTGTCCCAGAATTAATTATCTATTTCAATGAAATCGGACAAATTTTTTTAAAAACACACTTTTATTTATGTTTATCATGTTTAATATGTGTTAAAAATGTATAAATTTCTAAATTTTTTCATAATTTTATTTTCATAATTTTTTTATTATCTGGTCCAATGAAAGACCGTCTGAAGTCATAGAATGGCAGAGACTCTCCAAAAGTTAACGTGTGGCTTGGAATGACCAAATCCAAAATTTATGGCCCATTCTTCTTTGCGGAAGCAACTGTAACAGATACCGTCTACCTTGATATGCGTCAGCAGTTTTTCGAACCACAGCTTCTTGATGATGGCATTCTTGATAATGTTGTGTTTCAACAAGATGGAGCACCATGTCATTATGCTCTAATTGTTCGAGAGTACCTCAACAGACGCCTTCCGAATCGGTGGATGTGACGTGGAGGACCTCGACCTTGGCCTCCGCGTTCTCCGGATTTGAACCCCTGGATTTCTTTGCATGGGGTTTCATAAAAACAAAGGTTTATCGCCAAAAGATCAATGCTTCTTGTTGAAACAACATTATCAAGAATGCCATCATTAAGAAGCTGTAGTTCGAGAAACTGCTGAAGCATATCAAGGTAGACGGTACCTGTTACAGTTGCTGCCGCAAAGAAGAATGGGCCATAAATTTTGGATTTGGTCATTCCA
>JAJOZX010007434.1:0-22500 GCA_023014485.1 Bathynomus jamesi | reverse complement strand
CACAAGCAAATATCGATCTCGTAGGGACAAGAATATTGAGTCAAGAAGAACCTGGGATGCATTTAACGCCAAATGAAATAGCCATGGAAATAGGAATATCTGACAGAAGTGTTCGGCAAACAGAAAAATTTGACTTAAACTTGAAGACATACAAACGAGTTTCAGTAGGAGCTTTAATTGACATTCAAAAGCAAAATCGCTTTTTATGTTGCCAACAATTACTCGTTAGAGTTTCATCGCGCACAGTTCGTACGATATGGTTTAGTGATGAAAAAATATTTACAGTTAGTATACCAATTAATAAACAGAATGATCGTGTATATGCCACTGTCACAAGGAAACGTGATATAACGCCTGAAAAGCTGTTAACAGAAACAGAGATTTTCTCCTAGTGCAGCATTTTCAAAACTCAGAAAGACAAGGATAGTTTTTGTAGATATTAGACAAGGTACACCATCTTGCTGGAAAACGAAGTTATCACCGCATATTTGTCATCGCGCCACAGCCACAGTTGATTACCTGAGACAAACAGCCCCTGATTCCATAGAACCTGCAATGTGGCCGGCCAAAAGCCCGGATTTAAATCCGTTGGACTACTCAGTGTAGAAAGCAATAAAAATAAAGGTTTACCGCCCTGGTCATCAAATCCGAAATGTTCAACAACTAAGAGCTACAATCGTGGACGAATGGCGTAGCATATCACAGCTATTTCTCAACAGTGTTATCGATGAGTGGCGAATGTATCTTGAGCTCTGGAGGGATAATGACGGAGGGCATTTTGAACATCTCTTGTCATGATGTGTAAGATAAGTGATCTATAGTGACAAAAGGTTGTTTTAAAGTTTGTTTACATTATTTGTTTAAAATATACATTTAAAGTAATGACCTAGTTCTTTTGCCATACCCAGTGTATATATATATACACATACATATACAGAGACAGCGCAGTAACATCCTTTGCCGATGACACAAAGATCAGTAGAAAAATAAGAAACCCAGAAGATATAGGATCTCTACAAACAGACATGAACAGAATCTAAAAGTGGATGGAAGACAACAATATGAAGTTTAACACTAAGAAATTTCAACTGTTACGATACGGAAAAAGAGAAGACCTAAAATCCATGGAATATTATACCCAAATCTTACTCTGAACCCTGTAACTCCCCAAACAACGGTGGAAAGTAGAAAAGGAAGACTGTGTCGTGTTCCCAAGTTAAAGGCGAGACAGGGAACATCCCTAACCCTGAAAGAAAATAGTTTTGTTGTGAGAGGACCAAACTGTTTAATCAGCTGCCCAAAGACCGAAGGAACACGAATAGTGTTGCAGGGGATATCTTCAAAAGATTAGACGCCTGGCTCAGAACAATCTCCGATGAGCCGTGCGTACCTGGCTAATGGTATGTGAGATGGAGAGTACAAGAAACCAACTCACTACTTCACCAGGCCAACTCGAGAAGAGGGGAGACAAGCTTGACTTTCGTGAAATGAGGAATTATCGCACGGAACCTTTGAAAGGTATATATATATATATATATGGAACCTTTTATTATAAATGAAATGTGCGTATAGTTGATGTAAAATGCAAACACTGATTTGTTATTCAGCTGGTTTGTTAAATATGTTGTGCGAAGAAATAACTGGAATGGTTTCCTTGTGCCTTCTTCAGTAGGTAAAACTTGTAGTTGTAGTAACTTTATTGCAATAGAAGTTGATGTGCCGACTGCACAGGGATTCGAACTCACTACAGTGGATTAAAATCCAATGATGCTAACCACTATAACACCAGGGTGTAATAGCGGCCTATATACATATATAAATTTCAATATACACTCTCTCTCTCTCTCTCTGAAACATTATAACATATATATATATATATATATATATATATATATATATATATATATATATATATATATATATATATATATATATATACGCCAACCTCAAAATTCTCAGATTCCATTACAGAGTAAAGAAACTGGGTAAAAGATCCCCATTCTCCAACCCCAAATATTTTTCTCTGTGGTGATTTTAATTTTCCATTTATGAAATATAAAAGGATAAGAAAAAAATATATGCATACACCAGGACAAGGAGGGCAACGGGAAGACCAGGAGCAGGTAAAAATGCTACTAGCTCTAGCTGATGAATTTATGTTAACACAAGAAATAACAGAAAACACACGAAAAAACAACTGCCTAAATTTGGTATTCACAAACAACAGCAACCTAATTGATAACGTAGAAATATCCCCAACTATAATATCGGGTCACAACATTATTGAAATAACAACCAATATAAAAGCAACAGGAAAGGAAAGAACACGAACAACAGAAAGAAGCAAATTCGAAATTTTTAATTTTCACTCCAAAACTATAAACTGGGAATATGTTGCATCCACCATTGAAGTAATAGATTGGAAAACCATCTTCAAGGCCAAGACAACGGAAGAGATGCTAATGACCTTGAGGAGAAGACGCTGGAAATTGTGGAAAGACATGTCCCAAAAATATAACAAAGAGGAAAGAGAAGCAGGTTCGAGAGACAAAAGAGGTCATTGTTCCGAAAGAGAAAAAGAGTGACTACAAAATTAAGTAATTGTAAAGATAACAACATCAGAAAAATATTAAATGATAAACTGCAGAGTATCGATTGCGTCATACAGAAACTAATTGAGAAGCATACAGAAAAAGAAGACGACGACGCTATAAAAGCGATAAAGGTTAACTCAAAGTACTTCTATAATTTTGCAAAAAGGAAGTCGAAAAACCACACGTCTATCGGACCTTTGAAAAACGAAGACAGTGCTTTATCTGATGATCTAACAGAAGTATCTGAAATATTAAGAGCTCAGTACGAATCATCTTTCAGTATCCTAAAAACTGACAAACTGATATGCGATAGAAACGCGTTCTTTGAAGAAGAACAACAAGGGGAAAGTAAACGGACTTCGACTTTAAATGATTAAATGATAAACTGCAGAGTATCAATTGCGTCATACAGGAACTAATTGAGAAGCATACAGAAAAAGAAGACGACGCTATGGAAGCGATAAAGGTTAACTCAAAGGACTATAATTTTGCAAAAAGGAAGTCGAAAAACCACACGCCGATCGGACCTTTGAAAAACGAAGACTGATTTATCTGATGATCTAACAAGTATCTGAAATATTAAGAGCTCAGTACGAATCATCTTTCAGTATTCCAAAAACTGACAAACTGATATGCAATAGAAACGCGTTCTTTGAAAAAGAACTACAAGGGGAAAGTATAACGGACTTCGACTTCACGACAGATTGTATTACACAAGCTATAGGGAAACTAAAAGCACACTCAGCGGCAGGACTGGACAAATGGAATGCCACACTGATCAAAAACCGCAAGAATACAATCGCTGAGCCCCTATATTGGATATGAGACGATCACAAGACACGGACATCCTGAAGAGCGCGAACGTAGTCCCAATATATAAAGGAGGAGATCGATCCGAGGCCAAAAACTATAGGCCAGTGTCGCTTACATCGCATCTCACTAAAATATTTGAAAGAATAGTTAGACAGAAAATCTGACTTTTTGGAAACTCAGAAAAAATTAAATGATAACCAACCTGGATTTTGGTCAGGCAGATCATTCCTATCACAACTAATGGAACACAACAACAACATTATTGATGCACTGGAAAGTAATGAAAACTATGATGTAATATACACAGACTTTGCCCAAGCGTTCGATAAATGTGACCATAGAATCATAATACATAAACTGAAATATATGGGAATAACAGGAAAAGTAGGGAAATGGATATATAATTTCCTTAGTGAGCGGCGGCAAGTCGTTACAGTACAAGGAATATCTTCATCAGAATCAGAGATCCTCAGCTCAGTACCACAAGAAACAGTATTAGCTCTACTACTCTTCATAATCATGCTAACTGACATAGCTGAAGACGTTACCAGAGACAGCATAGTAACATCCTTTGCCGATGACACAAAGATCAGTAGAAAAATAAGAAACCCAGAAGATATAGGTTCTCTACAAACCGACATAAACAGAAACTACAAGTGGACGGAAGACAACAACATGAAGTTTAACACTGAGAAATTTCAACTATTACGGTACGGAAAAAGGGAGGACCTAAATTCCATGGAATATTATACCCCAAATGGACAGGAAATTCAGAGAAATTCTAAAGCAAAAGATTTAGGAGTTGTAATGACTGATGATGCGAAGTTTGTAAAACAAAATAAGATAGCAGTAAACAGAGCAAAGAGAATAACTGGGCAGATACTGAGAACCTTTAAACAAAGGGATAGGAATATAATGATTCCTCTACTGAAAACACTGATCATACCCAAATTGGAATACTGCTCGGTCCTAACATCCCCATATAAAAAAGACATTAGACAGCTAGAAGGGATTCAGAAAAGCTTCACAGCCAAGATCAATGGGTGCAAAGAACTAAATTACTGGGAAAGGTTACGCGAATTAAACCTATATTTGCTGGAAAGGAAAGAGAGAGATACACTATTATTTACACTTGGAAAATAATGGAGAAACTAGTCCCTAATCTTACTCTGAACCCTGTAACTCCCCAAACAACAGTGGAAAGTAGAAAAGGAAGACTGTGTCGTGTTCCCAAATTAAAGGCTAGACAGGGAACATTCTTAACCCTGAAAGAAAATAGTTTTGTTGTGAGAGGACCAAGACTGTTTAATCAGCTGCCCAAAGACACGAGTGGTGTTGCGGTGGACATCTTTAAAAGATTAGACGCCTGGCTCAGAACAATTCCCGATGAGCCGGGCGTACCTGGCTATGTGAGGTGGAGGGTACAAGAAACCAATTCACTACTTCACGAGGCCAACTCGAGAGGAGGTGAGACAAGCTTGAACTTCGTGAAATGCATCATCGTACGGAACATTTGAAAGGTGTGTGTGTGTGTGTGTGTATATATATATATGTAGAAGCATAACGGAAAATTCCTTTTCCTCGCCTGCCTCACATGGCTGTAAGCTTTCCAAACACATGGGCAAGAACCTTCACCAAGGAACGCTTATTTTACTTTTTGTTTCTCGAAAGTGCCGGACAAATTTTGTAGGTCTCCTGGTCCTTCGAGCGTCACCGAGCCTATAAAAGTGCCAGTCCCCTTTAGGTCGCCCCTCATTGCCCTCTTCTCAAGTCTTCACTTCACATCTCGTTCTGTTCCTTCGTCACGTAACGCCACTTGATCTCAGCCGGCCGCTTTCCTTCAAAACTCCTTTCAGGCATACACGAAGTTGGTAATTTCTGTTGAGGCCTACTACCATTTCAACGCCTCCGGAAGCAACCTCACTTCTGCAAGATTCAACTCGCGCCATTCTTCCGGTCCCTTTGCCTCACTCAACATTCATCCATTTCGACTTGCGATTCTTCATTTCTATTCAACGAGTACTTTGTCATTGAAACAGGCTCGTAGGCTCTCGCTTCTTCCCAGTCTACCTCCGAGGAAACCCAGGCCTGTAAACCTCACGTAGGCTACCAGCACATTTGGCCGACCGTTTATTCCGTCATGCTAAACTACTTTTGCTTATCCTACAAACTCAATATACCCCAAGCCTAACCGAATAGGCTATCTTCAAAGTGTCCCTCAATTCTTTCAAACGAACTCACGCATTTACGATCGCTATTTGGCTTAATCTGTACTCTCGTTACCTCAGTTATTATTTGCTTAATTACTTATTGTTGTGTGTCCAATACCATATATCTCTCATTACCTTAATTATTGTTTCTTTTCACTATTGTAGCATTTAACTCTTATACTTTATGTAAACCATTTCTTAGTGTTAATAATCAGTCATTGTAATATTGTACAATTACCGTATACATAATTGTTAATCACTGTGAACAAATAATTATTTTATATTTCTAATTAAACAAAAAACCATAAAGTCATTTCATTTCTAGCTGCTTATTAAATATTGCTTGTTTAGCTGAAAAGTCAAATTGGTAACCCAATATCATTTAAGTTTATTTTACATATTATAGTGGACCTACCATTGTGCCACTATATATATATATATATATACACAAACTCAGAATGGTCCCCTGAGAAACTTATATGTTAAACACAGACCGTGCATGGAACAAGGAACTCTTCTGGGAAAATTAAATCCACTATAGTCCGAATAAGTAATGGTAAATGACAAATACCATAGTTTTTCTTTTTCATGATGCTAGCCCGACGTGGGCAACGGGTTCCTTGTTCCATGCACGGTCTGTGTTTAACATATAAGTTTCTCAGGGGACCATTCTGAGTTTGTGTATATTAAACGGACGTGTTACGTGCCTTGAAAAGTGGACGCTCAATGTCCCGGTTGAGGTTTAAGTTTTGTTTTTTTGGCTAAAAATACAATAGTTACCCCTTTTTCTTTGATTTATTCAATCCGACGTGAATGCAACGAGTCTTTTACTTATATAGAGGTTCTGAATGTAGTGGGACTAGGCTTGCTTTAAACCCTAGATCCATGTCCCAAAGCTGGATCCTGTCTGCTTTGCAGATAGCTGGTGAGGGAAGCTATATTTATGGGACCTCTTTGCGAGAGACCCGTTGCCCACGTCGGGCTAGCATCATGAAAAAGAAAAACTATGGTATTTGTCATTTACCATTACTTATTCGGACTATAGTGGATTTAATTTTCCCAGAAGAGTTCCTTGTTCCATGCACGGTCTGTGTTTAACATATATATATATATATATATATATATATACATTTTAACTGCAAACACGCAGTATAATTAACGTAAAATATATATATATATATATATATATATATATATATATATATATATATATATATATATATACACTAAATGACCCAATTTTTACACCATTTTTGTTGTCAGTTACTGAAGTTACATTTGCTCTTGGAGGTGTAGACTTACTTTATCAAATTTTTAGTCACTTACACTCGCGTTAAGGTAAGATAAGATTCCATCAAAAAGTTTTATAAACTTTATACAGAAAGGAGGGGCCAAGGGAGAATGCCCGCAACTCCATCCCCAATAGAAAAAAAAGCCAAAATCGAAGTCCAAAGTTTTCCAGATGCTTGAACACTCTGCTCTTGAAAGACTGGAGGTTATAAACAATGGGAAAGATGGAGTGAAGAAGATTGCTCCAGAGTTCACCGGTTGAATAGATGAAGGATTGAGAATACCGATTAACCTTTGCGTTAGGAAGTTGGACAGAAAAGAGATGAAAGATCTCCTTCAAGAAGGAGGCATGCAGTTAGAGTTCGGAAGAGCAGCAGCAGCAGCAGTTCCGTTATAACAGTGATAGTAAAGAGAGAGCGACGCAGCAATATTGCGACGAAGAGAAAGGGATTGACGACAGTCAGTAAGTGGTGGGGAATTGATGAGACGAAAAGCCTTTGATTCCATGCAGTCAAGTAAAGCTATGTATGTTGAGCCACCTCATAAAAGGAGAAGTGTACACCATACACGGGCGGACAAGATCCTTGTACAGAGACAGCAACTGAGTGGGGCTGAAGAAAATGTGGAGTCGTTACAGTACATCTAACCTTTTAGAAGCAGTTTTAGAAAGAGATTATATGTGATCTTTCCAGGAAATATATATATATATATATTTCATTGACATCCCTGGTGAACTAGTTCACTTTTCTATCCTAAATAACCTGGAGCAGATTGTACAGCACCCTACTCGTATCTCCGGTAACCTTGGAGATACGCCCAACATTGTGGATTTATTTCTTACCTCTCATCCTTCTTAATCTGTAAAGTTTGTTTTCTCTGTTGGGCTCTTTGGGCCTTTGGCACTTCGGCGCCGCTGATTGGGAGGCCCTTACGCAGTACTTCTGTGATTTCCCATGGATTGATTACTGCTTTCGTGGCCAGGGCCCTTCCGAGTGTGCTGAGCGCATCACGGAGGTGATTCTGTCGGGCATGGTGGCGTACGTTCCATATTCGACTCCTAATACTAGTGCAAAAAAACCTTGGTTTAACTTTACTTGTTCTAATGCTATCCGAAACAGAGAGGAAGCTTTCAGATGGTACCGTCGCTTTCCAACTCCTGACTCTCATTCAGCTTATATTTCTGCCCAGAATCGTGCAAAATCTGTTATTCGACTTGCCAAAAATTCCTTCATCCGACAAAAATGTGAAAATCTATCCAATTCTAATTATTCTCGTTCTTTCTGGCATCTAGCTAAGAACCTCTCCAACAACTTTACTTCTTCTTTCCCTCCTCTTTTCCATTCCGACGGCTCAGTTGCCGTCTCTTCTTCTGACAAAGCTGAACTCTTCACTCAAAGTTTCGCTTACAATTCATCCCTGGACGATTCCGGTGCTGTTCCTCCACATCTTCCCCCCCCCCCTGACTTTATCATTTCTGAAATTAGAATATCTTCGAGAGGTTTTTTTCTGACCTATCTGGACTCAACTTTAGGAAGGCGTACGGTCCTGATGTGTTCCTCCTCTTGTTCTTAAGAACTGTGCTGACACCCTGCCTAGGAAGACTCTTTCGTCTTTATCTCTCATCTGGTCTCTCATATTTTCACCATTCAAGTCTTCAACACAGTACATGACCACCACCCCTTTAGGCTTTATAGATCTACCTAAACAAATTTCCTGTGTCCAGCCCTGTTCAAAACCTTTCTTGAACTTTCCTCCTGGTTGTGAAACACGAACATATCGATTTTGAAACGTTCTACCAAAGATAATGCGCTGGGCCTATTTTAACCCCGGTTCTGTATATGTTCCTCTTTCAAAAACTTCGGTAGGAGTTGTCCAATTCATGTGGTGACAAGAACGATTGAGGATGATGCTAACTGATACAGAATGCCTAAATATCTGTAAGTAATTTTGTCTGTAAAATAACGATGCATACGCTTCTTGATGGTACGTTGTACCCTTTCAGCTAAAGAAGCTTTATGCACAGAGTTACTGTTATAATAACGAATGTTAAATTCAGCCAACATGTTTTGAAAAGATCTACCTATGAACTCTCTCTAAATCTATACAGAAAGCTTTGTAGCTTTAGCAACTGTTTCAGACGTTTTATTTTTAAGAGGTATGAGCCATAAGTATCTGGAGACTACATCCATTAAAAACAATATATAGCGGTAATCATCATTATATTGTACGATAAGTATCTTTGCATATCATTCAAATCTGCCTGTGCTACAATGTCCACCGCTGCTGCTTTTGTTTTAGCAGTGTTAAACCTTCGCGCAGGCTTATAAAGACCATATGTAATGTATGTTGTTCACGCAAGAATCTCAACATCTTTTATCTCTAACCCTTCAGTATAGACATCTCTGAAGAGGCTCAACTCCCCCGTAAGAAGAGGGGTTAGAAACATTGTAATAATGATTCTCTAATACCTCAGCCATTTGTGTACTTTAGCTGCGTTTGAACAGGGTCGAGTGGTGATGAGTTCCGTCTTTTTCATAGGCTTAAGCCGGGTGCACCTTTAGCGGGGTGTTCTGGTGTGGAGGTTGAGTTACATGTACCAGTTCTTTTATTCTGTTTTGGTTACCAATCAATGTTTTTGGAATAGTTTCTTATAATCTTCGAACTCTTGAAAAAATTTCTGAAGGACTTCATGGTATAAAATTCTTTTCTCATCAGTTTGCATTTACTCATTTAATATATTCAGCAACTCACTCTCCATTCTTTTAAACCTGTATTTACTGGGTTCTAGAGATGTTTCCTGATTCTTTGTATTTTTGTTGTGAAGCGTACACATTGTGAAATAACACCACAACCTTCTTCATCAAATAACGAGATAATAAAGGGGCTAAAAATGAAAATAGGACGTGTAGGAATGAATCACTGCTTTGTACAACAAGGCGTTGTTTCTTTGACACAGTTTGCCTTTTACGAGCAAGTGTTCGAATTATGTTTTTGTAACAAAGTAGACGAGCCTTCTGCAAAGAGGTCATCGGAACGTTGCATTTTATAACATTGAGACATAACTTATTTCGCAGATATATTTTAAAAAGTCGGAGTCAATATTTTTTACAAATAATTGTTGGAGAGTACGAGGCAACCGATGGAAGGTTTTTATAAATTCATGATATTTCTTTACACACCTCGTCATTCCAGAATATATACCAGTACTGGACCGGCCCCTCGCTTTGGCGGCAGTGGCAGAATGATACCAAACTATCAAGACTGATGGTTTTGTAACTATCGATAATCACAATTACTTGTGAAAGCTTCATTCAAACCTTATACAATATGCTTTTATTATTATTATTATAATATATTATTATTATTATTATCATTATTATTATTATTTTTAATAAAAATGGTCCACTGCGTCGGTACGTAGTTAATCTAACAATTATTAAACTCCTTTTATAACAATGACTGGGTGGATGAAACGAATCGGTTACTGACCAGAGATAATCATCTTCACACTTGTATTTATATACTCTATATCAGTACTACCGAGTACGCTTTACCACAATGACAATACCGATCAACTAACCAACCAACAAAATGCAGGAGAAACAAAGATAAAAGCGGCAAGATATAGCGTCAACAGCAAAATGGGACGCTGAGGGCTTGAAACGCTAAAGAGAAAAACAAAAAACGGCTGTGTGGGTTGAGCCACTCGACACATGAGAAGCGTACTCTGGGGCAACAAGACCCCTGTGCAGAAAAAGCAACTGAGTGGGGGGGTGAAGAAATTGCAGAGAGAGTACAGCACACCTAACCACTTGATAGGTGTTTTATAAAGGGAGTATATGTGATCTTTCCTAAAGAGAACATGAGAAAAGAAAACACCAAGAATATTAAGAGAAGAGGGAGGCTTGAGTTATGTATTTTTGAAGGTAAGGGGATAGTTTGTAGAAGATTGTGACGAGTAGACAGATGGAGGAACTGACTTTTTGAGGCATTGAAAGGCACAAAGTTTTCTCTGCCCCAGTCATAGGTGGCAGAAAGATCAGAGGTCAGGTGTATCATAGCCGTCCCATGCGAATCATGGAGTGACAGTTGAGA
This sequence comes from Bathynomus jamesi, assembly GCA_023014485.1. NCBI lineage: Eukaryota > Metazoa > Arthropoda > Malacostraca > Isopoda > Cirolanidae > Bathynomus > Bathynomus jamesi. Next base: position 11,498 of record JAJOZX010007434.1, on the reverse strand, counting down.
GGGACGCTTTGCAAAGTGGGTGGAGAAGTGAACAGTGGAATCATCGGCATAGGAATTGGTAGGACAGGAAGTACGACTTAATAGATCATTGATAAATAAAAGAAAAGAGTGGGTGAAAGAACAGAACTCTGAAGAACACTACTGTTAATAACTTTAGAAGAACGGTGTCCATCTACAACCGCAGCTGTAGATCGGTCGGAAAGGAAATATTTGTACCAGACTATAAAAAGCTTTTGATATGTCTAGCGCAATAGCAAAAGTTTCACCGAAATCCCGAAAGGAGGATAACCAAGAGTCAGAGGTATGGGAGAAGATCGCCATTAGGAGCGTCCCTTGCACAACCCATATTAACGAGCCGAAAGAAGGGTGTGAGAAGGGAGATGTTTAAGAATCTTCCTATTAAGAAGCCTGTCCCTTCTTTGGGACAGGCTGAATGAAAGCGAACTTCCAGCAGGAAGGAAAAGTATTAGACGAAGAGTTTGCCAAGGCCGAGTGTCAGCACAGAAGCACAGTTCTTGAGAACAACAGAAGGAACACTATCACGACCATACGCCTTCCTAGAGTTGAGCCCAGATAAGGGAAGAAAGAACATCTTTGTAAGAGACTCTAAGTTCAGCCATAATAAAGTCAGAGGGGGAGGAAATAGGAGAACAGTACCGGAATCATCCTTGGGTGAGTTGGAGGCGAAAGTTTGAGCGAAGTGTTGCCTGGGATAATGGGACCCAGATTTAGATGCTCATTTAACCAACCAATGGAGAGTGCTATAAACATTCTAGCACTAAGAATAAAAAGGCGGGATACGGGTATTCATGAGAACAATGTCATCGAAGGGTTTATGCCTGCCATTGCAGTGAACGAAACGTTGTGTTGTAGTCTACGAATTATGAAAATGAGACAGTTACAGTTAGAGAAAAAAACCGGTGTGATGAACTATATTGAAAAAATTTAAAGAATTTCTCAAAGTAATTGAACATCTATCTTCTTTATTAAATTACTAATGTTGTCAATCTTAATTGAATTACTTTCGTTTCATTTATGTGCTCAGTAATTTTGTAAACATATTTTTCTTTTCTACCCATCCTGAACCTATGTTTTTCATGTTGTTACATATCTTTTTATGATTTGTATCATCTCCTAGCAATATCTGCGATACAGGGTCTAAGACGTATGACTCAGTGACGGTGACGGTGACGGTGACGCCAAGTAAATCAGACAGACTCACCACCACTCACGATTTGGGGTAAACATTCCGTATAGCCTCACAACGGGTTCTGAGTTTGAAGTATCGTGACGTACTCTCCTCGCAGTCTGACGAGGAAATAAAAACTATGGAGCTATCTCTCAACAGCATTTTTAACGCGCAATACGATGTTACCCTCAACAAATCAGTGAGAGTGTTTAAATGTAGCAGTGGCGCAATTAATTACATACTTGAAACAAAATATAGACGTACAGTCTCCGCAAAACGTAATCTTATTTATTTGAATATTTATGAGATGAGAATGATCTTTTTGATAATTGAGAAGTGAGCAGAGGAGAATTATAAAATAATAACAGGACGCGTGCAACAAGAGTGGTGATTAGTGATACGTCCTCATACTCAAATATTTGCATGTTAAGTGTGAACCGTGATACACCTCGTTTCATCCTCGACAGATTATTTGAAATAGCTACGTTATGTAAACTGAAGCCTTTATTAGACGTTTGTGTTGGTGACACGCACTATTTTGATACCATCCTCGAACATGCTTACACTGTTTTGCTCAACGACTTCACGGAGTCCAGAGACAAACAAGGTGAGAACGGGCCGGAACTTGTGTTTATGCGCCTTGGTGATGCAGTGGTTAGCATCGCTGACTACGAATCCATCAGCCCCGGGATCGAGACCCGATGACGGCAGCCGGCGCGCAGCAAAACCCAGCTGTTCATTCTTCCACGCAATAAAGAAAGTGGTTGGTAAATAAATGGGTACCCTGGGTGGCCTAGTGGTTAAGACGCTGGGCTGCTGGTAGGGCGTGGTTTGGATTCCACGTTAAACTGTAGGTCTAAGGTGGAGTGAAAAGTTTGACCTTCGTCAGAATGAACAATTCGGGCGGAAGCTAACCAAAGGTTACTTAGAGAATATTTAGAAGACACCTCCCCCGAGAAGTATTATTCTTTCAGAATTCGGGCTTAGAACGCTAGAAACCCTCCCTCGCCTTCACCGTTCATCCACAAGAATTATTTTTATATATAAGGTACAATAGCCTTTACGACTTAGAAGACTTTCTCACAATCGATATGAACTCTGAACATACTCGGTTGAAAAACTAGTGAAAAGAGGTTAAACGAACGTTTGGTACGTATTCAGTATAGCTTGTCATTTCATAATAACGGAGTGATAATAACCGAACGTGTACTTGCGCAGTCATTTGACTATCCTATCTTCGATTAAAGCTCATAAAAAAGTTACTATCACTTTTAAAAGTAAGAACAAAAATAAGCCTAAATGAGTTAAAGTAAATATATGTAGAATATGGATTACCCGATACATTAAGTAAACTTTTATTTTAAGCAAAATCGCATGTATCCTGCAAAGTAATGATAATGTAACTATTTCTGATATAAAGTAAGTTTACTATACTCACAAAGAGGTAGAAGCTGAAAAGAGAGATTGTATTCTAATATTATGATACATGTATTACACTGGTATGCATATGAAATTTTTTTGTCTGCTGTGAGGGTTTTTTCAACTCATATTATATAATTCGACCATGCTGAATTCGAAAATGACATTGGTTTTCCTCAATCAGGTCAGGTTTTTTCTCTATTGGCCATTTATTATAAGTCCAATTTTATCCCCAAATTTATTGATTTTTTTAGCTTAAACACTGTAGATACGAGTAATATTATAAGAACAAGCGTGAAAAATGAAAACATTGTTTGAATAAATACTTTTATTCATACAATGAATATGGAAAAAAGTTTATTGAGGAAGGAATGAAGTTTTTTTGGCTTTCCGTCTGTTTTTCTTCGGGCACGTCTCGCTTCAAACACCAGCAATAGTCCGCCAGCATATTGATATCCCAGTTTCCCTGGTACCTCTCTTCCATTATTTTGATATCTTGGTGAAATCGTTCACCCTGTTCCTCACTATAATCCCCGCAATTTTCAGGAAAATAGTCCAAGTGGGACCACAAAAAGTGCATTTTTATGGACATGCGCGACCCATAGCTTTGAAAGCTTCCATCAAGTTTTCGACAACGGACTCGTATTCTGGACTTCTACGCTTGCCAAGAAAATCAGTGACAACTGATTTGAATGCCTGCCAGGCATTCTTCTCAGTTGGAGTCATTGCGTTTTCGAACTGAGTATCCTTGATCAAAGTTCGAATTTGAGGACCATCAAAAACCCCAGCATTTAGTTTAGCATCAGATATATGAGGAAATTTACTCTCGAGATATCGGAATGCTGAACCCTCCTTATTCATTGATTTGATGAAATTTTTCATCAAGCCCAGCTTAATATGAAGTGGTGGGAGCAAAATGTTTGTTGGTGGTACAAGGGGCACTGAAACGACATTATGCGACCCAGGTTCAAAATTCTCTCTGGATGCCCATTCACGCTGTGCATAGTGCTTCTCATCCGCTCGGCTATCCCATTTGCAGAGGAAACATGGGTATTTCGTGTATCCCCCTTGCATTCCCAATACAAATGCCACAATCTGAAAAAAAATGAAAATATTTAAAGAATTTAGAGAATTTGTTGTATCAGATAAAAAAATCTATGCATTGGACTGTATCACTTCTGTGGGGAAGTTAAGTGTTCTTATACGCTCTCAAATAACCTTTGGAAAAACAACATAGTCAATAGCAATAGTTTACTTATGATATTAGTATTACCTTCAAATCTCCACAGATCCTCCAGTTATGTTGGTCGTATACGAGAGCATCCAGTAAAATTTTCATGTTATCGTAGCTCTCAGTAAGTTGTACGGAATGTGCTACAGTGACTGATGCAACCCTATTCCCAATGTTGAGAAGTACTGCTTTCAAACTTCGTTTAGACGAGTCTATAAATAGCCTCCATTCTGATGCGTTATATGGCAGGCCCAAGGATTCGATTAGCCCCTCAACATTGCAGCAGTACACTAAGGAAGAGGTATTTTCGTGCACTGCAAAAAACTTGCGGAATTCTTCCTCTCGTTTCCTATACCAGGAGAATGTTGTTCCCGGAGCCAGCAAGTTGTCCTCTCGAAGTCGTGAGCCCAAGATCTCGGCAGCTAATTTGGAAAGTCCTAAATCTCTGGTAAGATCATTAAGTTTGGCCTGGTTGAGAGGCCTCGGCTCATTTGAAGCGGTATTTTGAGGTATATACGACTGGGACTGGTCATTGGCATTGGTCATTGATTCATCATCAGAATCATCGAAGTCCATGGTTTGAGGTGGGTCGGGTATTGGAATTCCAGGACCATGGGGTACAGGTCTCATAGCAGAAGGAATGTCAGGGTATACAACAATGTGTTTATTCTTCTTGTTAACTCCTGAAAATAGAAACACAGAAACATGGACATAAAACTTGCATATGAAATAGAAGAAGCATTCAGACAGTGGCGGCTCGTGAGGGAAGGCTGCGGTCTGTAAGATATGAAATAGGTCGATGGAGTCTGTATATTTTCTTTCTTTTTCATTCATATTGTCCCTTCGAGGACAATATGAATGAAAAAGAAGAAAATATACAATCATTGTATATGTAAATGTAACTTGTATAACAATATGTATGTGTAAATGTATTTTCTCTAACAATATGTATATGTAAATGTATGATTACCATTATGGTGAATATTATGCTATATATGGTGAATATTACATTATGGTGAATATTATGTCAAGTTTCATACGAGGATTTCAAAATACTTAAGAAAAATAAATTTATAAGCCCACCTTGGAGGTTTGTCATGCAGAAATAGCAATCTGTCACGTGATCCTTTCCTTCTCTCCAAATCATGGGAATTCCAAAAGGCAAAGATTTCGCTCTGCCTTTGCTCCATCTTCTCAAATTTTCAATGCACGTCTTGCAGCACATATGAAGGGCGAAATTTTTGTCCTGGTCCCCTAGCTTAATTCCAAAGTATGCTCTATACATTGTCTTCACAAATTTAGTGATTTTGGACTGGTTATTTGGCATGGTAACCGTCCCACATATGTAGCAGAATCTATTGGGATCATTTTTACACGCTCTATTCATTATTAAATATTTTATCTATATGCCTGAAAAGTAAAAAAAGATATTATACAAGTGAAACAAGTGATGATAGATGTTACTGTTCCAATTCCGCTTTGACAAAATCACGAAAAATTCTATTTTACTTATGAGGCCATAGCCGGATAACCTGAGCTGATTGAGAAAAACGGATTGCAGATTCGAAATCAGCAGAAGAAACTCTATAAGAATCACTTACAAAACCCTTGACAGCAAAATTGATGCATACCAGTGTTATATAAAAAAAAAAATGTAATTAATTTATGATAATAAAATAAATGCAATTAATTTTTGATAATTTGTCCTGTGCATACACTATTATTATTTTAGTATATTGCTAAAAAGAGTTTTCTTAACATGCTACTGAATAATGTATGTATTTTCATTTCTAATTTATGTTGAATGTGTTATATAAATTATGAAAATGTAATTAAATTTTTAATTTTTTGTAGGTTTACTAAAAAATATTATTAATAAACAAAAGTTTACAATTGTGTGTTGCCAGATATGTATATGTGTACAATATGAAATTAAATTTATAATTGTAAGTTTAATAAAAAATATTATAAAGTGCACAGTTTTGTCTTATTTACCCTTTATTCGATTATGTCTGTTGTTTGTATATTAAAAAGAGATTAAGATATGAGATTTACTCATATGGAACGTGCCGCTGCAGCGGTGGTATCTTGCAAAATGATAGCACGCCCACTTTCTTACTTTCCCTCAATAAACTACCTCACCCTTATCAATAACTCATTCCACTTATTATATTTATGACGAAATGTAATTAAATATTTATTTTTTATTTTGGTGGTCGCTAAAGTCTATAATTATGCTATTGATATGACATCGTGATGCTGGTGGTCGCTAAAGTCCATAATTATGTTGGTGATGTGACATTGTGCAGCTGGCGGTTGGCCGTAAATAGATGGGGTGTTGCTGGGTGTGCTAGGCTCTATTTGATTAATTTTAAGGTTTTGCAACCCCTAACCCCCATGTCCTCCTTTCCTAGCCATTGCACACCTTTTTCAGAAATGTTGCAATAGCCTCTGTTTGCTTTATTTTGAGGTTTGGCACCCCCTACGCCCACTAACAGCCTTTTCTCGCCCTTACGCACCTTTTCTAACAATGTTGCATGCAATTGCATTACACTCGACATTTTAGCCAACATAGTATTGCTTATACCAGTCCATTTACCGTTCAGACACACATAAATTGTAACTACCATGTCACTCACAGTAGTTTTCAATTCTTTGTAAGTTAACCTGTGAAACTAATCTAAGTTAACTTGTGAAACTAATCTAAGAGTCGATTTACATTTTCAGTAATAAACCACCTCTAAATGATTATGGTTCAGCTATTGAATTGAACATTGTGAGGTAATGCATTTTCAGTTATTTCAACTGTTTTAAATTATATATTAGTATATTATTTCATATCATGTACTTCATATAATATAAACAAATGTGTATATATTTTAAGGTTTCATTTCTAACTTTTGAGTGCAATATAATCCGAAAATTTTATTTTTAGTTATTACCCTGAAGATGGGAGTTAAGACTCCCGAAACTTTGGACTGTTAAAGAATGTTAGTTCGAGCGTTTATCATTTTACTCATCTTGAAATGTCGTTTCCTTAAGAACAAGCTCTTGTACAGAATTATATTATATATATATATATATATATATATATATATATATATATATATATATATATACAGGTCGGCCGATAAGTGAGTGGCGATTCTATGTCAGTTAGCATAGTGTACTAATATCTTTGATATCTAAAAAATGTCTATGCTTTTTCAATTAAGCTAGCTTCACATGAAATCCAAATTTTTAATTTTGCAGTAATTCATGTTTATTTCTGTTTGTTCTGGTTTTTCATTGTTTTATTTTTATTATTTCTAATTATTGGCGTTGCAATGGCTGAGGTAGACGCACGTGTTGATAAAATTTGTGATCAAAGTCCCTACACATATGAAGCACGGATATTAGCAGCAACATGGTGGCATGAATCTGGAAAAACCAAGCATTGCATGAAGGTAGTACGCGAAAGGTTTGAACAAAGATTTAATGATGTGCCGCCAAAGGGCGAAATTATTAGAAAATGGGAACACAAATTATTCACAACTGGGATGATAATTGATAAAAACCTCGTGGTCGCCCCAAAGCAAGAGCAAGATTGGGAGATGATGATGATGATGATGTTCAAGTGTCAATTCGACAATCGCCAACCAAAAGTATTCGTAGGCGTGCATCTGCATTAAATGTTCCGAAATGAACACTGCATGATTTGATGAAAAAAGACTTGCATTTCAAAGCTTTCCGCCCAACCTCCGTTCAGTTTTTATCGCCACAAGATAAAATTGTCAGAGTTAATGCTTGTCAACAAATTCTTGAAGCTTTTCCAAGTAAAGCCGAGAGAGATCGTACGTTCTTCAGTGATGAATGAATGTGCCCTTTATGGCGATGGCAAAAGCAAATTTTCGTTTTTTTGGTCGAAAGAAAATCCTCATTATTATGATCACGTAAAACAGTATCCCCCTCGAATCATGATATGGTGTGCAATATCAGCGCATTGTTTAATTGGTCCATTTGTGTGCACTGGTCGAATTACTTCACGAAGTTATATCGACATGTTGGAGAACAGATTTCTACCCGCTTTAAGAAATACGAATATTCGCAACCCTATTTTTCAGCAAGATGGTGCTCCAGGACACACCGCTTTCGCTGTGCGTGAGTTCCTAGACAGAAATTTTCCTGGCAAATGGATCGGAAAGTATGGTCCTGTACCTTGGCCTCCGCGGAGTCCGGACTTGACTACCCCGGATAATACCCTCCGGGGAATCCTCAAGATGCAGATTAATGGCCGTGAAAATCAAAGTGAATCTGATCTGACAAAAATCGCAGAAGTTGTGTTAAGTGACATCAATGAGGATAAAGAACTTTTACAAAAAATGTCAGACAGGACATGGAGACGCATACAGCTTGCTGTTCGTGTAAATGGCGACCAGGTTGATCCCTATGACAATTAATTATCAAATTAATCGTAAGTTTACTAATAATAAAATTCCTTCTAATAAAATTTGTATTATCCTTTATCTTTTATTTATAAATTGTTCCCGAATCGCCACTCACTTATCGGACGAATATATATATATATATATATATACATTCAACTGCAAAGAACACGCAGTATAAATAACGTAAAGAACGACGCTTGTATAGGAGATATTCCGCGCAAGACGAGAGAGAGAGAACGGAACAAATGAAAAAATGAGGTAACCACCTGGGAATCGAACCCGGGATCTTCCGATTGCCGGTCAGACGCGATAACCATTACACCATGGACCTCACTCTTCCAAATGCCGTAATTCTTCTACATACTCGCAGAAACCAATGCCCCAGCCAAGGGGCACCTCCCGCATGCCGTAACATTATATACATTCAACTGCAAAGAACACGCAGTATAAATAACGTAAAGAACGACGCTTGTTCTCTCTCTCTCGTCTTGCGCGGAATATCTCCTATACAAGCGTCGTTCTTTACGATATATATATATATATATATATATATATATATATATATATATATATATGCCGGTTGGATGCTCTACCATTATGCTACGGACCTCACTCAATCACAAATCGAAATTCTCCCACATAGGGCAGAAACCAATGCCCTGAGAGGGCACCCTCGCAAGTCGTTTCTATTCATTTATATACTGCGCGGTCATTGCAGTTATATGCGCATATTCACGATTTGCGAGGGTGCCCTCTCAGGGCATTGGTTTCTGCCCTATGTGGGAGAATTTCGATTTGTGATTGAGTGAGGTCCGTAGCATATATATATATATATATATATATATATATATATATATATATATATGGCCTGATCTAGAAGTTGCGAGGCCCTAGGCCTATATATTATATGAAAATATGAACTTAATTATCGGTACTATACCAGCAATATTAGAATCCCGCATAGACAGAACTATGCCAGCACTTAAAAATTAAACCAAACCAAAATAATCACGGATGGAAATTGTATAAGAAATATAATTAAACCATACAAATAAGTATAAATTATAATATGAATCAAGATTTGTATCGAAAATATAAGACAATGATTTCTAAGATTTATATAATATTATAGGTAATGACTTTCCATAGTATACAAACGTTTTTCATATGTGATGTATAAGAGATGTTGACATTTCATTTTTTATAATAGTGAGCGGTCGGTTTCAATGACATCACAAGCTCCGCCTCTTTTGTATCTTTCTCTCATAAAACTGAAACAATTCGGATCAAGAAATATCAGGACAGAACGTGCAAAACGGCTTGAGCGAGGCCCCCTTTGGCGCGAGGCCCTAGGCGATCGCCTAGTTCGCCTATAGCTAAATCCGGGCCTGTATATATATATATATACCTTTTAATCTTTCAACTGTTCCGCGCGATGATTCCTCATTTCACGAAGGTCAAGCTTGTCGCCCCTCTTTTCGAGTTAGCCTGGTGAAGTAGTGAGTTGGTTTCTTGTACTCTCCACCTCACATAGTCAGGTACGCCCGGCTCATCGGGGATTGTTCTGAGCCAAGCGCCAAGTCTTCTTTTGAAGATGTCCACTGTAACCCAACTCGTGTTCCTTAGGTCTTTGGGCAGCTGATTAAACACTTTTGGTCCTCTCACAACAAAACTATTTTCTTTCAGGGTTAAGGATGTTCCCTGTCTAGCTTTTAATTCGGGAACACGACACAGTCTTCCTTTTCTACGTTCCACTGTTGTTTGGGGAGTTGAAGGTTCAGAGTAAGATTAGGGACTAGTTTCTCCATTATTTTCCAAATGTAAATAGTGAGGTATTTCTCTCTCCTCCTTTCCAGTGAATATAGGTTTAATTCGCGTAACCTTTCCCAGTAGTTTAGTTCTTTGCACCCCTTGATCTTGGCTGTGAAGCTTCTCTGAATCTCTTTTAGTTGTCTAATGTCTTCTTTTTTATATGGGCATGTTAGGACCGAGCACTATTCCAATTTGGGTATGATCAGTGTTTTCAGTAGAGGAATCATTATATTCCTATCCCTTCGTTTAAAGGTTCTCAGTATCTGCCCAGTTATTCTCTTTGCTCTGTTTACTGCTATCTTATTTTGTGTTTCAAATTTCGCATCATCAGTCCTTGCAACCCCAAAGTCTTTTGCTTTAGAATATTTCTGAATTTCCTGTCCATTTGGGGTATAATATTCCATGGATTTTAGGTCCTCTCTTTTTCCGTACCTTAACAGCTGAAATTTCTCAGTGTTAAACTTCATATTGTTGTCTTCCGTTCACTTGTAGATTCTGTTCATGTCGGTTTGTAGAGATCCTATATCTTCTGGGTTTTTTATTTTTCTACTGATCTTTGTGTCGTTGGCAAAGGATGTTACTGTGCTGTCTCTGGTAACGTCCTCATCTATGTCAGTTAGCATGATTATGAATTGTAGTGGAGCTAATACTGTTCCTTGTGTTTATATATATATATATATATATATATATATATATGATGTAAATCCACAAGGAAAAAGAAAAATGACTCCAAGTCCTTTCGTGTATTCAGAAGTATACCTCGTCAGGAAATGACGTCATTCCCTGACGAGGTGTACTTCTGAACAGTGTTGGGCACTAAAGCGTTAATCCGATAACAGTTAATTAACGAAGTTAACTTTTTTTAACGGACTATTAACGGAAGTTAATTTCTATTTATCGTTATCGGACCAGTTAACTTCCGATAACTCGATATTTAGTCTGTTAAAGTCCGTTAACACGTTAACTGCGAGGAGTCATTCACGGAAGATCACCGCTCCGCGAATGAATTCAAACCGCCATAACTTCAGTCTGCCAATTCCGTCCTCTGCCGCAGTGGAACGGCTCTTCTCTCTCGGCAAGGACATCCTGAGGCCCAAGAGGTCAAGACTGGCAGTTGGGCCTAACTTTGAGAAGTTGGTCTTTCTGAAGGGCAACCAGCACATTGTGTCATAGTCTTTAATAAATGTGCCTAAAATTTAATTTTACCTTTCAGTTCCCGCCATAATAATTCTCTGGTAAATTAAAATTTAGTTAATGGTTCGTGGTTACAAGGGTTTCAAAACATGTAATCAGTACATTTTTTATTAAAAATTAAAAAAAAAGTTATTAAGCAAAAAAGTTGCAAAACTTGATAAAAATACAGTTAAATACCTATTTATTGTTGGATTTTGCATAAATAAACATTTTCTATGGGTTTTAA
>JAJOZX010007433.1:215000-223736 GCA_023014485.1 Bathynomus jamesi | reverse complement strand
TTTACATTTTACATACATAAAAACTATATATATATATCAGGGTGGCGCAAAAGTCGCGCATCATAGGAATTTTCAGTGTTGGCTATAATATATTATTTTTTTCGGATCAACTGTAGAATTCGGACCCCAGCCTTCTTTAGTTAGCTTTATAAGGCTAACTAACGAAAATATCATGACCTAACCTAACCAATCGTCAAGGGCGTACAGTTAACCTAACGATTGGTTAGGTCGTGATATTTTCGTTAGTTAGCCTTATAAAGCTAACTAAAGAAGGCTGGGGTCCGAATTCTACATTTGATCCTTTTTTTCTTTTAGGTAGGGATGGCTGCGAAATTAACAATAGACGAGAAGGTGAGCTTGGTTTTAATGTATGGAATACCAGGTACAACAAATCGATGAATCTGTACCGATTCTGTACCGATTCATCGATTTGTTGTACCTGGTATCCCATACATTAAAACCAAGCTCACCCTCTCGTCTGTTGTTAATTTCGCAGCCATCCCCTGCCTAAAAGAAAAAAAATATGTGAACAGTCAAAACTGAAAATTCCTATGATGCGCGACTTTTGTGCCACCCTGTATATTGTGTATATATATATATATATATATACAGGGTGGGCGGAAAGTAGCTCCCTATTTTGGATTGGTAAAAAAATACGTATATTATCCATTTATTTCAGAGGAAATAATATGAAAAGGTAGGCATACATGGTAGGTTTTCTCTAAAATTCAATGTGGGCTCCAACTCTTTCCACCAGCTTCTGGAGCCGCCCAGGAATGGCGTCCACTGACTTTAGCAGGAACTCCGGCGGGATGGAGGACATGACTTCCCGAATTCGGTCCTCCAGTTCTTCCAATGTCTTCGGTTTGGTGCGGTAGACTTCTTCCTTTACCCACCCCCAAAGAAAGAAGTCGCACGGTGTCAAGGCGGGGCTCCTGGCTGGCCATTGATGTGGACCACGACGACCCATCCAACGCCCAGGGAAGTGGGCATCCAGCCACTCACGGACAACAAGAGCGAAGTGCGGAGGGGCGCCATCTTGCATAAATATCAGATCGTCGATGTTCTCCCATGTGTTGACAACCGGCCAGACCTCGTTTCGCAACATAGCAAGGTACCGCTCAGCATTCATGGTGTTGCGCAGAAGGAACGGGCCCACAACCTGATCTGAGGTCATACCACACCACACCGTTACACTGAACCGATTCTGCCGTTTTTCAGCGGTAACCATGGGATCCTCTCCTGCCCAGTAGTGGCAATTGTGGCGGTTGACAAAGCCTCCGACGTGGAACACCGCCTCGTCGCTCCAGAGGATGTTGCGGAAGAGATGGGGCCAGTCTTCATGCCAAGCCAGCATGATTTCCCCGAACTCCATGCGAATGTCGCAGTCCTCGTCCGAGAGAGATTGGCAGTAATGCGGCTTCCACGCACGCCAGTTCAGCTCCTTCTTCAGCACAGTTCGCACTGAGTAGCGGGAGAGTCCACTTTCCCGAGCTGCCTGGCGAGTTGACTTTCGTGGACTCCGTGCGAACATTTCCTGAACTGCCTGCACCGTCTCCTGGGCCCTGGATGTCGAAGGGCGACCACATCTTCGAACATCTGCCACAGACCCCGTGGTCATGAGCTTCGAGTGGCAGTTCTTGATTGTTTTCGGGTCCACTTGGGCACGTGGTCCGTGAATGGCCCGCCACCATCTTTGAACTCGAACGACAGATTGCCAAACTTCGTACCGTGCCGCCAACTGGGCACGCTCCTGCAGTGTTAAACGCTCAGCCATGTTACCCTTCAATCTGAAATGAAAAAAAAAATGAACGTTACAATTGTACCACTTTAGAGAACACAAAGAGAACACTTTAGAGAAAAAAAGATTACCGTTACAATTGTACCACTTTAGAGAACACACCATAACAATATAACAATACAATCACAATTTATACATAATTTATATGTAATTTAAATTAGGGAGCTACTTTCCGCCCACCCTGTATATATATATATATATATATATATATATATATATGTATGTTAAACACAGACCGTGCATGGAACAAGGAACTCTTCTGGGAAAATTAAATCCACTATAGTCCGAATAAGTAATGGTAAATGACAAATACCATAGTTTTTCTTTTTCATGATGCTAGCCCGACGTGGGCAACGGGTCTCTCGCAAAGAGATCCCATAAATATAGCTTCCCTCACCAGCTATCTGCAAAGCAGACAGGATCCAGCTTTGGGACATGGACCTAGGGTTTAAAGCAAGCCTAGTCCCTACATTCAGAACCTCTATATAAGTAAAAGACTCGTTGCATTCACGTCGGATTGAATAAACAAAGAAAAAGGGGTAACTGTGTTTAACATATAAATTTCTCAGGGGACCATTCTGAGTTTGTGTATATTAAACGGACGTGTTACGTGCCTTGAAAAGTGGACGCTCAATGTCCCGGTTGAGGTTTAAGTTTTGTTTTTTTTTGGCTAAAAATACAATAGTTACCCCTTTTTCTTTGTTTATTCAATCCGACGTGAATGCAACGAGTCTTTTACTTATATAGAGGTTCTGAATGTAGGGACTATGCTTGCTTTAAACCATAGGTCCATGTCCCAAAGCTGGATCCTGTCTGCTTTGCAGATAGCTGGTGAGGGAAGCTATATTTATGGGATCTCTTTGCGAGAGACCCGTTGCCCACGTCGGGCTAGCATCATGAAAAAGAAAAACTATGGTATTTGTCATTTACCATTACTTATTCGACTATAGTGGATTTAATTTTCCCAGAAGAGTTCCTTGTTCCATGCACGGTCTGTGTTTAACATATAAATTTCTCAGGGGACCATTCTGAGTTTGTGTATATTAAACGGACGTGTTACGTGCCTTGAAAAGTGGACGCTCAATGTCCCGGTTGAGGTTTAAGTTTTGGTTTTTTTGGCTAAAAATACAATAGTTACCCCTTTTTCTTTGTTTATTCAATCCGACGTGAATGCAACGAGTCTTTTACTTATATAGAGGTTCTGAATGTAGGGACTAGGCTTGCTTTAAACCCTAGGTCCATGTCCCAAAGCTGGATCCTGTCTGCTTTGCAGATAGCTGGTGAGGGAAGCTATATTTATGGGATCTCTTTGCGAGAGACCCGTTGCCCACGTCGGGCTAGCATCATGAAAAAGAAAAACTATGGTATTTGTCATTTACCATTACTTATTCAGACTATAGTGGATTTAATTTTCCCAGAAGAGTTCCTTGTTCCATGCACGGTCTGTGTTTAACATATAAATTTCTCATGGGAAATATATATATATATATATATATATATATATATGTGTGTGTGTGTGTGTGTGTGTGTGTGTGTGTGTGTGTGTATAATGCATGAACATGTACGATTTTGCATAATGCAAAAAAAAATTCCCACCAAGGTTTGAACCCACCACCTCTTGAAAAGAAAGAAGGTGAAGGTGCTAGCCACTACACTACGACGTACACTATACACGAGTGGAAGAAAAGTCTCTAAGGATTTTATACACACAAATAATTTGTTAGTAATAAATAAATTTCAATGACATCACTGCAGTGTATGCGATACTTTTCAAAGCAACTATACAAGACCAGGAATAATCCTCGGCTAAAACAGGAAAGCCCTACAGTGCCTACGGCCCTACACCCTAGCCTCAGTCACCGCCATGTCAGTAAGGATGGAATACAGCATTGAAGAAAAAGTGTATCTTGTATCGTGGGCTATTTCTTATAATAATTGTAAAGAAAGTTTGCGTTTATTTCAACAGAAATATAATAACCACCACCAAATGCAACCACTCTTCGATACTGCAAGCTCAAACTTTTGGGAACAGGGAGCTTGGTAAAAGATCGTCCAAGAAGCGAAAGGCCAGTAACGGCGATAGGAGACAACAACAAAGAAAATATTCTAGCCAGTTTTCAAATCGATCCAACTTCAACGAGAAAAGTCGCACAGGAATTGGGTATTTCCGAATTTTCAGTAGCAGAAATATTGAAATCATAGAAGTACCACTATTAAAAACCCATTTACTCTCAGCTCATATACGACGATGATTCTGATAGACGGTTGCAGTTTGCTGAAACAATGAGACAAAAGTTCAACAGTGATCCAGATTTGCTTCGAAAGATCAAATTTTCAGATGAATATGCCTTCCGTTTAACGAGTGAAGGAAACAAACACAACGTTCACTACTGGGAGAAAAAGATCCCAAAATAGATTGGGTAAACCCATTAAAACGGCTACACTAACAGTGTAGTCGTTTCTGCGTTGGCAGGAATTGGCTTTTTCAACATGATTGAGCGCTGCCACATTACTCTGCAGCTGCCCGTGAGATGGAAGATGGAAGATGGAAGATGGCCAGTGGCCAACGAGATCACCCGATTTATTTCCATGTGATTTCTGGTTTTCGGCTTATTTGTGTGACACACTACATTCCTGGTTTCATCTATCCAAATGTGAATGCCCTTGGCCACAGAACAGATGAACAATTGAAAACGATTCCACTCGATATGTTCAGAAGAACAGTGAAGGGTTTCACAGAGAGAATCCACAAATGTATCATAGCGGATGGAGAACTCTTTGAAGATTAAATTACAATTTAACAAAATATTTTTATGAATAAATTTCTTATAGCCTTTTTCTTTGATTTGTTCATCATTTGAACACTTATCTGTATAATGTTCTTAACTAGATAATTGTATGTATAAAATCCTTAGACTTTTCTCCCACCATATATAAAATAACACAGGTCAACAAAAAAAACTTTTTTTTTTCGTTGCCAAGGAAATTTGTACGAATTTAGAGTATTTGGGGTTGCTGAATTCCAAAATGAAAGTAGTTTTTCCGATTTGGCTCTAGTTCTTGTGATAATGAATACCCTCAATTAATAGGAAACGTAACCATAACGCGTGCATATGGGAAACTACCGGAACATTCTAGATGGTGAGACCGAATAAAATGCCATTATGTATTTCATGTGTTTACTTTTGTATGATTTGAGACAATTTCAATGCGATTTGTAAGTAGGCTCCGCCTGAACATTAAATGTTTTGCATTTTTACGTGTTTGAATGGGGTACCAATTATCTCATAAATTAGAGCCAATCTAGCAAAACCGATGTCATATTCGGAATCAGCACCACAAAGTTACCCCAAAATCACTCTAATATGATTGGCAATAAAATGAGTGTTGACCAGTGTAATCATTAATTTAATATTTCATTAAAGAAGCCATAATTCACGATAAATTAACTAATAACAAAACACTTTTACGATATTATATTTAACTTTGAATACAATATTTGGCCATTTTTACAAAATATATGAATAAAAGAATACATAATTTTTAATTAAATTAAGAACTTTGTCTGAAGGATCGCGTTTTTAAGCAGAAATACCGTCAATAGGAAGAAATGCGAAACACGTCCCAAACTGAGGAGCAAATTTGATTTCCCCTCAAATTAAATTTGGTATACGCTCGTGTATATATATATATTATATATATATATATATAAGTGAAGAGAGGAAGATAAATATTGAGAATAACGATATACAGTGTGTGTGTGTGTGTGTGTGTGTGCGGGTGTGTGTGGGTGTGGGTGTGTGGGTGACACACCGGCAAACAGACGGGAAAAATTGATTGGACAGACAAGAAAACATTGAAACTAATTTCTTTCTAACTAAATAGTGAAGCCCAAATCTCGCTGCTAATTTTATTCTCTCGTTTAACCATATCTTTGGGGCACTAACGTATTGTTATGGCCCTTGCAGAGACGTATAAACCGTCGCTTCGTCTGGTGCACGAACTTTGTGGCACTCCCCTTGAGAGCCGTTAGTCCATGATGTGCCATCCCCTGAAAATGGTATTATTGCATTTCATAGGTCATTATGAGAACAATGAAAGACACAATAATTTTAAAAATAAATACGGTCATTTACCAAATAATCTAATTACTCAGTGTGTGTGTGTGTGTGTTTTGCGCTTGCTACCGGCACTAATTTATTACCCTCCCTATTTGTCAATAGGCTTTATGTGGAATTGTCAATTTAATTAAATAGAAAAATGTTTTAGGTAACCATAGCAACTGAACAGAGGGGAGATTTTTTAATTAACAAAATAACGAAAATAGATGATTACATTGAACTACGTTATAAATGCTTGAATAAAACGTACAATAAAATGCGAATGAATTTTTGAGGTTAACGTCGATTACGAAAGAACAATCGTAAAATGAATAAGTAAAATTATCTAATTACTGCAAGATGCAAGTGAGTAAATTTCAGTATTTTAAGTTAAAAGCATGACTGAGGCTGCGGAGGGATCTGTTGACTTAGTTGTGACATTTCGCGTCTGCCAGCGGAGACCAATGTCAAAGCTCGCGATGGGGTTCTTTAGGAGACGCGCGCTGTAACGTCATCTGTTCGTTGCCTCGAAGCTGTGTCGATGAACAAAGGGAACCTTGTATAAGGCAGGAGAAAGAACCTCGAGGGAAAAAGGAGTTCCTAAGGAGATCGAAGCGAATGCAAAGCAGGTTTCTGCTTTGAGCTCGGAATTTTGTATAATATTTTTGTAATTTTTTGTCGATGATAATCTAACTGTTGATAACTCGGATGAATGATATTTTTTTATTTTTTCAAATTTTTAATCACTTACGCTTTCGTTAGGGTGGAGAACTTCCATTAAAGAAAATTAAAGAAAACAGTTTTTTTTTACTTTATACAGTGATTACTTTTTCGAATTTTACCCGCGTTAGGGTTTAAATCTAAAAAGTCAGAATTCAAATAACTCGGATAATATTGTACATAGGGTTTTACGCACCGAGTTGGTTGTTTTAGGTTAGGAAAGGTTAGGTTACGCTAAATTAGATTAGGTTAAATTAATCTAACCTAAACTAAACTCAGAAAAGTAAAGCAGGTGAAAATCTGGGATATTAATTTTCTCCTATGTAGTAGTTATACAGAATACAAATATCACGAAATGCGAGCAAAGTGGAGCTCCCCCTCCTCTCCTCCCCTCTCTCTCTCTCTCTCTCTCTCTCTCTCTCTCTCTCTCTCTCTCTCTCTCTCTCTCTCTCTCTCTCTCTCTCTCTCTCTCTATATATATATATATGTTACAGTAAGAGTCTAAAATTAGGCAATTATAAAGTGACTGAAATTTTAGGCAGTGTTTCAAATGCTCGATTTACTTAATACCTAATTAAACCTAACCTAGCCATGAATTTTTAGGCAACATATTAGGAAATACCAGTGGGCATGCATATGCAGCATTACCAGAAAGGTAAGGTTAGGTTAAGTTTGGTTTTGTGTGAATCACTAATTTGACACACTGCCTGATTTTCAGTCAATTTATAAACTGCCTAATTTTACATATTGACTGTAACATATATACATATATTTACTGAGCTCTCTGTATATGGTTATAATAAATTATAAATATATTTATCATGAATTATTAAAATTTTTATCATTCATTTACCAAGAAATTAATTTCATTAAAAAATAATGATAAAGTTATAATTAATGTTAATAAGTTGTTTAGTTCCGATTTACACTTAAAAATTAATAATAATTAATAATTAATAATAATAAAGAAGGGATTCCCTTCACACGAATGCTCCATTATAGCTCAGCATTCCATTGCTTCCGGAAGCAATGCCTCTTGATTTCCGTTTCCGTTCTGAGATTTGTTTCCTGAAGCGAAAATGGACCACGAATCCCTGGAATGGGTCATTAACAAAAAAGTTTAACTTAGGATTTAACTTTTTAACGACTAAAAGTCTCGTAAGACTGAAAAAAAATCGTCTGGCGTTAACTAGAATAACATAGAGTATGAACGAGCTATAATTGAAGAATTAAGGGCTATCTTTCCATCCCCCCCAAAGCACTTACTCCAAACGGTTTATTCATTTTAGGAGGAGGTCCATAAACTGGCACGGCACTCAAGCCAACTAATACGGGACATTGCGCCAACTCCGTATTATTATTATTAGCAGTAGCATTGAGAATCGAACCCCCGACCTCAGTGTCATATCCCACTGAATATGAACGCTGCCTACAAATGTGATATTCAGGATGAAAAAACATAAAAGCCATACACAGATAGTGACATTTTATACCAAAATGAAGAGGTAAATTTTATTATAGCCATTTCATTAATTAAGAACGCATCAATCGAATATTACTCGTCTTAACAAAGCTCTAAAGACGTATGTCATGTTCGCGGTGTTTTCTTTTTCATGAAATTTCAAACCAATCAAGAATGCTACAGTTTGCGCATGCGCAAACTCCGTCTTTAAAAAGTTAATAATAATAATAATTAATTGTACATCCAATTTTATAATAAATTTTACGTATGCACTCGTGTTAATTTCTTTATCGGCTGAGCATACATAGGGTTGACAGAAGTGAATAGACACTTTCAGTTTTCCCATAGTTTTTGATTTAATAATAAAAGTCAATAAATAAGCACAGATTTATTGAACCAATAAATTTAGAACCGTATTGCTTTCCTTTTCGCATAATGTAAAGCTGATACACGTTCTGGTATTCCATTGAAGAGCTTTGTTATAAGTTCTTGAGGACAATCATCATATCGTGTATTTACTTTTTGTCAACCCCTCTCTACATGTACAGTATATTATCGCAAATTACTTATCTCTTTCTTCACTCTGATTATGTCTCGTATTTGATAATGCAGTAGTGAGGAAGTTAAGACAAAATTCACGGAAGTTCTCATCA
>JAJOZX010007433.1:205000-210000 GCA_023014485.1 Bathynomus jamesi | reverse complement strand
GTAGTAAATTATTACATAATCTTCTTGCATATGCAGATATTGTCTTGCAAACATAGCATTTTATGAAGAATATATATATATATATATATATATATATATATCTATATATATATATATATATATATATATAACATATATGTATATAAATTTTTTTTTTTGCATCACAAATATGTTATTAAAATTCCTCCATAAAATAAGATAGCATTTGTAAGACTACAGTAACTTTCTAACTGATGAGAGAGAGAGAGAGAGAGGAGAGATTTCTTGCCTTGAATGCATGCCGGTTTTTCTCTTTCCTTTTAACAATGTGACTGGCTTTAATAATATATATATATAATGTGTGTGTGTGTGTGTATTGGAAAATCGTGAATATTTCTGGATTTAATGAGTTGCTCGGAATGAAAATTTCTAAAAGCATAAAAAATTACTAATTAGTAATGACTGGGATTTGTTTTGGAAATTGTATTACTCTCACCAAAATGAATAAAATTCAAAGTATCTTCGGATAGTATCTTACTAAGTAATTTTTTGTTTTTTAGAATGTTATGTTTCTAGACAAACTTTTTTCCGGAACTGTAAATTGGATTGGATTCGAATATTGGTATAAAACAGCATTAACCGTAAATAAATTAAGTTTTACTTGACATTTTTCCAATCAGATATTTTAGCAAAAATTTTGGCTTATTTTACTGTCCACCCGAGGTATTTACCGTATTAGCTCACTAATAACCGTATTAAATTATTTAAATTATTATTAATATTTCTATTTTCCATGCAAATAACTTATTCAATAATGGCGCTATAAATTCTATAGCTAAATTACGTGAAATCTTCTATTATTCTCTTTGCTTTATATATGTGACTTCCGGAGGTAATTGCCTCGAAAATTTAAGCAAATTCAAATGGACAAGAAAGACTATTAGTTTTATGGAGTTTACAGCCGTAAAGTCGTAAATTCATGAATAGTATATTACATTATTTAAGGGAAAACGCATCACCAAGCGCCTTAGGGTCTTTATTAGCCCGTAATTTATGTAACTTCGGTTTTAAATTTCATCGCTACATTATATATATGGTATATACGAGGTGATCCCAAGATAGGTGTCCCCCCTAAAAATCATTATGGAACTAGTTTTTTGGGGAAAACATTTTTTGAGGCACCCTGTATTTTAATACTGCTTTACATTTTTATCATTATGTAATTACAATCAGATCATATTTTTATAATTTAAATTTAACATTTGTACTTCAGTAATTTCTTAGAAATGAAACGTAATGAAATATTAATTTGGTAATGAAAAAATAGCGCTTCAAGCTCACTACTGGAATTGGAATAAAAAGTTATGTTTTTTCTACGATAAATTGTATTCTATCCTTCCAAACGATGTGTGATGTCTTTTGAGGTTGTTTAACATCCTTCGTTACGGCAAAGGTCGTGTGACGGAGGAACCTACAGCTTTACGTGCAATATAACCTGCTAAGGGTCACAACATCACCTGGACGCAAAGGAAGAGTCATCCATCCAAATACAGGGTGTACATAAAGTCAGGATCTATTTTTGTGAAGCACTTGGAAATTATATGGAATTCAATCATAAAATAAAGTGGTAACATTTATTAAATAATTAAGAGTAGGATTCGACGTGACGCCCATCAGTATCGCTGCACAGCTCAAATCGTTCCGCAGCATTTCTAAACACATTCTGGAGCATTTGCGGGGTTATGTTATCTGCAGCAGTTCGTATACGTAAGTTTTCAAGACTCGTAATCTTCGTCTGATAGACGTGCGATTTGATAAAGCCCCATGCAAAGAAATCTAAAGGGGTTAAATCTGGTGATCTCGCTGGCCAAGGTCTGTTGCTTCCGCGTCCGATCCAGCGATTTGGAAAACGTCCATTTAGATAATCCTGAACAATTTTGGCATAGTGACAGGAGCACCATCATGTTGATAGACGACGGGGATAGGATTGTTAGTACCGTCGTCTATCAACATGATGGTGCTCCTTGTCACTATGCTAAAATTATTCAGGATTATCTAAATGGACGTTTTCCAAATCGCTGGATCGGACGCGGAAGCACAGACCTTGGCCAGCGAGATCACCAGATTTAACCCCTTTAGATTTCTTTGCATGGGGCTTTATCAAATCGCACGTCTATCAGACGAAGATTACGAGTCTTGAAAACTTACGTACACGTATACGAACTGCTGCAGATAACATAACCCCAAATGCTCCAGAATGTGTTTAGAAATGCTGCGGAACGATTTGAGCTGTGCAGCGATACTGATGGGCGTCACGTCGAATCCTACTCTTAATTATTTAATAAATGTTACCACTTTATTTTATGATTGAATTCCATATAATTTCCAAGTGCTTCACAAAAATAGATCCTGACTTTATGTACACCCGGTACTATAACAAACACAATATCGCACAACTTCGCTGTTCTGACAGAATGAGGAGCGATGTTGTGAGATGGCCACGACGTAGTCCCCCTCCAAACGACGGTTCTTTGCCCAACGTTTTTAGAACAGTTGTGAAACGTTTTAAAAACATGAGACATTATTAATTAATCAACCCGACGCCTTACTGTTTACCCATTTTGTCGATCGGACATTCTATCAACACTTTTATAAGTTAACTTAACTTAACCTATACTACCCTAACCTAACTTAACTTAGCCATAGTGTTCCAAAACCATTACTTGAAACGATTTTCTCATCACACACACACACACACACACACACACACACACACACACACACACACACACACACACACACAGTGTCATTCATGTCGTCTTACGTGATGTTAAATGTGGTGGAAAAGTAATTCCCACTTAATGTGGAGTTTCATATCTTATAGGCCAAATCTCATCACAGTGATTGGAATTGCCTGATACTGCGTTTATTGTGTTAATCGAATCTTAATTGCTTTTCGTCTATTAGTATCTATCTCTCTCTCTTCTCTCTCTCTTCTCTCTCTCTCATATACACACACACACATTCTAGAAATATTTACAACTAGAAACTTTGTACAAGTTCACAGAATGTACCAAATGAGTTTCCTGCCAACTGACCTTCCAAGATAGTTGAACAATGACCTCTTCAGGCTCCGAAACTGAAGCTTGCAAAGATGCAGCAGGAATATCATTACCCGAATGAGATTGAATGAGCACTTAAAATGGACTCAAGGAAGCTGTTTGAATTTTAATGACCTTGTAAATTGTTTTTAATTTTACAGATTGTTTTTTCGTGTGTGTGTGTGTGTGTGTGTGTGTGTGTGTGTGTGTGTGTGTGTGTGTGTGAGAGAGAGAGAGAGAGAGAGAGAGAGAGAGAGAGACCATATACTCGTATCTGAGCAAGCCTTATATTTATGCAGCTGTCGATAAAGAGATCGGAGGGAATAATGATCAGAGTGCGCTTGAATGATTAACCTATATATATATATATATATATATATATATATATACACAGGGTGTTTGAAAACTTCTGTACAAATTGTAATGGGGGATAGGCAACACCAAGACAAACCCTTTTCGTCTATAAGTGTATGTCCGCTGACGTCACCATTCGGCGCGAGAGGGCGCCGCTGCAATTGGCTAAAAGGTGAAGTGGGCTAGACTCGCGCTTGCCGCGGGCATTCTTAAATCGGACGTAGTACGCGTAACATGGAGCGCTTCACGACTGCTGAGATGGCTGACATGCATATGGTGTATGGGCTGCCAATGGAAACGTCATTAGACGAAAGCGCTTGAGCACCCCTTTGTGTTTCTTTTCCCTTCGTGGTTTTATTCATCATAAATATTTTCACGTGTCACTTTCGTGAAATAATTTTTCATATATATATATATATATATATATATATATATATATATATATATATATATATATATATATATACACACAGTATATTTAGGCTCAGCCCACAAATGGTGGCCGCTGAAGTTCATAGTATAACGTCTCACACACACACTATACATACACGTGTGTATATACAGGGTGGCGAAAAAGTTGCGCATCATAGGAATTTTCTTTGTTGATTATTATATATTTTTTTCTTTCACGTAGGGGACGGGTGCGAAATTAACAGTAGACGAGAGGGTGAGCTTGGTTTTAATGTATGGAATACAAGGTGCAACAAATCGATGAATCGGTACAGAATTCTGTACCAATTCATCGATTAAATTCTGGACCGATTCATCGAATTTAAATTTTGTACCGCTTCATCAATTTGTTGTACCTGGTATTCCATACATTAAAACCAAGCTCACCCTCTCATCTGTTGTTAATTTCGCACCATCCGCTACCTAAAAGAAAGAAAATAGTATATTATAGTCAACACTAAACATTCCTATGATGCGCGACCTTTGCGCCACCCTGTGTATATATATATATATATATATATATATATATATATATATATACAAAAAAAATTGTTTTCTAAGTTAGGTTAGGTTACTACAATTTATATTAATATCACTTATACCTAAGACAGAGTTGAATGGTGGCCGCTAAACTTCACCGTATGACGTCAGATACACATATATATATATTTTTTTTTTATTTTTTTTTTCTTATCAGCTTCCCCAACCCTTTTATCTTATTACCCTTCTCCCTTATCAGCCATCCCCTTTAAGAGATTACAATTTTTCCCCCTCTTTCCACTCGTTTCTTATCATTGGCACTGGCGCCCCCACCCATCTCACTTTTTGCCACCATACTACTGGGGAAGGACTTCTGGAACACCCTGTATAATTGCTTCATGTGGTGTACTTCTTCCTATGACTAAATCGCCCAAATTAATGGAAATAATTAATACAAAGGACAAAACTTGTATACAACAATGGTTGTTCTTTATTGGCTCATAACTTGTGTTGGGCTTCAAAACTGTCTTGTATTAAGGGGGAAGGGGGCTGGTCCTGTTAGTTCCCTTAAAGGCGACAGGTGCTCTTCGATTGGGAAACAGTTCTGGCAAATTAGATTAGAGTCTGATTGGTGAG
>JAJOZX010007433.1:112500-202500 GCA_023014485.1 Bathynomus jamesi | reverse complement strand
GAAAGCGCTTGAGCACCATTTTGTGTTTCCTTTCCTTCGTGGTTTTATTCATCATATATATATATATATATATATATATTATAAACTAAGTGAAGCAAAACAAATGAAGAGGCTCGGTTAGCCCCCTCCCCCCTTTTGCAAGACGTTAAGCGTACAGTTTGTTAGGTTAGGTTATATGCTAGATTAGGTTATATGTTAGGTTAAGCTGAATAGTTTGTGATTTTGTAGAATGCAATTAGATTTTATAATTTTCGCAAAATCTGAACAAACTACACTTCTAAAATGTATACTACACTACCCAAAGTTGACTTATACAAAGTCACCCATTGTATAAAGCCTACTTGCATAAGGTCGAGGGTAATCTTATGAAAGTTGACCTTATATACACACACGGACGGTTTGCGATTGCGGTTACGTGTAGTTTTTGGTCCAGTTTGTGTAGAGTAAACGTGAAGTATTACGAGTATGACTGTAATTGATACAGGCAAATTTGTGCTGACTTAAGGAGAAAATACAAACTTGCGATGTATCTTGCTCCTGAAGAATCATGCACCAGGACTGATAATAACTGGAGGTGTCTGCAATACAAGCTATCGAAAATTGGGATAAATTGCATACGGATATGGATGTTCTTTGGACTAGACTAATAAAGACTAATAAAGAGCAGTGTTGCTGTCAGTAATGATGAACTACGTACGGAACCTCGTCAGTACTTTGATCCCCTATTTGCATGGCATTGCTTCTGCGAGATGCTCGTCCCCTGAAATGGGCGTATGGGTGGAATGATGCTATATGTGAAAAGATATTTAACTCTTCATACTTCAACTTAAACTATGAATGAATCGATGAATAAAAGATGTACAGTATATATACGAGTGTGTGTGTGTGTGTGTGTGTGTGTGTGGTGTGTGTGTGTGCGCGCGCGCGCGCGTGTGCTTGTGCGTTTGTATGATTTTTTCTATTGTATTCAGTCTTTCGATAGAAATACAAATAATATAACGTATAAAACATGCGAATTAAATTTATCCCCTTTTATTTCCATAACTGTCATAATTCATTCCTAATTTCTTCCCTTGTGGATTCCAACTGAACTAAAATTGACATTTTTCTTCTCTCTCGTTTTCCCAATTTATTTTCAAAAGATGATGTCTGGATCGAAAAATTGTAATGAAAGGCTTCTGTGAAATACAGGGTGTTTATAAAATCCCTATCTATTTCGTTGAATTAACAGTTTTTATTTATTTTTGTTGCAGAACCCTATGAAAATTAATGTACAAGAACGGGTGATGGTGGTAACACTTCGGATGAAAGGAAAGAAATGCAAAGAAATTAGAGAGAGGTTTGAAAGAACATTTCACAAACCAGGTCCTACAGACAAGACAATTCGTGATTTGATTAATAAATTTAAAAGAACGGGTGTCTCTGAGCATGCTGTAAATGTTATCGATGAACATCCAAGCATGTCAATTTGCACCACATCACGTAGACTCGGGATACCCAAATCAATTGTCCACAAAATTTTGAAATCGACGTTGAAAAAGAAGTTATCACATTCAGGTGTTTCATGACTTGCATGAAGAGGATTGTCCAAAGCGAAGTGTAATGTGTGCCGATCTTGTTGAACACATTCAGAATGAAAATTTAATGGACCACATTCTCTTCGGTGATGAAGCAACTTTCCACACGTGTGGAAAGGTCAATCGCCATAACTGCCGCATATGGGCTATTGAAAAGCCAGTTGATTTCTATCAATGGGAACGAGTCTCCTAAAGTTACTGTCTGGTTAGGTATGACAAAATCTAAGATTTATGGGCACTTTTTCTTTGCTGAAGCTACAGTTACAGTGCTTATTTTTCTGGACATGCTTCAGCAATTCCTGGAACCCCAGCTTCATTCAGCTCGCATTTTAAACACCGTTGTCTTTCAACAAGATGGGGCACCTTGTCACTACGCAAACATTGTTCGGGAGTACCTAAATGAACGATTTCCAAATCGGTGGATCGGAAGTGGAGGCAACAGGCCCTGGGCGGCTCGATCTCCTAACCTAACGCCCTTGGATTTCTTTGCATGGGGCTTTATCACATAAAACGTCTATCAAACGAGGATTACAGATGTGCAAGATTTACGTGCTCGTATCGTAACAGCAGTTACAAAAATAACCCCTATCATGCTCCAAAATGTGTTCCGCAATGCTGCTGACAGATTCGAACTCTGTAGAGATACTGATGGTGCTCATGTAGATTCATATGCTTAAGTATTCATTAAATGTATGCCTTCTATTATACTGTTATTGAATTTTACCCTTTTTGCTACGTTTTCACTGAAATAGATAGGGACTTTATAAACACCCTCTACAAGGGGTTCACCATAAGTCCATAACATCTGTATATGTACATCTGTTCCCAGAAGTATACTCGTGTATTCGGCAATGATGCTGTTAGGAGCTGCTCATGCTCTGAATGGGTGTATGAGTAGATCGATGCTTTGATTTCTGTCTACAATTTAAGTTATAAAAAAAATGTATCCAAGAATTGTATCTAAATTATTCATATAAATACGTAAAAAACGTTTCGTGTGTGTGTGTGTGCGTGTGTAAAGTATATTATTATGTATCTCTACAATAAACAGTGTCCTTGAAATAATGAGGTTAACAGGTTCCACTCCCATTACACGTAATAAATAACCAACTTCTGTAAATAATTTCTAATTAATCTACATACGATGGATAACCATTTTTACTGGGACTGAAAAAATGGAATAATGGATGATGCTGTCCGAACACACAAAATAGGGAACATCATGAAGAATACAATACACTTGTCAACCTCACTTTACTCTAACCTATCTTCTTGTAGCAGGGCTACGTCTAAGACAATTTTAGTGGGTAGGTTAAAATAGTTTTTTTTGGTATTTGATTACAAATAACACACATCAAATCAAATGTATATGGTGAGGTGATACATATACGTATATACTCATATTCTCATATATATTCATATATGAGCACCCAGGTGGGTGGGCAATCACCCACGTACAGAAAGATTTCACCCACCTAGTTAAATAAAATAAGAACATTATATAAGTATATATGTGAGTATATATGCATTAACATCTACATTTGATTGGATTTGTTATTTGTGATCAAATACAAACACACAAAAAACTATTTTAACCCACCCACTAAAACTGTCTTAGAAGTAGCCCTGTTTTGTAGCGGATTAAATAAACCCAAAAGTTTAAACTTAGCGCGCGAGATGAAATCCAAAACGAAATTGTTGATACTGTATTTGAGGTTTGCATTTCTTAAAAAAAAATTATTGTAAAAATAGTAAAATAATGAATATATTTCATCCAGTTGTAACTTTTGGACCACTCTGTAATGAAATCAGAGAGGCAATTTGTAATAAGTAAAATAGAAAGAGTTCAATGTATAAAAAAATAGCTTGACTTGATTTTATCAGATTTCATTTGTTGGTTATAATTCAACAACTAACCATACATATATTAACAATGACAGGATAAATGGAGTCATATTTCATCTATGTTAATAATTTTGCTCGAATAATATATATATATATATAATATATATGATGCAAACCCACAACGAAAAAGAAAAAATTATTCCAAGGTCTTTCCTGTATTTAATAATACACCTCGTCAGGGAATGACGAAGTATACTGTTGAATGTATGAAAGGCCTTGGAATCATTTTTTCTTTTTCGTTGTGGGTTTGCATCATTCATTCATACACTTTATTTTATCAACATATTGTTGCATCAACAGTACATCAATATTCAATGGATCAACCGTGGTATGTGGCAAAGTGAAATGAAATAACGAGTAATTATACTACATAAGTTACTATGTTAATCAAACATTAACTTTTTTACTTAACGAAGTAAAAAAATTTAGTAAAAATGAGAGTCGAATTTCCTCTCTCTCTCTCTCTCTCTCTCTCTCTCTCTCTCTATGTATAAGGAAAAAGAGAGAGAGAGGGAGAGAGAGAAAGGGGCTTGCTTTCCTCGCTATAAGTGCAATAACTTAAGTTTCAGAGAGTAAAAAAATTTGCTAGACCAATTTCAAAAATTGCTCTTTGAAATGTTCTTGTTCACAAAAGAAAACTCAGAAGGTATATCCAACAGTTAAAGAAGAAGAAAAAGAAGCACGTAAAGAAGAAGCGTATTTAAGTTTAAATTCAATGAAAATGAAAATTAAGCTGAAGAATACTTAAGGTCAGTTTTTAAAAAGTAAGTTAAACTCAGTCTTCTTCTCTTGTCGGCTTGTCGGCTTTTGGGAGTCAATTATGCCATGTTTTTATTTTTACCCTTGTTCGCGTAAGTGAATATCCCATCCATTGTAAACGACGTTGGTTCCGTTCAGTAGCTGGATCGGTGGTTATCTTCTGTGTTCGAATGATGTAGCGACTCGTAGATAGTTCACGTCTCACGTAAACCTGAAGGTCACCCTGTCACATGATCTTTGCCGTGACGAAGGAAATTCAACAACCCCAGATATTATCATTATTATTATTCTACATTATATTAATCACCATTATCATTTTCAAAACGACAATGCGTGTCTTTCCTTTGACCCTTTCAGATTACATTGAGACTGTAATAGTCAATTGGATACTAAAATCGTACTAAAATTTAACTTTTCTGTAAAAATAATTCTACATCTTTAATATACAGGGTAGCCACAAAGTCCTTTTGCATGAAAAACAAGGGCAACATACAGATATGCTGTAATTTCACTGGAGAAGGACTTTGTGGCCACTCTGTAGGTTTAGTTTAGTTATTGGAAAAGAAACCCAAAATATGTGTAATGCCAGTGACTATTTACTAAAATATATGGTTTTGAATAGCAGTAAATCTTATAAATTTTGGTTTAAAGGAAAAATATTCGTGAACGAAATAGTTAAGCATTTAAAAATTTCAAGATTCATACAAAATTCACAGTTACTCTTCATATTAAAGTCATTATACAGGGTGAGTAAAAAATCCTGCCTCAAAAATAACTAGAGAATAAATACTTCTGAGGCAGAACTTTTAATTCACTCTGTATATTGGAAAACTACACTTCCTAATTTATGTATAGTGGCACCACCAGTATATACGAGAGAGAGAGAGGGAGAGAGAGTATGGGTCCATGGGAATGACGTTCGAAAATGTTTGTCACTTTATAGAACTCTCCGCCTATACGGAGGCAAGGCCTGTACTTCTCTCACCAATGTGTATTCAGAACAGAGCTGGGCACTTGCGGCATATTTTGCGGTACTGCGGTACTGCTGTACTACCGCAAACCGGAACCGCATAACGCAGTACCGCAAAGGATCGCTGAAAGTACCGCAGTACCGCTACCGCATTCAAATTTCCGCGTACCGGTTTGGTAGTGCGGTAGTACCGCAGTACCGCAATATGCCGCAAGTGCCCAGCTCTGATTCAGAACACTGAGTTAGAGATTATGACTTGCCCATTTAAGGACCATGTTTCATTTCGGCTAATATTAAGTTTCGGGGACACCAGATTTCGGTAATCTGCGCATTTCATAGTTTGAGCCAATCAAGGTGACTCTTACATCTGGGTTAAGTTACACAAGTTAGGTGGTCGTTCTGGGTTGGTTAGTTGTTTCCTACGTCATACACTTTCGGCCAGTCAGAAATCTAAAAAAAAAATATTGGTGTCCTCGAAACTTAATATTTACCTTCATTTCTTCCGCAAGCAGACCAATTAGGAAAAAACAAAAACATTTTTACACCTGAAATCCAGTACATACAGTGTGTCCACAAAATCCCTTTGCAGTGAAATTACAGCATACCTGTATGTTGCCCTTGTTTTTCATGCAAAGAAATTTTGTGGCCACCCTGTACATACAATGACACCATATTCTTATTACTTTGATTGCATAAACTAAGGAACCATTTACAGTACGAGTTTCGATCGGAAGCTCTCCCGATAGACATAGCCTTCCTGGCTGCTCCTAGGGGTTTGGTAAAATACTCGAACCCCATTTACAGTACAATTTTACAAACTTTCTACTCCAGTTAGCTACAAACTGTTTACTTTATAAAGATGGTCGTGGAAATTACTTTTTAGCCATTTATTTATCGTGGTTAATGTTACTTTTCAATGACTTTAAACTTAAGTACGCTTCCTTTAGGTAAATTTTACAGTCTAATACGACCTATCAATCTTTCTTTTTGTAAAAAATAACGTTTTAAAAGTAATCTTTGAAATTAGTGTCATTTCTTTTGATATTAACTTAATTTATTACTATTGAGAACGGGTCACAGAAACAAGTGAAAAAAATAGGCTTCACTTGATTATGGTAATGAAGGCGAAAATTAACTAAACAAAGTTGAATCAAGTGCAAATTCATTGCAAATAATGTGGAAGTGTTTTTACAAATTCGAAAATTCTCTGAATGCAAGTAGAAATTCGAAAATCAAATTCAAATACTATTTGGAACTCAGAAGCGGTAATTAACGTGAAACGAGAAGTCAAATACGATAAATTGGATTGGAAGGAACAGAATATATATGAGAGAGAGAGAGAGAGAGAGAGAGAGAGAGAGAGAGAGTGTGTGTGTGTGTGTGTGTTAGAGATGACAAAAGTAAATAGACACTTTCGGTTTTGCCATACTATTTTATTTGATAATAAAAGTTAATAAATAATAATAGATTTATTGAATCAATGTATTTAGAATGATGTTGGTTTCCCCTTTGTATTATGTAAAGCTGACACACGTTATGGCATTCCATTCGTGAGCTTTGCCATTTGTTTGTGGTGTCCATTTACTTTTGTCAAGCCAAAGTACATCAATAATACTCCAAAATTCACGTGGTGACGATAAAAGGAAAACTGTGTATACGATAACAGTCCTTTATTATTCTGTACACAATCAAAGGACTTTTTTTTTGGACTGTATAACAAAGTGATACCATCACCAAACTTTTATTATGAAAACAAAAATAAATTTAATCAAATCCAACAAGTTAATTTGAATCATTGAATTGTGGATAAGTCTAAACTTGCAGTGGTTCCCAACCTCTTTTGGCTGCGACCCTAAATTGGCTAGCAACAGGTCCTTCCGACCCTCACGCTTATGATAAAATTTAAATATGTATATAAATTGAATTAAAAAAGTGAATATAGTGACCCTTCGTGACCCCCGCGACCCTGATTTGGGTCTCGACCCGAGGTTGGGAACCACTGGTCTAAAGTCCGAAGTGTTGGTCTAGGTAACTGGATGGTTGGTTGGTTGGTAGATCCGTTAATGTCCTTTGTCCAGAGAAGGTCATTGAGACGGGAAGCCAACTGGTAAATGAGTAGTAAACACGTACAGTTGTAAAAAAAAAAAATTCGCCGAAAGAATTTTAAAACTAAATTACCAAAGAATTATTAATTTGGGGGCCTTTCTTTGAAGCGTTACTTTCTTTTGTGAATTTTTTTCCGTTGATGCGCATATAGATAAAACTCCAGTTAAATTATTCTGAAATAAATCCATTTAACAATAGCTTATATATATATATATGAAAATTATTTCACGAAAGTAACACGTGAAAAATATTTATGATGAATAAAACCACGAAGGAAAGGAAACACAAAAAGGTGCCCAAGCGCTTTCGTCTAATGACATCCTCAGGAACACTGAAGTACATAAAAGGTTACGGCCTATATATAGGTTACAGAAAGAAAAAAAAATAAATAAATAACAAACATGCACACAAACATATATATATATATAATATACATATCTACACACATACATATATATACAGTGCCCGCGAAAAGTATCCGATCACTCAAGAAAATACAATATTTTCCCTTAATATTCAGAGACACGTAATTCACTTTCTATTTGTTCTAGCGACATCTGGTAACTTTGAGGTTGCTCGCTGATATGAGAGCTATCCAACGCATTCTCAAATTAGTGTTCTGGTAGCCTTCGTTGCGGGTGGCTGTGTCTCAAATTTGTCAGATTTCACTGTTTGTGTAAATTTCTTGATATTTTTTTTTTTTTACAGAAAGTGGTGTAAATAAAATTTATATATAATGTGTGCTAAAAACAACTTAAGAGTGATTGTCGAGGTGCTATTGTTGCTTTGCATGCATGTGGGAAATCACAGAGACAGATAGCTAAGGAATTAAACATATCCCAAAGTACCGTTAATTTATGGGTTTCCCGGGCTAAGAACAATGGTGGCCTAACCACGCCAGTCCCTAAAAAACGATCTGGCAGACCGAGAAAAACAAATTCGCGAACAGACAAACTTATGAAACGTTTAGTATTGAAAAACCCAACAATAACTGCGAAAGAAATAAAATTTAATATGAATAATTTGTTATCTGGTGTTTCTGAACGAACTATCCAGGAGCGGCTCCAAAAAGAACTCGGATTACCATCTCGCCATGCTGCTAAGAAACCGTTCATTAATGAAAAAATGCGTAAAAAACGTGTCGCATTTTGTAAAAAATACATTCATTGGACTGTTGATGACTGGAAGAAGGTTTTATTTAGCGATGAGTCGACATTTTTGACATTCAGAAGTTGTCCAAAAAAGGTTCGCCGGCCTATTGGCTCAAATAGGATGGACCCTAAATACACCCTAAAGACAATGAAACACCCTCCAAGTGTGATGGTTTGGGGTTGTTTCGGTTACTATGGGCGTGGAAACTTATATTTTCTTCCGAAGAACACAACTATGAATGGTGCACGGTATTTAGCAATGCTACAGGATAAACTTCCAATGGCAATGGCAATCCAAAGGACAAAAACATACATGCATGATGGTGCACCATGTCACAGGGCCAAAATAGTGACAAAATGGATTACTGACAATAAATTTGATATTTTGGATTGGCCTGGTAATAGTCCAGATCTCAATCCGATAGAAAATCTGTGGCTAATAATAAAAAATAAGGTTGAATGCCACGACACTGGCTCAGTCGAAAAATTACAAGAGGCCATCAAAAAGGTATGGTGCAAGGAAATATCAGTGGAAGTTTGTCAAAACTTGATTAAATCCATGCCAAAATGTCTAGAACAAGTCATCCAAACCAAAGGACAGATGACAAAATACAAATATAAGGTTAGTATACATTTAAACATTGTTTTTTATGTAAAAATACAAATTTCAAGGGTGATCGGATACTTTTCGCGGGCACTGTATATATATATATATATATATATGCAATAAACGGAGAAGTAAAAATAAAAATTAAAAATTAAAAATTAGAGGATTAACAAAGAGGCATACAGATTTGTAAGGAAAAATATCGATTTTTAGCACAAGATCAAATGAATTATAAAAATACAAATTTATACTGGAAATCTGCCCGGGTTTTAACACTTTGCCTTTTAGAGTCAAGTTTCGATATATATAAAAATAAAATGAAGATTAGAAGTTAATAAAGTAGCATACAAGTTTACCAAAGATTTAGCGTCCTACCCTTTTTATCTAAATTTGTTTTGAAGGAATTCAAACAACAGGATCGAGTTGAAAAAGACCTTTGCTTATGTTGAAGTTATTTGAAAGTTGGATAATGGCAGACTCAAGAATATTTCTATTGACAATGTTGCTAGAATGAAATAAAACTGAAGCATTATTCCAATCAATACAGTGGGATAACTCTGACAAATGGACAAAAAGAGCACTGGACATTACAGAGCTGGGCATTTGCGGCATATTTTGCGGTACTGCGGTACTTGCGGTACCACCGCACTACCACCCCGGGCCCCCATAACGCAGTACCGCAAAGGATCGCTGAAAGTACCGCAGTACCGCTACCGCATTCAAATTTCCGCGTACCGGTTTGGTACCGGTTTGGTAGTGCAGCAGTACCGCAGTACCGCAATATGCCACAAGTGCCCAGCTCTGCTGGACAACTGTCCTGTTCTAACGGAATATTGATGCTGTTTTATACGTGTGTGCAAATCCTTTCCCGTCTGACCTATGTAAAAGGAATCACATTGTTTACACCCAATTTTATAGATAATGCCTGAATTATTGGTAGGGCTATTTTTTACTATGATATTTTTCACAATATTGTTATATGAAAATACTACATTAATATCCAAAAGTTTAAGTACATTAGCAATGCCTAAAAAGCCAGGGAAAAATGGAAGTACTAAAATATTTTTTGACAAAGTACGAGTGTTATTATTGACACGATAGAAAGTTCGTTTTGCCTTGTTGAGACAAGATTCCATAAACGCAGATGGGTAACACAGATCACTTCCAATACCGTTGATTTTTTCCAATTCGGCATCGATGTATTCCGGACGCGATCCTAAGGGCGCGGAGAAACATTGATGAAAAAATGACCTTCTTAGTGGGGGTGTCATGTCCCGAGTAAAAGTGTACGTAGGACAAATTGTTTGTTGTTTTCCGATAGATACTAAACTTAAAACCTGGGCTTTCCCTATGTACACGCACATCCAAAAATGGGATTGAATTGTCTTGTTCCACTTCTAAAGTAAACTTAATGGAGGGGACTTGATCATTTAACTGAAGGAGGAAGTTATCCAGGTCACGATTCATGGGCCAGATACACAAAATATCGTCGACGTAACGCAACCAAGGGATGCCAACCCCCAGGATTCTCAGGATGTAAGTAATTTCGAAAAACTCCATATAAATTTTACTTCTCCGTTTATTGCATATATATATATATATGTATGTGTGTAGATATGTATATATATATATATATGTTTGTGTGTATGTTTATTTATTTTTTTTTTCTTTCTGTAGCCTATATATAGGCCGTAACCTTTTATGTACTTCAGTGTTCCTGAGGATGTCATTAGACGAAAGCGCTTGGGCACCTTTTTGTGTTTCCTTTCCTTCGTGGTTTTATTCATCATATATATATATATATATATATATATATATATTGCCTGGCTCAGGACGGTACCAGATGAGCCGGGTGTACCTGTCTATGTGCGGTGGAGAGCGCAAGAGAGCAACTCGCTCCTCCACCAAGTCAAGCTTAGAGGCGGGGCCACCACCTTGACCTTTATGTGAAGAGAAACCAACACACGGAACCTAAACGAGATTAACGACGTGTGTGTGTGTATATATATATATATATATATACAGGGCCGGATCTAGAAGTTGCGAGGCCCTAGACAGATCTAGAAATTGCGAGGCCCTAGGCCTATATATATGAAAATATGGACTTAATTATCGGTACTATACCAGCAATATTAGAATCCCGCATAGACAGAACTATGCCAGCACTTAAAAATTAAACCAAACCAAAATAATCACGCATGGAAATTGTATAAGAAATGTAAATAAACCATACAAATAAGTATAAACTATAATATGAATCAAGATTTGTATCGAAAATATAAGACAATGATTTCTAAGATTTATATAATATTATAGGTAATGACTTTCCATAGTATACAAACGTTTTTCATATGTGATGTATAAGAGATGTTGATATTTCAGTTTTTATAATAGTGAGCGATCGACTTATCAGGCTAAATATTAATGCTTTAATATTTGGTTCAGATGCTCCTTGAATATTACAGCAATGCTTTTCTACTTTTCTTCGAGCTAAACTCTTCAATTAATTGAGAATAATCTAATGAATTTGTTATATCGTTTTCTATTGATAACATAGCTAATGATTGCAATCTCGCTTGAGACATGGTGGAACGCAAATATGTTTTAATAAGTTTGAGACGCGAGAAACTTCTTTCAGCCGAAGCAACAGTAACTGGGATGGTTAATACTATTCGAAGTGCAACATAAACATTAGGATAAATCTCACTTAGTTGTTTTTTCACTATATAAACAAGGACATTTCCGAGATCTGTTTTCTCAGGTATAAACCTGCAAAGTACTTTAAGTTCTTCATAGAGTTCTAAATCATTAATATCACTTGAACAGAACGCGCAAAACGGCTTAAGCGAGGCCCCCTTTGGCGCGAGGCCCTAGGCGATCGCCTAGTTCGCCTATAGCTAAATCCGGGCCTGTGTATATAATTCAGAGCTGGGCACTTGCGGCATATTGCGGTACTGCGGTACTACCGCACTACCAAACCAACCGGTACCAACCGGTACGCGGAAATTTGAATGCGGTAGCGTACTGCGGTATTTTCAGCGATCCTTTGCGGTACTGCGTTATGCGGTACCGGTTTGCGGTTTGCGGTAGTACAGCAGTACCGCAGTACCGCAAAATATGCCGCAAGTGCCCAGCTCTGGTATATATATATATATATATATATATATATATATATATTATATATATATATATATTATATATATAATATATATATATATATATTATATATATATATATATTATATATATATATATAATATCTATATATATATTATATAAACAATTATTGTAATCTAACATTGAAGTAAAATATCATTAAAATTAGTTAAAAATTTATTCAAAAATATGTCACCATTATTTGAATGTTAATTTAAACTCATTCTGCGCTTATGAAGTTAAATTTTAAGTTCTATGAAGTTTTCAAACTCGGCTCTGCATTAGAGGAACTAAATCAACTCTGCAGCTGCATTTTAAGTATAGCCCCAGATTGGAAATGAGAACCATTAAGAGAGCTAATGAGACCTAATTGACGTCATATTTCATAAGTCGTAAAAGTGTGAAAGTGAAAGATAATGAAATGTAAACAACACGTTTTTAAGCACTTTCAAATTACGTTTATTTATTCCAACATATTAAACTACGTATTGTTTCGTATGTCTACAGTAATAATGTGTTTGGGGCTATTTACCACCCACCCCTTTATAATGGCAAGGGTCTTGTGACGAAGAGGATCTACGTACAGCTTTACGTGGGATTCGAACCTGGTCGATATATCTAAAGGCGGAGAACGGTCACCCATCCAACTATTAAATAGATCCAGCGTCGCTTAACCTCTCTGATCTAACGGGAAGAGGTGTTGCGACGTGGGCATGATGTAACTGGCACGTCTATTTCTACGGTTAATATATTTTTACTTAAAGCTCATTAATTTAGGAGGCTACGTCGTGGTCATTGTATCAACACCACTTCCTTTCGATCAGCGAAGTTAAGCGACACTAGGGCTGAGCAATAATTGGATGGATAACCGTCCTCCGTGCCCGGATGATTTAACGACCCATGGTTCAGATCCCACCTAAAGCTATAGGCCCCCTCCGTCACATGACTTTTGCTGTTACGAAGGAGGAGAGGTTAACCCCAAAAACCCCTCATTAATTTGGGCTTATTTAGTTTTTTATTATAAATTTAACTTTCAGTTTAAAGTTTTTTGGTAGAATTTTAAAGGAGTTTTCTGCACTTACCTCTGTTTCAAATGTCATTATTTTATTATCAATAGCAAGTTCCATTATTAAGGTTGACATATATTACTACTATTTATATATATTTGTTTAGATTTACTGTAATAGATTTAAATTTAGCTGTAAAGTGATATATATAATATGTAAAAATGAACAATGAAGAATTCCTACATTCATATAATTCTTATATTCATTCATATAATTCGTATATGTATATAATCCTTATATTCTTACGTATATTTATATTCATATATTCATTTTGACATATAGAGTCCAAAGTCGCATAACGCTGACACGAGTTTGGATAAAAATTTTGATTTGCTTTCTATTTTATTTCCGCTGAATAATTGGTGAATTATTTCTTTTTAAATTACTTAGTCATTTTTTTAGATTTAGCTTAATAATGTAATCTTGTTAAATTCCGCAATGTTCATTTCCTGTATACATTCTCTCTTCGTTGTGAAAGCTGAAGTCATGTCCTGCTTAACGTTTAATTTTAAATCTTAAGCATTTAATTTTTGCTCATACGCATGTTTAATTGTAATTCATAATAAAAGGCATATTTCAATTTCCATTTTTAGTTAACTCGACAGATCATGATAATATCAGGTCTGTCAAATGCGGTTTAAAATAAAAATATGACTTCCTCTTCAAATATCTTGCTTCTCAGTCTAGACATTGCTACAGCTAAAATATTTATCTTGTTTTTAAATATTTTGCAAAGTAAATCAGCCTATTGAGACAGATTAGCATTAAATAATAATGTCAGTAAAAATTTCAGAATATAAGACTAAAATTTCTCCAGAGTTCATTCTGATTTTAACTGATCTGACTTAGAGGCTGAGCATTACCTGTAACATTTCAGCAGTAAACTACAGTAAGAGAATATCTTTGTCTTCTCCTTCGAGCCTTGCTCTCTTCAGAGAACTTAGTTTTCAGTAGAGAAAAATAATTTCCCGATACGTTATATGAAGAATCGAAGAACCTTCAGAGAATTTAGTCAGCCTCACAGAATCCTCCGATCCACTACAAGAAGAAATCGGAGAGTATAAGAGGAACTTTTGCGATTCCTATACGGTACCAGATACTCCAGAGTAACAAATCCGTTGCTGCCACCTAACCAGAATCACCGTCAACTTCGAACCGCCCAAGACCATAGATGGCGGTGTTAACATATATATATATTATATAATATATATATATATATATATATATATATATATAATATCTCCGGATACAAGAATCGTGTACACGTCAGAAATAAGTAAATACAGAATAGGAAGCATGATGACATTAATGTCTAAATTAGTTGCCATGGAAACGCTACATATGTATATTGCATCACAGCAAACGTGGAAGTTTGTGCGTAACTATTATTATTTTACACCCATACTTCATACTCATTATACCCATTCCTTATGTACTTCAAACCGTTGAGTTACATCCCGCAGGGATGATCCGGTTTCAATCATTGCTATGATGCCTCCCCATATACCTTGCGTGGTTGGCTATCAAAAACTTTCTCTCTTCATGCTTGATCGTGAATGTTGATAGATTGGATGCTTTCATACATAAGAATTACTGTCTATTCACCTTTTACGTCATCACTTCTCTATCATT
Source organism: Bathynomus jamesi (assembly GCA_023014485.1). Taxonomy (NCBI): domain Eukaryota; kingdom Metazoa; phylum Arthropoda; class Malacostraca; order Isopoda; family Cirolanidae; genus Bathynomus; species Bathynomus jamesi. The sequence goes on along the minus strand of JAJOZX010007433.1, from coordinate 187,571 downwards.
CGAATGATTTTGTGAGCATTACATAGTTTGTCTTGCTGTATATTAAAGGAGGGATTTCAGCAGAGGTTTAGTTGGCATAATATTTTTGTTTCTAACGTACAATCTGCTTTATTATGCATTCTCTACAATGTACTGCAGTGTATATAATGTCATTTTACATTTTCAAGGTCACTCACCGATGTCGTTACGTACACGTAATATTTTAGTATCTACACTTTATGAAACGATATACAAAATTATTTGGATCAAGTAAAGATAAGCACCTCCAACCTTTTTTATTTAGCTTTATAAGGCTAACTAACGAAAATATCACTACTTAACCTAACCAATCGTTAGGTCAACTGTACGCCCTTGACGATTGGTTAGGTTAGGTCGTGATATTTTCGTTAGTTAGCCTTATAAAGCTAACTAAAAAAGGTTGGGGGTGCTTATCTTTACTTGATCCAATTATTTCAAGATCACACATATATTATAGTGGGAAATGCGCATGCGTAGGTCACATTAATTAAATCTCCATGATAATGAAAGTAATAATAGCATTACACAGACATTAAGGTCATGTATTATTTCTAGTACATCCATTTAAACAGGCTTATTTTTATACACACACACACACACACACACCACACACACACACACACACACACACACACACACACTATTTTATCTTCTGGGCGAAGATAAAATAGAATTCCTAAGTCATAATGACGTACGTGAAGTGGATCAATCCAAAATTAACTCGGATTCGATATTACCCATGTCAAGCGATTCAAAATTGGATTTAATTAATGATTAATATGAGTCTATTAATTCCGGTTCGATTTAATTGTGTTCTGTTTACCTCCTCCCCCTTGTACAATATAGGCTATGACTTACACAATAGTTTCGTATGTACGATTTCTTTAGTTCTGAAGCAACATTTCAAGCTCGGATATATCTGAAATGTCCAACGGGTATAAAATAATAATAGTTACGCACAAATTTCTACGAGTGCTCTCACGCAATATACATGCGTAATATTTCCAGGTGTACAACCTCGGGACCTAATCAATATGTGTGTGAAGTTTCATGTTTGTAACTGCTTCCATTTTGGACCTATGGCTGGAACACACACAAACACACACACGTGCGTCCTTTTATTATTATACAATAAACTAAAAAATTTATTTATATATATATATATAAATTTTTTATTTTATTGTATAATAATTAATCATTATTTCATACCTGATGCAAAACCCAGACAAGGACTGTCGTAAGCCGGTCTAAGAAATGGGGCCGGGGGTGCAGTGACGAGCCCGCTGCATGTAATTTATTTGGCTCGAACCTGTCCCCCGTTTTAAAGGGGACTTGCTTTACTCGACTGGGGGGGGGGCGTTACCAACGTCAGCGCCCTCTGGTGGACGAAGGGCATAAAATGGAACCAACCAACCAACAAACTTTGGTGCATATTGGACACTTTTTAAGGGAAGTATTTCATGCTAGTAAACATCATCGTCATTATTATTATTTTCACTTTCTGCTAAGTTTTTTTGGTCTACAGTTTTAAGTCACGAGCTACGTTGTAACCAGTGTCGTAACACCGCTTCCCGTCAATCAGCGAAGCTAAGCAACATTAGATCTGGATAGTAGTTGTATGAGAGACCGTCCTCAGCGTCCAGACTATATAGCGAACCGTGTTTCGGATCCTACGTAAAGCTGTAGGTCCCCTCCGTTATATGACTTTAGATATTGCGATGGAGGTTAAACAATCTCCACCAAACAACAATCTTACTTCATAATTAAATTTTCAATATTTTGAATACTTTTCTGAGACTTAAAATCAGTTTTTGTTGCAGGGAATCATTTTGTGAATAGAATCGCATTTAACTGAAGTCATACAAACAAGAACGAAGATGGTAACAGAAAATGAAACCACTGATGGAATGAAATGAGCAAATCAGATCAAGAAATTTCATCTTCTGTGAGTATTTTACAATATTTTTAACTCTTATTAACTACTTACTATTTGTGGTTTATGTAAGATATGAGAACTTAAAGATATATGTGGTTTGCAGACGAATTGAAAATATGGAATTGAATGGTTAGCCCCATATATATATATATATATATATATATATATATTAGTGATGTAGGTCACATCTGCATCCGCACCCGCACCCGCATCCGCACTTTGGACTGCGGATGTCGTGCGGATGTGGACCGTTGAGATAAAATGTCATTAATAAGCGGAAATTATCAAATTCTACTATATTAATAGAACTAGTTCATTGTGCGCAAAAGTGATGCAAGCGACAAGACGAGAGACTGTTCTTGTATGAAGTTACTCTCTTGCAACCTACTTAGATCCACGTTACAAAGCTAAGTTATTTTCACCTAGTACATTAGAACGAGTTAAATCATCACTTGGCAAAGCAGTTGAAGAGCTTCAATCGCTTGAATCTGTCGCTTCGCCACCCACCAAAAGAATAAAAGTTTCAGTGACAGAACCAACACCTTCAACAAGCATATCTATCACAGAATCTGTCTCTCAGTTTCTTGAGTCAAGCAGCAATGACGAGACCTACGCGATGTCAAAAGATGTAGTAAAAATGATCGAGAGCTATCACCAAAAAAACGCCTGGCTGCATGTGACAATCCTATTAGTTGGTGGAAAAATACGCAGAATATCTATCCATACTTGAGTAAACTTGCAAGGAAACATTTAGCCTGTCCTCCAACAAACGTACCAAGCGAGAGATTATTTAGCAGTGCTGGATTAATGTATGATGAAAAGAGAAACAGACTGGCAGCAGAAAAGGCAGAAAAATTAATGTTCCTTAAGCATAACCTTCCTATAATTAAGTTTGAACATTAAACGATGAACATCTTAGTTTACTTTATTTTAATTACTCATTTATAAATATGCCTAATAAAACTTTAAACTTAATATAAATAGTTATCAAGCTAATTAAAGATCTCTTTCTATAAGGGTGGAGGTTGGGGAAAGAGGTCGGTGGGGTGCATTTGAGTTGGGTTCACGTCCCGCATCCTGGTAACACAATTATGGTTTCTAATTGTGGCTGAAACTCAACAAAATATAACGAATTTATTTGCAGACGAATTCACTAATTGATTTCTATATTAGTTAGATGCTTGATATTTTTATATGTTCAGAGAAAAGTACAGCAAATATTGTACAATTAATCAATTATACAACATTATAGCTACAGCTCTCTCTATATAATAACTTATTATATACGTTAAACACAACAAATCTCGAATATATCCTAAAAAATAACGAAAATGTAGACATTCGCATCCGCGGATGTTGAAATCAAACATCCTCATCCGCATCCGCGGATGTGAAAAAAAATGACATCCGCTACATCACTAATATATATATATATATATATGAAGCGTCCCATGGTGGACCCCAGAGTGCTCCCATGCCGTTCAGGAGCGGCGCCGTGCCGGCCGCCGCTTCTACCGGACCCGCCAGCTGGAGCACAAGATAGAGTTTCAGCGCCTGAAGGCAGTGGCCCGTCGGGTCCTGAAACTGGCCCGGCGTACCTCCTGGCGGAGTTACGTGTCCGGGATCTCCTCCTCGACTGCCCCCTCGACTGTTTGGCGCAAGGTGCGTAGCTTTGAGGGGACCCGTGTCACCCCTCGACCCCCGGTGCTTCGGGTCGGGGACGACGAGTTCGTCTCCGATCCGGAGGCCGTCGCGAACGCACTCGCGGCGCACTTCGCAGCCATCTCCAGTTCCGATTCCCCCCATTCCCGCCGCGACCCACCGGATTTTCCACCTCATAGGGATGACCCCTATAATCACCTCTTCCGCATGACGGAGCTTCGGGAGGCCCTCCGCCCCCGACGCTCCTCCGCACCCGGCCCCGATAATATTCCCTATGACTTGTTACGGCACCTCCACCCCTCTGCTCTCAGCTTTGTACTGGACCTCTATAACCGGATTTGGTTGGAGGGTTCATTCCCGGACCGGTGGCGTGAGTCCATCGTCGTCCCCATCCCGAAGCCCGATAAAGACCCCTCACTCCCGTCGAACTATCGCCCCATTTCCCTGACATGCTGCGCCTGCAAGGTTATGGAGGCGATGGTCGCCTCGCGGCTGTCCCTTACTCTGGAGGCGAGTGACCAATACCCTGCTACCCAGGCTGGTTTCCGGCGCTTCCGGTCTACCACCGACCCCCTCCTCCTCCTTAGCCACGACGTGCAGGAGGCTTTCTCCCGGCGTTACTTTGTACTCGCCGTCTTTTTCGACCTCCAGAAGGCCTACGATACTACTCGGCGGAGCGCGGTCTTTGACTGCTTACGCTCCCTGGGTTTCGTAGGCTTTCTCCCTCCTTTATTTATAACTTCTTGTCCGCCCGTTCTTTCCGCGTCCGCATCGGTTCTACCGTCTCTGACCGCTTTCCGTTGGAGGAGGGTGTCCCTCAGGGTAGTGTCCTTAGCGTCCTGTGTTTCTCACTAGTGATGAACACAGTCGCTACGGTCCTGCCTACTTCCGTTCGTAGCTCCCTCTATGCCGATGACCTGGCTATCTATTGCTCTGGCCGCCTCCCGTCTTTGGCTGAACGTCGACTCCAGCTAGCCATCAACGCGGTGGTTCGCTGGGCGTCCTCGGTTGGCTATGCTTTCTCACCCTCTAAGTCTTCCAGTATGCTTTTCCGTCCTCGGCGCCTCCGTCTGTCGCATACCTTCGCCCTTACCCTTGCCGGCACTCCTCTTCCCCTCGTCCCATCCGTTCGATTCCTGGGTATGACCCTCGACGAATTTTTCGGTTGGGTTCCACACCTTAGGCGGTTGCGGCAATCATCTCGCCGCACCCTCTCCCTTTTGAGTCACCTGTCCCACATGACCTGGGGGGCGGACAGGCGTACTCTGCTGCGCCTGTACACCTCCCTGGTGCAATCCCGCATCGACTACGGCTGTGTGGTCTACAGCTCCGCCTCCTCTCCGGCACTCCGTATGCTGGATCCTCTTCTCCACCGTGGCCTTCGCCTGGCGTCGGGTGCCTTCCGCTCGTCCCCTGTCGCTAGTCTTCAGGTGGACTGCGGACACCCCCCCCTTCCCCTTCGCCGGGGCCTTCTCATGGCGAAGTGTTACCTTCGCATCTGTCGCCTCCCGAGGTCCCTACTCTTCGCGATCTCCCAGGCGCTACCCCGGTTTGACACGTGGCATTTCGCTGCCTCCCTGGCCGACGTTTTTTCGTCCCTGGGGATCCCCCCACCCTCTATTCTGCCGTTCTCTCTTCGACCTGTCGCCCCCTGGCTGACCACCCCTATCTGCCGCTGCCAGGCGCTCCGTGGCCTGCGTAAGGAGTCTCCTCCTACCGTCCTCCGGTCTTCTTTTCTGGCCCATCTTCCCGTACACTCGGACGATGTTCCCGTCTACACCGACGGCTCGCGCTCCCCTGCAGGTGTCGCGGCCGCCGTCTTCTCTCCGTCGCTGTCACCTACCTCCCGGGTATCCCCCTGCCGGTTCAGGCCTCCATCTTTTCCGCGGAGCTCTTTGCCCTTCTGGAAGCCCTCCGTCTGGTATCGGGTTTTTCGCGGTCTTCCTGTACCATCTTTTCGGACTCGCTGAGCGCCCTTCAAGCGCTCGAGAGCTATGATTCCCCGGACCCCCTCGTACGCATTATTCAACAGGAGTACCATGTCCTGCACACCGTTCACCGGATCCGGGTCACCTTCTGTTGGGTTCCTGCCCATGTCGGTGTTTCCGGTAATGAGGCGGCTGACCGCACAGCCCGGTCCGCCGCCTCGATGCCTCCCCTCCCCCGCCCGCTCCCCTTCTCTGACTATGTGCAGGTCTTTCGGTCCCTCTACGACCGCATATGGCAGCAGTCCTGGGACGATGCCACCGGAAATAAACTCTGGTCCATCCGCCCCCGCCTGTCATATTGGGCGTCCTCTTTCCACCGCTCCCGACACAAAGAGGTCGTCCTTGCGCGGCTTCGCATCGGCCATACGCGCCTCACGCACGGCTATCTTATGTCCCGGCAGGAGGCTCCTTGTTGCGTCCTCCTGCCAGTCACCCCCCGTCTTTCACATCCTTGTGGAATGCCCCACCCTGTCGTCAGTACGTCGTCGCGCCTTCCCGTTCCTCTCTGATTTCCCCCTCCCCGATCGTTTACGTCTTATGCTCGCTGAGAGCCCTCTCTTCTCGCTTGACCGTCTTTTCCTTTTCCTCTCCCAATCTCGCCTCCTCTCTGAGCTTTAGGTGACTTCTCACCCGTCGTCCGCGGTCCTCCCACTTCTAGTGCCTTTCCCCCGTCTCCGTTTCTCTTTCTCATATTCTGCTTCGCCATGATATCCGCTAGCGTATAGCGGGAAATGGCGGTAAACGCCCCAATACAAAAAAAAATATATATATATATATATATATATATATACATACATACTTCCAAAGGTAATGGGACTATAAATAAAACAAAACGTAAGTGTTTACAATGTATTTTAATAGGGTGTGGGGCCCATCCTTGGTCTTGATGACAGCCTCAATCATCTCAGGAACGCTTTCCATAAATTTTTTGACAGATTTTAGAGGAATATTGCGCGATTCCTCCCGCAGTACACAATGAGGCGAAAGAAGCTAGTCTCCACGCCTCGTTCCTGATGCGCCGCTCTGTTTCATTTGAGTGGTCATCCTATTGGATTGAGATCAATGCGCTGAGTAAGCCATGACTTGTCACTGTTATTCTGCCCGAACCAGTCTGTTACAGTCCGGGATTTGTAACAAGGAGCGTTATCATGCTGATAAAGTTCCACCAATTCCATTGCACTGTTCAAACTGTCACAATACGCCCTTCACAGTAGGTCTAATTGTAACCTTCACAAACGCTAATGATCGTAGTCCAAACCACGTGAAACCATGCCTAAATCGTCACACTGCTAACTCCACATACAATATTCGAGATAAAGCATTGAAAATCGAAGCGCTCACCGTCCGGCCTGTATCCTTACCCACTGCCCAGGTTCTTTCATGAGATACAGACAGCGTAGTGGGACTCATCACTCCACAGATTACGTTTCCACTCTTTCGTTCCCCATTTTCGATAAGTTTTGCATCGCTGTAATCGGCGCTATGCATTCAGGACTGATGTATAGCTTGTGGGTAGCCGCCCAAGAAACCCTAAACCCTGTCCCAAAACTGGTCCTATCTGCTTAGCATTTTTGCTTAGTAGATGGCTGGTTAGGGAAGCTATATTTTGGGACCTCTTTGCTAGTGACCTGTTGCCCTTTGGGCTTCCGTCATGAGAAAGAAAAACTTTAGTATTTGTCATTTCTTATTCGGACTACGGTGGATTTAATTTTCCAAGAAGAATTCCTTGTTCCATCCGTGGTCTGTGTGTAATAAAAGTTTCTCAGGAAACCATTCTGAATTGTATCATATATATATATATATATATATATATATATATATATATATATATATATATATATATCTTCCGAGACGTCTGATATTAAATCTTTATAACACTGACGTGGGCGTTGATCATCCTTTTTATCTTCATATACTGTGTGTGTGTGTGTGTACACAAAATATATTCCACCCTTTTGTATCTTATAAATGGGAAATTAAAATTTCCGAATAGTATTATACTGTGGGATGGGGAGTTTAAGGACTTTATTAGGTTTCTGATATGAGCGATGGTAGCAAAGAATTTTGCACTTGGAGTGTTCGGAGGTCAATAAATGACTATTTTTATCACGTTTAATTTTCAATTTTCAATTTTCAATGCTAAAAGTTTAACGTAACCGATTTATTTACTTATTATTATTTTTTTACACATATAACTCGCGTAGCGTACAGTCGTCGTCCATAAATGATGTCACGCAAAATTTCGAATTTTGACTCCCCCCCCCCCCCCCCTTTATCACATAGTCACAAAATTTTGAACCCCCCTCCCCCCTGTCACGGTCACAAACTATATGTAAAATTGTAAAAAAAATACAGTGAAATAACATTTAAAAATTTATTCAAATAGTAGCTTTTTTTAATATACATTTTTCAGCTACATAGTACAGTATTACACTAGTGAACAACAAAAAGAATCCTATCAATATTTTAGTTTTTACATTTGTGATGTCACAAAAATTTTAGACCCCCCTTCCCTCTGTCACAAAAGGTCACAAAATTACAGGCCCTTCCCCTAAAAGCGTGACATCATTTATGGACGCTCCCATACAGTACATATAACACAGTCATCTTTTCTTCTTTCTGTTCTGTCAGTTCATAGTATGTTATAGCCATCGATTTGTAATTCATTTTATCTATGCAGTATCCATAGTTTTCAGTCTCTGTCCTTGAAATGTGTTTCTATGAGACACGCAATGTCAGCCCTTGTTTCATCCATAAATCCTTTCAGGTATGAAACTTTGTTTAGCGAGTGGTTCAGTTTTTAGTTTTAACTCTTAATATTTGCTAGGACCATATTTATGTTTTCAGTTTTACGTGGTCCTTTGTGTGCATTTCAAACTCTTTATCCTTCAGTATCGCGTGTTTTTTCATAGCTCTATGGTCCTCCTAGAAAATCAGTTTCTTTTTACCCGTTTCAGTAGCTCCTTGCCTGAAAACGGCTCGGCTCAGAGGTTTGCAACTGTGTCGATTACGGGTACTGTACGAGGTTTCGTAGCCGTATTGTGTCGACGAAGTCGAAAAAAAATTATCTTCGTGGTCTATGTTATTTGTTTTCTTTGGATTATCTCTAGACACATTGGGGTTTGTTGGAAGGCGGTGATAATGGCACCATTTTCCGTACTTGCATCTTCCATATTTTGCGTAATTTTTGCATCTGGTCAGATAGCAAAATTTGAAGTTATCACCGAATTTACAGTGATCGCGGATACAATAGAACTTGCACAAAGTAGGGTGCGCATATAGTCACTCTCTGCCTCTATACTTACGAATTCCTCTTGCATAATATTTGCATATAGTTTTCTTTATATATTGCTTGGGGCCATTGATTTTGGTCTTGGTTTCATCTTTTTATTTGGTGATGACTTCTGTGCATCGGGATTTTCTTTTAGTTCTTTGTTATTTGAGTTTGTGCACCCCGTTTGTTCTGCCTGAATAATAACTTTTGCCCCTATTTCTCTTTCATATCATATCGTATATATATATACAGGGTGTCCCATAAGTCCGGTCTCATAGGAAAATTTATTTTAAATTAAATTTGCAAAAGTAATACATTACAATTAAAACAAATGTTCAAATTGATGTCTTGTTTTGGGACCTTTTTTGTTGCAGGTAGAACAACACGCAGTGGCTAATATGAAAGCGAGTTACACTCCTGTAATATATATTACTCCCTTTTCCTCAGGGAAACTTTCTATAACCCCTTTTTTATTACTCTGTATATGATAAGAACTACAGTTCTCCACTTCATCCTTAAATTAAGATTGTCCCTCCCCCCCCCCCACGCAACATACCCTAAGATGAAATTTTTATATATATATATATATTATATATATATATATATATATATATATATATATATATATATATATATATATATATATATATATATATATATTCCAAATTCATTTTTACCCATATACATACATCTCTTTCAAACAAATTCTGTACCTATCACGCATCAGTTTACACGTTAAAACCATGAAAATATTTTTTTAGTTGGTTGGGTTATTCTTATTAGCTAACTGCCTTTTGAGGAGTAAAATTTGAGGGTATCAGACCATGTAAGAAAGACAGACCTATTTTTAGGTTCTTTTTGTGTTATTCGCAAAGAATGGTTGGTTGTGATCGTTTGATTAATTATTCATGGTCACACTAATGAGTAAGCAGGAACATTGAACACCTCCAAATATTAATAGAATTCAGTAAAAATGCATCGAATCGTAATTTGAGGAAAAATCATATCAGAAGTAAATCAGAAAAATAAGATTTCATAAAACGTACCGACTTTGCTTTAGTAATTATCTGTATGGATCACCTGAAGATCAGGGCCCCCAGCCTTCGTTAGTTAGCCTTATAAGGCTAACTAACGAAAATATCACGACTTAACCTAACCAATCGTTAGGTCAACTGTACGCCCTTGACGATTGGTTAGGTTAAGTCGTGATATTTTCGTTAGTTAGCCTTATAAGGCTAACTAAAGAAGGCTGGGGGCCCTGATCTTCAGGTGATCCACCTGTATTTTATCATGAAATAACCATGAAAGTTACCCCAAAAGTCCATTAAATTGAATGATAGATGCTCGACGGGAACGGATTATAAGTTTGTAGCAAGTTTGCTAATAAACTTTATATATATATAGAGTTTATACAGTAAAATTTACACGAATCACCCTGTGTGCATTTGGATCACCCTGTGTGCATTTAAATTTTAAGAGAAAACGGCAATAAACTCGGGGACTTGGTTAATGTTTGAAAGCTACAATTAACTACAATCTCGTGCGCAGGTAGGAACACTGCTGGAGTGCAGCTACCCGCAACTTCCAAACATATTTTAATTTTCTTTGAACACGTATCAATAAGGACGTCATCTTCAATGCGTCATTATTTTCTAAAGTTATTTTATAAATAGACTATAATTTATTTAGTTTAAGGTTATCAAAGTTAGGTGAAATAATGCTAAAATCTATACTACAGTAATTAATTCGGATCGCTTTAGAGAGAGTTGATTGTGTTGGGCGTTAAACAGTTAGAAATTTAAGTAAGTCATTTTGTTAGAGAGTTTTAAAAATGAAATCTATTCACTTACGGTTGGTTTTTCTTAAGTACATAGACACTATCATAACCAGTTAACACGTAACTGATCAAATATATTACAGTTTACAAAAGAAATCAATTTTAAGTAAATAATTATTCTTATAATATTCCATAGCAAAATATTTCGGATCACCTGAAGATCAGGGCCCCCAGCCTTCGTTAGTTAGCCTTATAAGGCTAACTAACGAAAATATCACGACCTAACCTAACCAATCGTTAGGTTAACTGTACGCCCTTGACGATTGGTTAGGTTAAGTCGTGATATTTTCGTTAGTTAGCCTTATAAAGCTAACTAAAGAAGGCTGGGGCCCCTGATCTTCAGGTGATCCAAAATTTTTTCTATGAACTTAAGCTTCTTTCTAACCGTTCAACGTCAAACACACAAATGTTTCTATAAACGTACCTAAAGTAAATGATCTAATTTCACATTATGACACTAATATTTAGCTTGCTTAATGCAAAAAACTTCACTTTTTTCTACGTGAAGGTCAAAATATGAAAATAAAACCCACTCTAATAGACAGAGTTTATTTCCACGACAGTTTCGACGCCCACTGCATCCTCCTCGTGTTTCTGTATCCACCCGAGGAGGATGCCAGTGGGCGTCGAAACTGTCGTGGAAATAAACTCTGTCTATTAGAGCGGGTTTTTATTTTCATATTTAGCTTGCTTATTTTAACTACCAAAATTGTAAATTTAACACAAACCAAATATTAAATTATAAACGACTTAAAAATCTTGACTTACTAAAATTTTAATCATTATTTTGTAATACAATGTAAGTGTAGGATGTTTGATTTGGAAGTACACAAGTGTAAACAGTAAGGTTCCTAAAGCCTTGAAGTTGAAGTACCAAAAAGTATTGGTTACAACTTTACCGTTTCCAGTAATAAAAGGTTCCTAACATCGACTGTAAAAATCTAGGGTAGTTTTATAGGGTCAGAAATATGCAATAGTGTAGAAATATAGAGTCAAAAAGAGAGCCAATAAATTGCCTGTTCGTGTCTATGCAGTCACCAATTTCGAACCTAATACTGAGAGGTATCTTCCCTTAACCTATTTTTTACATATAATAGGGAAAATCTCCATGTCATAGAACTTTACTGCTTCCACTGACATACATACATACATACATACATAAACAAATTATATATATATATATATATATATAAATAAAATAGGATCCCTCCTAAAGAGACGTAGTTTTATATTCAGGATAAAAACGAAGACGTAGAGCAAAAATGTAATTATATTTGGCTGCAGCCGACGCTTCGGGCAACTCTACCCATTTTCAAGGCCTAATTAATAAAAAGCTAAAATTAATAAATGACAAAAGGTATAAATGACGAGAGTTAAAACCTAATCTAGTGTACAAAATTAAAATTGTTCAAAAATAAAAAATACAAAGTAGAAACAGACTATGCCAAAATCAAATCAAAAGTAAAATATATAAGTGACAAAAGATATACGAATGATAAATGTAAAACTTAAAACTAAAGACATTCAAGAATAAAATTGTTAAAAAACTTTACAAATAAAAAGTTAAACGAAAAACCACACAAATATACCGACATACCTGTATTCACTTGAGAGCCACAAGAAACTGAAGCAAAAGGAGACCAGGGTCGCAGGGAAAAATTTAATGGGTAGTTCTAATTAATGTAAAGGGGGTAACAGCCAGAATCAATTTAGACTAGGGTTCAAAAACTTAATACATAAAGATTGATAAATACGAAGGGAGGGCGAGCATTTTAATGATTTAAGAATTTTGAAATTTTCAATAGAAACGTCAACCTTACAACTGATGGAATGACTTCTGATAGCAGACTGTTCTTTTCTTAACAAAACCTTCCCTGTCCTATGACTAATACCCATATGGGAGCAAAATCTCGCCTGCAAAGAACGAACTGTACTGCAGGTGATATTTTGCTCCCATATGGGTATTAGTCATAGGACAGGGAAGGTTTTGTTAAGAAAAGAACAGTCTGCTATCAGAAGTCATTCCATCACTTGTAAGGTTGACGTTTCTATTGAAAATTTCAAAATTCTTAAATCATTAAAATGCTCGCCCTCCCTTCGTATTTAGCAATCTTTATGTATTAAGTTTTTGAACCCTAGTCTAAACATTGATTCTGGCTGTTACCCAGTTTACATTAATTAGAACAACTACCTACTAAATTTTTCCCTGCGACCCTGATCTCCTTTTGCTTCAGTTTCTTGTGGCTCTCAAGTGAATACAAGTATGTCGGTTTATTCGTGTGGTTTTTCGTTTAACTTTTTATTTGTAAAGTTTTTTAACAATTTTATTCTTGAATGTCTTTAGTTTTGGTTTTACATTTATCATTCGTATATCTTTTGTCATTTATATATTTTACTTTTGATTTGATTTTGGCATAGTCTGTTTCTACTTTGTATTTTTTATTTTTTATTTTTGAACAATTTTAATTTTGTACACTAGCTTAGGTTTTAATTCTCGTCACTTAGACCTTTTCATTTATTAATTTTAACTTTATATTAATTAGGCCTTGAAAATGGATAGAGTTGCCCGAAACGTCGGCTGCAGCCAAATATAATGACTTTTTTGCTCTACGTCTTCGTTTTTATCCTGAATATATATATATATATATATATATATAGTATAAAAAAAGCTGATGAATACCACTGAATTCAGTAACTTTTCACAGACAGATACAATTTGTCGAGGAAAATAAGTGAAGAAAATAACTGACAAGGAAAAAAGCCTTTAAGCTTACGTTTATTAGAATATTTCTTTCAGACTCATGACCGAATTCAGGTCATGGTAATTGTCTTCTTAAAGTATAAAGAAAATTTTCTACAATGTCTGTAAAAGAATCCTTCACTGATGTAGACATTTTTATTTATGTAAATAGTAATGAGTTAAGATAGATATATATATATATATATATATATATATATATATATATATGCGAGGCTCTTTTCTTCGGTAATGTATTGGATATGTCACTGTCACGTGTATCTTGCTTATTATTATTATATAAACTGGAGCCAGTTTATACTAATATTCGATAACCGTTGCTATTTGAAGACTAAATACTAAGACTAAATTGGGTCAAAATTGATATGTGATATTCCAGTATGGATTAATGATTCTGTGTCTTAATTAATGACACTTCAAAATGTTCTATTTGTTTGATATATATATATATATATAAATATATATATAATATATTATATATATATATATATATATATATATATATATATATATATATATATATATATATATATTGCCAGGTTCAGAAATGTGATCAATCCTATTTGTTTGTTTGTGCCTAGTCTGTTAATCATATTTGATTCTAATCTAATTTAGCCTACCCCGAAGTTAATTTGGTTTCATCCATTAGAAAGATGATGGTGTTTCACGATGACAGTGGTTGACAGTACGTTGACAGTGGTTATACGATGACACAATTCGATAAAATAGGTATGTCCATACTCATCTTATCGAATTGAGGTCGGGAGAAAAGCTATTTCAGAAACCGCTTAGAAATCTTTCCTTTTGGGTTCATTGGAAAGTGTTGTCATATGGAGCTTCCTTCAATTATTATCGATAGTTCACTAATGACTGTCGATTCTGAACTTAAAGCGACTTTTCAAAGATGATTAAAACACTCAATTCTGTTGGAAAAGGCGGTGAATCACGAGTATTTATATATTCGTGCACTGACATTTAATATTGACCTCAAGTCATAGTCAGAGATACATTCAGTGTGTTAATGTTGAAAAAAGACACTTGTGAATGTTGTATAGAGAAAGGGGTTGGAAACGGCGATGAACCAGGATGATTATGAAAGAGGAATGGTAAAAATGCAGTTCGCGCATTACTTGAATTCGTGTTATGGATTTGGTATACCGAACAGCATGATGACATCACGAAACATTTTGTTACTGTTCAGTGATTGGTCCACATATATATATGTGGACAGAACCTTTGATGTGACCCATTGTTCGAAAAACCAGTGTAGTTATAGCAACATCGATCGCTGCGATTGCCTTCATGTCGCATGTTCTAAAAAATGTATTTACTCGGTTAGGCGTCATTAATCCTGATTTAGAGGTTGTTGATACTTGGTTAAGCACAATATAACCCAATCTAAAAATTTTAATAACCAGCTTTTACTGGTTTGGAAAGTTTCAGGTTTAGGAATCTGTTTAGGGTAATTTTACTGACTTTAAAATATTCAAATGAGCTTCTGTTTGACCTTTTAACTTTTTTCTTGTGTGTGTGTTTGCGCGCACGTAGCAACTTAGCATAAGTGAAGTTGAGTGTGTGATAATCCACAGATGTAGTGGGCTAAGTTTTTTGCGAGGTAACACTTTTCGTACCTCGGAACATTAAAAGATTTATTTAAAAAAATCCTAGAGACACATTTATTGTCGGAAAAAAGGTATGTTGGTCCTAATTAAGTTAGGGTACGCTAGGTTAGGTTAGGTTTTTTAAAATAGATTTCAAAAAAATAGGTACCTTACCTATGCGGAGATACGCACTGTGTGTGTGTGTGTGTGTGTGTGTGTGTTCTTGGATATCTTACGAGACCACGACAGCTTAAAGATACATACAGAGCTCATCGTGACACGAACGTACGAGTAACGATATTAGCGGTGTCTGCATAGAGTGACTTTTCTATAGTGAAAATCCTTTAATCTGATTAGGTTAGGTTAAGTTAGATTATTTATATTAGGTCAAATGTCGCCATCCACAACTGAAAATGTGAAAATGTCGCGGTTTCGTAAAGTGGCTAAAGTGTGTGTGTGTGTGTGTGTGTGTGTAAATGCACTTTACACTTCAATAAAAGTAAGCTACTTTTTACTTACTTTCACAAACACAGCCTCTTATTTGTTTGGAAAAAAATGCGTGTTCACTTTCGGTTTAACTGGGTTATGTAACCTCCTTCGCAACAGCTAAGGTCATAGTGTATGACGAAAGGGACCTACAGCTTTACGTAGGTCCCAATGTCGCTTAACTTCGCTGATTGGCAGGGAGCAGTGTTACGACAATGGCCACGATGTGGCGTTTGTGTTAATATGATGGGAAGCATCTACGGTTGGGTGCGGCAAGAGGACGAGGATTCCAAGTTCGATGGAAATAACAGTTGTTGTCTCCTTACACAGATGACGTCACCTCCTAACTTACAGTATGAGAGAAATTACGGTACATATCACTGTTTGTCGTTATTTAACCTCCTTCGTAACGGCAGAGGTCATATAACTGAAGATGCCTACAACTCTACGTGGGATCCAGACCATCTAAGAGTCATTACATCATCTAAACGTAGAGGAGACGGTCACCTATCTGACTACAAAACAAACCAAAAGTCGCTTAACTTTGCTACTCTAACGGAAAGTGGCGTAGTGACAACGTATCCCGAAATTACTTAATTCAAACATTCAGAACTGGAAAATAGAACACGATACAAAGTACGATGGAAGTAGTAAAACTATTAAATGCAATTAGAAATTAAAAGTAAGCCTAGAAACATAAATTTCTAAAAAACACCAAAAAATACTAATTAGTAACATTCTGTGGTAAACGTAACATACAGGGTGTCCCGTAAGTCTGGACCCATAGGGAAAAATAATAAAATTACAAAATAGTCCAAAAATTTATTTATAATATTTTTTTTTATTTTTTTATTATTATTTTTATTATTTTTTTATTATGATCTTACTCCGCTGGAGTTTTATTTGTGGGGCCACTTGAAAGCCAAAGTGTACGAGGTCAAACTTCAGAACATTTTCCACCTTAAAGCACTCATTGTGGAGGCGTGTCAAGAAATTTCTGCGACTGTGATTCAGAAAGTGCTGTCGCAGTGGAGATTGCGTCTTCAACTATGTGTGCGACACAACGGCGGACACTTTGAACAGATATGTAATAAATTTTTGGACTATTTTGTAATTTTATTATTTTTCCCTATGGGTCCAGACTTACGGGACACCCTGTAGAATTAAAAAAAAACAAAATATAGTCATTTTTGTTATTTTCTTTTTTGGCGAATTTTATATCGTAATTTTATGTTAAGTTTTAATTCGATTCCTTTTTCTGTGATTATCATCTTGAAGAAATGGATGCTTGGCTCAGTTTACGCATAATTTCGATAAATTATAAAGCATTTCATTCGTCAATAAAAAATCTTCAAACTCTTCTTGCAGTTTTTTAAACACACCTTTTCTCCTAGCAATAGCTAGAGAGAGTGTGTGTGGGGGGGGGGGGAGGGTAACTAGTCTTTATTTTTCTTTTTTGCGCTTTCTGAATGATGCTTTACCCGATTTAAGTGTATTTGTGGCTTTTACGCTTTATTAATATTTATTTCACAATTTTTTCAGAGACTAACCGACAGATGATATTGTGGCCATCATTTGGTAAATCTCTCTCTCTCTCTCTCTCTCTCTCTCTCTCTCTCACACACACACACACACACACACGTTTTAAACTCGTCTGTTTTTGTAAGAGATTAAGGAGCGTCGCATTTAGCCCAATTAATAATCCTTAATTACGATATATACAAATTATCGTTCAAGTGCATCGACATCATCATCATCATCGTTGTTATAAATTATTAATCTGAATTCACTCATTTTCTTATTCGACGAACGAGAAAATTTCACTTTTTACTCTTTGATGAATTTTTTTGTTTTATTCAACAATATTAATTTATCTTTTAATGGAAAAATAAATTAATGACTCCCCTTTTTTAGGGGGTTCATCCAGAGATGAGCGCCGGGACAAAGGAATACACACACACACACACACACACACACACACACACACACACACACACACACACACACACACACTAAAGAATTCGGTAGAAATTAATTTGCTTTCGACAGTGAGCTCAAGATCTTTCAAAGCGAGATTCGAGACAAAAATCAGAGCAGTGTTTGCAAATTAGTAACTTCAGTATTGTCTTTCAAGAGTGAAAAAAATATACAATATACAGTATTCATATATACAAGTATACAAGGCCAACCAGGGAGTTTATCCGTGTCGGAGAAATAGTTTGACAACATTGTTCTTTAATTAACTGCGGCAGGTTAAATTTTTAGGTTTTAACTCCTGATGTAAAAAAAAGGTACTAATGAATTAGTTATATATATATATATATATATATATAATATATATATATATATATGTGGTGTGTGTGTGTGTGTGTGTGTGTGCATATATAAGTATATATATGTACGCTCGTGTGTGTGCAGGGCCTATCAGAGGGGGGCTAGGACGGCCATTTGGCCTGGGCCTCAAGCTTAAGGGGGGCCTCAAATTTAGAAACTTTCAGGTTTGAATATGATGTTTTGCTGTGAAAGTAATAATTGGTTTTAGCCATGGGCCTCAAAAGCTGGGAGTGGCCCGGGCCTCTCTGGACCTCTGAGAGGGCCTGTATATAATATATATATATATATATATATATCTATCGTAAAGAACGACGCTTGTATAGGAGATATTCCGCGCAAGACAGAGAGAGAGAGAACGAAACAAATGAAAAAATGAGGTAACCACCCGGGAATCGAACCCGGGATCTTCCGATTGCCGGTCAGATGCGATACCATTACACCATGGGCCTCACTCTTCCAAATGCCGTAATTCTTCTACATACTCGCAGAAACCAATGCCCCAAGGGGGCAAAGCTGGGCACTTGCGGTTTTTTTTGCGGTACTGCGGTACTACCGCACTACCAAACCGGTACCGCATAACGCAGTACCGCAAAGGATCGCTGAAAGTACAGGCTGTACTTTCAGCGATCCTTTGCGGTACTGCGTTATGCGGTACCGGTTTGGTAGTGCGGTAGTACCGCAGTACCGCAGTACCGCAAAAAAAAACGCAAGTGCCCAGCTCTGCAAGGGGGCACCTCCCGCATGCCGTAATATTATATACCTTTAACTGCAAAGAACACGCAGTATAAATAACGTAAAGAACGACGCTTGTATAGGAGATATTCCGCGGAATATCTCCTATACAAGCGTCGTTCTTTACGTTATTTATACTGCGTGTTCTTTGCAGTTAAATGTGTGTATGTATATATATATATAGGGTGAACCAAATGTAGGTGGACAGTAAATGATAACGTTTATTTTGAGAATACATATTTAATTTATTTGTATACTATAATACAAAATAATATTTAATAAATTTAATTATAATATTTAATATAATATAACACAAACACCATAGTTATAATGAACACCATAGTTATAATATAATATAACACAAACCGTATTCAACCTACTGTCCACCTACTTTTGGTTCACCGTGTATATATATATATGTATGTTTACTTCATTTTTATATTTAGGATAACATTAGTTACTGTGAAGATAAGGTCATGCTACGTCACGTCGTAGCCACGTTGCAAATCCGCTTCCTATTAGGTCAGCGAAGTTAAGCAACATTGGATCTGTTCAATAATTGAATGGATGACTCTTTATTTGCATAAAGATGATACAGCATTCCGTGGTTCGGATACCACGTAAAGCAGTAGATCCCCTTCGTCATATGGACTTTACTGTTACGAAAACAATTAAAGAACCATAAACGTCTGAAAATGAAAGTTTTTAAAGAACAAACGAACATTTTAATCATACCTTATGGTCATTAAGACAATGAAGGAAGTAAATATGTAACCACATAATTTAAATGGGTATGTAAATTTATTAACATTTGCCACATAAAAACACATGGCTACATTATAAAAGTCACATAACATAAGACCAGTTTTACTTTAAACATATGTATTCAACATTTTAAAATTTTATTGCATTTTGACTCGTTTCAGTTTAATATATAATTGTGGAAAAAATGGGAATAAAACCTAACGAAAAAAAATATTGAAACAACAAATAATTTATAATTGGTTTGAAAAATGGGTTGACGAAAAAAAAAATGCTGAGTGAACAATCGTTTTAATTGGTTAATTATTTCAGTGTTTTATACCAGATTATTTTTCCAACCAATTCTAAATTTTTTCTGAATTTTTAAAATTACAGTGATATTGAAAAGATTTTCTTTTCTTGGTTAACTTCTTTCCACAAGTTTATAGCATATAAAAATCGATATATATAAAAAATAATTCTGTAAAACTCCATAATAGAAAATTCGATTTTACAAAATAAATGGAACATCTTACGCTGATAAAATTTCTGTATTCAGATCTCTTTTGTAGACTAAATAAATGTCTTTTTAAACTTAATAACAAAATGGTGATCTTGTAGGTTATAAGTTATAACCCATCATTTACTGTACTTCATTTTTCCATATAATACAACAACTCACAAGATCCAGTTTTTCTTATGTAGAATTTAAATCTGAATCTATTTTCTTCTATGGTATTTCTTGTGCAAATTGATATTAACGAAGATATAAGCAATTTTTGGATCGATTAAAATAATCGATTGAAATAGTATGGTGGTAATTATTCGTTTTACCCCTGCGGGTCCATTTTGATATGAGAATAGGTTTTTCTGGTGTATTTTGGTGTGTTTTATTCAAATCTGACCTTCATTTCTTGTGAAGATGAATTATTGAATGCCCGGTTAAGTTAATTGAATGCCCGGTTAGGTCAACTGTACGCCCTTGATGATTGGTTAGGTTGTGATATTTTCGTTAGTTGGTTTAAGTCGTGATATTTTCATTAAAACTAACGAAAATGTCACGACACCCTAACCAATCATCAAGGACGTACAGTTGACCTAACCGGGCATTCAATAACTCATTTGCACAAGAAATGGTCAGATTTGAATAAAAACACACCAAAATACACCAGAAAAACCTATTCTCATATCAAAATCGACTCGCAGGGGTAAAACGAATAATTACCACCATACTATTTCAATAGATTTTAATCGATCCAAAAATAGCTTATATCTTCGTTAATATCAATTTGCACAAGAAATACCATAGAAGAAAATAGATTCACATTTACATTCTACGTAAGAAAAACCGGATATTGTGGGTTGTTGTATTATATGGAAAAATGAAGTAAATGATGGGTTTATAATCCACAAGATCCCAAAATGGTGTGTATAATGTCAACATTATGCTTAATTAAATCTCGTACACAAAATGTTTCATACATGACAATATCTTCTGTCAAAAATATTATAAATATTAATATTCGCATTTCTTCTCCCGATTTTTAAACTCATCATCGTTCAAAAGTTTTAATATTTATTGCTAAATCAGCACTCACGCTATTGGGTACCCGTGGGAATCACGCCTTATTAATGCATCAACCAATAACACACTTAAAATTCATAAGTTACCCCCTTTCAATTTTTTTTAAGGGAATTTTTCCACATTTTTAAAGAAAAAAGAAAACGCAAATATAGCATAGTTTGTCCAAAGAGATAACTGGAAAAATCCGGTTTGTTAGTTGCAACGTCGTATTCATATTTTTATCATTACGTCATATCATTACATCGAGATTTTTCATTGTGTCTGAGGAAGAAGTAATTTTAATTTTACAGAGCTGGGCACTTGCGGCATATTGCGGTACTGCGGTACTGCTGCACTACCAAACCGGTACCAAACCGGTACGCGGAAATTTGAATGCGGTAGCGGTACTGCGGTACTTTCAGCGATCCTTTGCGGTACTGCGTTATGGGGGCCCGGGGTGGTAGTGCGGTGGTTCCGCAAGTACCGCAGTACCGCAAAATATGCCGCAAATGCCCAGCTCTGGAAGTAAAATCTCGTATCGGAAGCGCCGCATTCGGTGTGGCGTCGCGTTTGTTCGCTGATGTTGTTTGTAACGTCAAACGTCTGTTCAGTAATTCTAAAATTGATGTCGATAGTTTTCTACAATCCCATTAACCCGAATTGGATAAGCGAAAGATCGCAAATATTTGTGACCACTGCTCACAGGTGGTCTACCAAAACTCCTGAAAACCCTGAAAGAAGCACCATAACTTTTGTAACACAACTTTACATTTTAACCAATCATAGTACAAAAACTTCCCAACATATCCATTGTCCAAGAAACTTCTTTTGCGCCATTTTAAAGGGTCCGCACAACTTCAGTTAACTCTCAGCACCCAGCGTCTCTTTACTAATTTTGTTTTAACTAATGCCAGACGATTTTATTTATTTCGGAAGAGACCTCTGGACATTAACGGATAAGTAATTAACGACCCTTCTTTCCCTGTGATGTTCTTTGCTAAATTATAAAACTTTTTCTTGAAAAACACTGATTTAAATTCTATTTTACAACTGCTGCTATAATATTAACGTTAATAAATAAAAAAAAAATCAATTGTAATTTCCACCCGTGTTTAGCCTCGAAACTTCATCAATGTTTATAATATCTAACACGAACTTTCAGAAGAAAATTAAGATTTTTTTTTTATCTATATTTTTCGAGGCTGTGGAAAGTCTTTTATTATCGCAAAATGTAAAAAAATAAATAAATAAAATAAAACATTTCTTCATATTGGTGATCCAGAACGTGTTCTCCCTCAACCCAAACTACGTTTTATCTCAAGGTCAAACGCGAAAACACACACACACACACACACACACACACACACATCATCATTTCGATATTTCATTATTTCAAGTTTTGATTCATTATTTTTTTCGTTTTGAGTTAGATTTTAGCATTTTAAATATTAATATTTGTTTTTGTAAATCTTCATAGCTCTTATTCTTGTTTACATTTTTTCTTGTCATTATTTTTTTTTTTTTTAAAGTTGTTATAAATAAATTTTTGCGTTACACACGCAAAGCACGCACGCACGCACGCCTTTCCAGTTTTAATCGTATAGATATGAGATTTGTGTGTCTGTTTGCGTGTTTGTGTTCAACTCTGAATCTGGTGCGTAGTTTCACTTCAAGCGCCTGAAGGGGTTATAGTCTTTCTGGAAATCGTCCCTATAACTGACATCTGCTCAGTGCGACGATTCTTTTAAAAAAAAATTCTATGACTGTCGACAACCGAAGAGTTTGTTCAGAGTAATATCTCGATAGGCAATAACATCTAACATCAAAGACTCCTTTGCTTCTTTCATACTGAGAGACAGGATGGGCTGTGCGAACAAATTAATGAATATATTATATATATATATATATATATATATATATATATATATATATCTATATATATATATATATTTTTTTTTATATATATATGAAAGAAAATTGCCTCAACAGAATTCGAATTCCATATATATACTGTATGTATATATATATATATATATATATATATATATATATATATAAATAAAATAAAACATTTCTTCATATTGGTGATCCAGAACGTGTTCTCCCTCAACCCAAACTACGTTTTATCTCAAGGTCAAACGCTAAAACACAGATATATATATATATATATATATATATATATATATATATATATATAATAATGGTCGTTGTAAATTTGGAGACGGATGTAAATTCTACCACCCGGACATTTGCAGAACTTACGCAAAATACGGAACCTGCAAATTCGGGAATAAATGCTACTATCAACATCTCCCGACGGACTCAACGAACAAGGAAAAACTTTAAATGACAATAGGAATAAAAATAACAATAGGAACAACAATCGGAACACAATAAGCTAACAAGGAAATTTTTTCAACATCTCAGACACCTTACGAATGCTAAATGTCATCCACATGCAGTTGACACAGCTGGAAACCCCGAGCCAAATCGCTACCGGGCAAGAAGCTACCAATACAAGTAGGAGGAAACGGATCTCTTTCGGAGGATCATAGAGCAACGAATCAAGCGATATCGAAGGAAAACGAACTTGAAATGCACAAGGGGCAACGAAAAACAGAGAACATAAAAATTGTCCTGGCTAATATTCAAGGAATAAGACCAAACCAATCACTCAATAAGGTTTCGTACCTGAAAGGATTTATGGACGAAAAGGGCGGACATCGCATGCCTCACAGAAACTCATCTTAAAGATTGCCAAGGAAATTGTGAAAACTGCGCGAACATTGTATTGATAAGAAAGAGATAAATATAGAGGGCTTCAACTTACTAAGAGCGGATAGAACGACGAGACGGAAAGGTGGCTGTGCTATATATGTACAGGAAGGTCATATGACAGAGACGATAATGAGTAAATCAAACAGCTATGTGGAACTCCTAGCAGTGAAAATAGAAAAACTAAACTTGATAGTAATAGTCATCTATAGACCTCCAAGCACCCCAACCGAAAAATTCTCGGAGGCCATTGATGACATTAGAAAGCTAATAAAGGCCATAAACCCTCCATCCCCCAATATAATGATCTGCGGAGACTTTAACTTCCCATTTATAAAATACAAAAAGGTGAATAGGAATATATATATTCACCAGGACAAGGGGGCACAAGAGAAGATCAGGAACAAGCAAAATGTTGATGGCTCTCACAAACGAGTTTATGCTGACACAGGAGATAACAGAAAATACCAGAAAAAATAACTGCCTGGATCTGGTATTCACGAATAACACGAACTTGATTGCTGATATAAAAATAACCCCAACCATTATCTCAGACCACAACTTAATCGAGATATCAACAAATATGATGGCAGCATTAGAAGACAATACACATATTGTGGAAAGAAGTAAATTCGGGGCCTTTAACTTAAACTCGAAGACTATAAATTGGGAAGCAATCAGATCGCACATGGCCCAAATAGAATGGAGAACAATTTTCGAGAATAAAAACAACGGAAGAAATGCTAACAACTTTGGAGGAAAAAACGCTGAGAATTTTAGAAAAAATATGCTCCGAAATCACAGCCAAAGGAAAGAGGAACTGGCTAGAAAGGCAAAAGAGAAGACTATTCCGCAAAAGAAAGAGAGTGGAGGCGAAGTTAGGAAACTGCGGAGATAATGGCAGGAAAATAATAAAAGAAAAACTGGAGGGTATCGATAGGGAAATACAAGCCCTGATTAAGGACCATACAGAGAGGGAAGAGGAAAAGGCGGTAGAAGCAATAAAGGAAAATCCAAAATACTTCTATAGCTATGCAAAAAGGAAAACCAAAACGCGCGCCGCTATTGGGCCCTTAAGGACGGGAAATAATGAACTAACCGACGATCCAAAAGAAATATCTGATACATTGAGAGCTCAATATGAATCAGTTTTCAGTACCCCAAAAAGTGACAAAGCGATACCTGACATAAATGCATTCTTTGAAGAGGAATTGCAAGGAGAGTATATAACAGACTTTGAGTTTACACCAGAAGATGTAGCGAGAGCTATAGAACAAATGAAACTACATTCAGCTGCAGGTCCGGACAATTAGAACGCACTATTGATTAAAAACTGTAAAAATGAAATAGCTACACCTTTATACTGGATATGGAGAAGATCCCTAGACACTGGGGAAATACCGAGCATCTTGAAAAGAGCAAACATTGTCCCTATATATAAAGGAGGGGACAGATCTCAAGCAAAGAACTATAGACCAGTGTCATTGACGTCCCACCTCACCAAAGTATTTGAAAGAATAGTTAGACAGAAAATTTATGATTTCCTGGAGACACGGGAAAGATTCAACGAAAATCAGCATGGATTCCGATCAGGTAGATCATGCCTATCACAACTAATAGAGCACTACAACAATATCCTAGATGCATTGGAAGGCAATGACAACTACGATGTTATATACACAGATTTTGCTAAAGCTTTCGATAAATGTGACCATGGTATAATAGGACATAAAATTAAAGACATGGGAATAACAGGCAAAGTGGGAAAATGGATCTACAACTTCCTTAGTGATCGTCTGCAGGTCGTCAAAATTCAAGGTATATCATCATCAGAATCGGAAGTACGCAGCTCAGTACCACAAGGGACAGTACTGGCCCCACTCCTGTTCATTATCATGCTAACAGACATAGACAGCGGAGTAAACAGCAATAGTATAGTAACATCCTTTGCAGACGATACAAAGATCAGCAGAAAAATCAGCGATGTACATGACGTGGAGGCCTTGCAGAGGGACACGAACAAAATATACAAATGGTCAGAAGACAACAACATGTCATTCAACGCCGAGAAATTTCAGCTCTTGAGATATGGTAGAAAAGAAGAACTTAAACAGACTGCATATTATGCTCCAGATAGACAGGAAATTCAGAGAAGCATGAAAGCGATTGATCTCGGGATAATAATGACAGATGATGCGAAATTCGAAACACAAAATCAGATAGCGATAAATAAAGCAAAAAGAGTCGCCGGACAGGTTCTAAGAACGTTCAAGAGAAGGGACAGGACAGTAATGATTCCCCTGCTAAAACACTGATTATACCAAAACTTGAATACTGCTCAGTTTTGACGTCCCCATATAAAAAGGAAGAAACTAATAAACTAGAAGAAACGCAAAGGCATTTCACAGCCAAGATTGATGGCTGCAAAGAACTCAACTACTGGGAAAGACTACGAAAACTAAATCTGTACTCACTGGAAAGAAGAAGAGAGAGGTACATCATAATCTACATATGGAAAATGATCGAAAAACTGGTACCAAACCTAAAACTAAACCCAATTACCATTCAAACAACACTGGAAAATAGGAAAGGCAGAATGTGTAGTGTTCCCAAATTAAAAGCACGACAAGGGACCTCCTCAACCCTGAAGGAAAATAGCTTGGTTGTCAGGGGGCCAAGACTTTTCAACCAGCTTCCTAAGGACCTCAGAAACGTAACGGGGGTCAAAGTTGAAGTCTTCAA
Organism: Bathynomus jamesi; assembly: GCA_023014485.1. Taxonomy (NCBI): domain Eukaryota; kingdom Metazoa; phylum Arthropoda; class Malacostraca; order Isopoda; family Cirolanidae; genus Bathynomus; species Bathynomus jamesi. Next base: position 161,123 of record JAJOZX010007433.1, on the reverse strand, counting down.
GAAAGACTGGATGCCTGGCTCAGGACAGTACCAGATGAGCCGGGCGTGCCTGGCTATGTACGGTGGAGAGCGCAAGAAAGTAACTCGCTCCTCCACCAGGCCAGACCTAGAGGCGGGGCCACCAGCTTGACCTCCGTGTGAAGAGAGACCAACACACGAAACAACATAAGATTCATAAGGTAAGGTGTACACATATATTATATATATATATATATTATATATATATATATATATGCTGCAAACCCACAAGGAAAAAGAAAAACGATTCCAAGGCCTTTCGTGTATTCAAAGCTACACCACGTTGTATATATTTATGGTATCTCGCCTTTATCTTCATTCCCTGATGAGGTGTAGCTTTGAATACACGAAAGGCCTTGGAATCGTTTTTCTTTTTCCTTGTGGGTTTGCAGCATTCATTCATTTCACGTGTTTTATTGTGAAATTCATCCCTATATATATATATATATATTTTTTTTTTTTGTAAGAGCATGTAGCAAAACCGTGATAATACGGTTTTTTATAATATGAAAAGTTGTCGGAACAACTTATAGTTATTGCATATAGTCCATAAGAACTTGTATAATTATTTTTTAACTTTATACTCTTTCAGAATTTATAGATTTATTATATATATATATATTATATATATATATATATATCACTTTCCAAATTGGTTTTATTGTCTTACCTACGAAGTTGCTTTGAAAGAACAAAACAAAAGAAATTACAGCCTAAGCCAAAATTTATGAGAAAAATAACGTATAAAAGTGTTCTTTCCTCTTTTATTTCTATCATTTTAACGTTGCCATTTATCCTCTTCTTGGGAGAGTTTTTACGCTATTTTTTATAATTCTGCCAATAATCCAACAACCAATGGCTGAATTTATATTGCGATAAGAAGGTCATTTCTAGGCTTTGGTTTTAAGAGTTATTTTTTACTGCGTATTTATTGGAAAATGGATCTATCTTAGTGCTTGTTCTTTGGAGTTTCTTCTGTCTCTGCTAAAGCCTTAGTCGGTTTTGGATTTAAAGATACCTTTTTATGCTTTGTTTGGCGTAAGAAGAATTAATGTTGTTGTTTTTTTACGCCAATTTTCTTCTGTCTATTTTTCTGTCTATTTGGATGGAAAGACCCGTATGGTGTTTTAAGTAATAACTTGGAAAGCCATTTTGGTACATTGAAATTTTTAAAGTGTCGAAAGAGATTTATATTTTAAGAGACATTTAAGATACGTCCGGCATCAAATCTGAAATGTTTAAAATCAGACTGGATTTGACTCATCTTCAGTGTTTATCTATATAAATGCTTCTATAAAACTGATTTCAGTGCACATTTCTTGAAATACTCCAGTGTGGTATCTATACCCGATATATGACTGAATTTTAATGCAACTTTTTAATATAAGGTTTCAATGTTTCAATGGAATGTTTCAATGTTTCAGTTTCAATGGGATGTTTCAATGTTTCAGTTTCAATGGAATGTTTCAATGTTTCAGTTTCAATGGAATGTTTCAATGTTTCAGTTTCAATGGAATGTTTCAATGTTTCAGTTTCAATGGAATGTTTCAATGTTTCAGTTTCAATGGAATGTTTCAATGTTTCAGTTTCAATGGAATGTTTCAATGTTTCAGTTTCAATGGAATGTTTCAATGTTTCAGTTTCAATGGAATGTTTCAATGTTTCAGTTTCAATGGAATGTTTCAATGTTTCAGTTTCAATGGAATGTTTCAATGTTTCAGTTTCAATGGAATGTTTCAGTTTCAATGGAATGTTTCAATGTTTCAGTTTCAATGTTTCGATGGAATTTTAACTTTAAAATTTAACCCAAAGTATATGAATTCTTTCAAATAAGAATATATTTTCCTAACAGTTAAACCACCAAAAAAAACCTTACACACACGTTTTACTTCATCGCATGAAATGTTATACAAATTTTGTGATCTAGAATTGAACACCTCTCTCATTACAGAAATGTAACGATGAAGCACGTTTTCCAACATCTTTCGTTGGAACGTATTTGGTGGATGTTCTGAACAAGGTTTTTAATGTTTTACTGCAACTTCGGTTTTATTTATAGTAATAAATGAATGAATGGCGTTCGCGCCGCATTTTACGTTTATAGCTTATTTCCTCTCCAGTTTGAAGGAAATCATACCGTAAATTACACATTTTACGACCTCCGAACAATTTGCATATAACTTTATGGATTTTCTTCTTATATGTTTACATCATTATTTGTCTTATTGGTTCATGTGTTTAACGTTCATGTTGGGATGGTGGCTAAAATACTGACAAGTAACGTTCATATTGGAATGGTGGCTAAAATACTGACAAGTAACGTTCATATTGGAACGTGGCTAAAATACTGACAAGTAACGTTCATATTGGAGTGGTGGCTAAAATACTGACAAGTAACGTTCATATTGGAACGTGGCTAAAATACTGACAAGTAACGTTCATATTGGGACGTGGCTAAAATACTGACAAGTAACGTTCATATTGGAACGTGGCTAAAATACTGACAAGTAACGTTCATATTGGAACATGGCTAAAATACTGACAAGTAACGTTCATATTGGAACATGGCTAAAATACTGACAAGTAACGTTCATATTGGAACATGGCTAAAATACTGACAAGTAACGTTCATATTGGAACGTGGCTAAAATACTGACAAGTAACGTTCATATTGGAATGGTGGCTAGAATACTGACAAGTAACGTTCAAATTGGCATGGTAACTAGAATACTGACAAGTATGCTGGCTAAAATACTGACAAGTAACGTTCATATTGGAATGGTGGCTAAAATAGTGACAAGTAACGTTCATATTGGGATGGTAACTAGAATACTGACAAGTAACGTTCATGTTAGGACGATGGTTAAAATACTGAAAATTAATTTTTTACATGATTTAATGTCAGCGTGGAATGACTATGGATAGAGATAATAGAGATAAACTACTGAGATCTAGAAATGAGAAAATGAATACACATGTTTTTGGCTATAATCTTTCCAAATCCAAGACCAAATTCTCGAAATGAAAAAGATCGATAGACTAAATAGTCGAAAGAGCAACTCATTGAAACTTAATTTAACCTAACTTAACCTTCCTAACCTTCCTTTTTCATTTCAAGTGAGTTTTTCCTCGCTTCCAAATGGTCGTTGAGGACAGAATGATAACCGTTTTGAAATGTGAAAACAAAATAACTTGCAAATATTTATCTCAAATCTAAATAACTATAAATAAGTCTTATAAATTTTAGCTTAAACTTCCGGTCGGAAGTATTTAGCTCCGGAAAACTAATCGGAAGTAATAAAACTCAATCTTCCAGCTATAGTGCTTTTTATTATTGGTTTTACTAAAAAAAAAGCACATTATATGACAGATATGATGTACAGCTGGAAAAGTAGTTTCATATAGGGGAAGAAAATACCACAATATGTACAATTTTGGAAAAAAGTTCGTCTAGGAAGATGAAATTTCTAAAAAAAATAAAAAATTACGAATTAGTAATGAATGATTCTTGTTTTTCAAATATTACAGAAACCAAACAGGAATTTTGTTTCTAGACGAACTTTTTTCCCGAAACTGTTGAATACAAGTATTTGTCTTAACATTTACATTGAGGAAGTGACCCTTATATGCGGGACTCTTGCCTACTCTTACAGTTAATGTTGGTCGAAGTTGACTGGTCCCTGAAAGTTAAAAACTCATAAATTTTAATGTGGCAATTTTGGGTTTCGCGCTTTTGCAGAAAATGGAAATATTTCCACCACGAAACCTTTGGTGGATAAAATCACTGAATTTTTTATTCTGCTTTATTAACATTTTAGCTGAAAAACATTCAAAGGAGGTGAATGATGGAGAAATAAAAAAATTTTGATCCGATATATCATCGTCATTATAAATAAAAAACTTTGTTCATTAAACTCGCATGAAATCTCTTCGAAGCTGGATTTAGTCTAATATTGTTTATCATATATATATATATATATATATATATACAAACTCAGAATGGTCCCCTAGGAAACTTATATGTTAAACACAGACCGTGCATGGAACAAGGAACTCTTCTGGGAAAATTAAATCCACTATAGTCCGAATAAGTAATGGTAAATGACAAATACCATAGTTTTTCTTTTTCATGAAGCTAGCCCGACGTGGGCAACGGGTCTCTCGCAAAGAGGTCCCATAAATATAGCTTCCCTCACCAGCTATCTGCAAAGCAGACAGGATCCAAAGCTGGATCCTGTCTGCTTTGCAGATAGCTGGTGAGGGAAGCTATATTTATGGGACCTCTTTGCGAGAGACCCGTTGCCCACGTCGGGCTAGCATCATGAAAAAGAAAACTATGGTATTTGTCATTTACCATTACTTATTCGGACTATAGTGGATTTAATTTTCCCAGAAGAGTTCCTTGTTCCATGCACGGTCTGTGTTTAATATATATATATATATATATATATATATATATATATATATATATATATATATATATATATATATATATCAGTGATGTAGGTCTCGAGACCCAATTTGCAGATCTCGATCTCGATCTCGGTCTCCGCTATTTAGGTCTCGGTCTCGATCTCGGTCTCCGCTATTTAGGTCTCGGTCTCGATCTCGGTCTCGACAGACGCGGTCTCGGTTTTTCTCCCCGAGACCTTTCGAGACCTCTCGAGACCGTAATGAAAAATACATGTTATTGGCATACTCATGATGGTGGCTTGGTTGAACAGACAATTCAGAATGTTTATGAAAGTTTGTAAAAGTAAGGGACTCTAGGTATTCACTAATCAGTCACCCTGTTTTGAGTTGCCACGTTTGTTTTGCGGGGGAGTGTGGGCCTGAATTTTTTTAGGTTAGCGCTACAAAAAAGTTTGCACCCCCCCCCCCCCCCCCCCCCCGCCCCCGTCAGATTAATTTTATTGAAAATGGAAACACTAAATAGAGAATTATACATATTACATACATATATATATATATATATAATATATATAATATATAGTATATATTATAAGGCCACTTAGTGTTGCCAAACGGCGTGTCAACCTCTGTGGCGTGATAAAAACGATTATCCTCCCATCCAATATGTATTTGAAAAAATAAAATGCTTCACACAAAAATAATGCAAGAAATACAGCATAAAGAAAACAGTACCGATAAATTCAATAAAGCATAGAATAACTCGACAACCCTTCACATCACTTATATTTACAACGTGCCGATTCGTAGAACAAAATCTCAATTGCCAATTGTAAATGTTAAAAAATGACGTCATCAATGATGTCACGGCGGAACTTTTATCACGCCACACCTCCCCTTAAGCCGAATTTATTTTGTAAATTTTGTTTCCTAATCAGTTTTTGGCACGTACTGTTAGTGACAGTGTGTAGTTTAGTTTTGTATTCCATTTTATGAATCTCATATTTTAGACAACTGCTCTCCAATAAAGTTTTGGCACCAGAAAAGGGATAAATTCCCATCAGTGGCCAATATTGCCATGACTGTTTTAACAGTGCCTGCCTCTAGTGCTCCAATTGAGCGTGTATTTAGCCATGGAGGCATAATAATGAGGCCCCACAGAAGTCGAACTTCAGCAGATCTTCTGAGCATGCTGATGTTCCTTAAGTGTAATGAGTACTTATCATGCTTTAAATAAATACACAAGTCAAACTGGGTAGTGGGTACGTTCATTAAACTTTCCGTAACAGATATAAAAGAAGTAAATAAATAAAAAGTACGTATATAACTTATATATTCATTTGTTAATTTATAGGCTACACTTTTTGCATTCAACACACTACATCTGAGAAAGTAGTTATTAGTTTATTAATATACTTAACATAGTCTAATTTCCATAGTAGTGTAAAACAAATTGAAAGGGCATGAGCTTGGTCTCGATCTCGATCTCGGTCTCGAATTTTAAGGGTCTCGATCTCGGAAGGTAGATCTCGATCTCGAACCTTTGATCTCGGTCTCGATCTTGGTCTCACAGGATCAGGTCTCGGTCTCAGTCTCGGACTTGGGGTCTCGACTACACCACTGATATTATATATATATTATATATAATATATATATATATAATTTTATACCTAAACGGCTCGAGTAAATGTAAATAAGAGTAAGGTTATGTGGTGCTGTAAAAGGGAGGTTCGTGAGCGACTGGGTGTAAGTTTTTATGGTGAAGAAATGGAAGAAGTGGCATGTTTCATGTACTTAGGGGTGGATGTGGTGAGGAATGGGACTATGGAGGCGGAGGTGAGTCACAGGATGGAAGAAGGGGCAAAGGTACTGGGTGCCCTAAGAAGTGTTTTGGTGCGAAGATGGGTATGTATGAAGGTATAGTAGTGCAAACAGTGTTGTATGGATGCGAGGCTTCGATGTAAATCCTCTTTACCATCCTCTCCATATGCCAAAACCATTTTAACATCTTCTCATCTGCTCTCTCCACCAGACTCCTTCGACTCCCACACCCCTCACGGATAACACTGTTTCTCACATGGTCAATCCGCCTCACCGCACAGAGCGTCCTCAAGCATTTCATTTCCAGTACATCCACCCTTTTCCTTTCCTTCGTATTCGCGTGTAGGACGGAGGGGGATAGGGGAGGGGGATAGGCGAGGGGTAGACCGAGGAGGAGATGGGGGGATGGGGAAGGAAGCTTTGGGTCATCGGGGCCTGGACGTCTGGGAGGATGAAAGACGCGCGCTGGATAGAAAAAAGTGGATGGATATGGTATATGGGGGGCGACGGGCTGGCAATGTGTTATCTCAGGGTGTATGAAGCGGTCTAGGTAAACCCTGAGGCAGGTGCATTATTGTCATGACAGCTGATGAAGTGAATGTGAATGATTGAGGCGCTTCCTGCCTGTTCCTGACGCGACCTCACTGCGGTACTCTTGCTTCCTTCTTTCACACACCCTCCCGAACTCAGTTACCAGTCTCCGTAGCCTTTCTCTCGAGTCCGCCACCAGAGCCGTATCATCCGCAAACAACAACTGATTTACTTCCCAAGAACCTCCCCCGCAACATGCTTCACCCCTCGCGCCCCTCCTCATGATTTTTGTATTCACCTATTTCACCACCCCTTCTATAAACACATTAAACAACCATGGAGACATCACACAACCCTGCCGTAAACCTACTTTCACCGGAAACTACTCACCCTCCTCTCTTCCCACGCACACACATGCTCTACTCTCTCGGTAAAAACTTTTCACCGCATTCAACAACGACCCACGTACCCCATATATCTGCAGCACTTGCCACAACGCCTTTCTGTCAACCCTATCACATGCTTTTTCAAGATCCATGAACGCCATATAGAAATCCCTTTCTTTCTCCAAGTATTTCTCGCACATCTTCAATCCAAACACCTGATCCACACACCCTTTACCTCTTCTAAAATCTCCTTGCTCCTCCCCAATCTGTTGCTCCGTGCATGCCACCCTTTCAATCACCACACACTCCCATACACTTTACCTGGCACACTCACCAGACTAATTCACGAAGGTCAAGCTTTTCACTCCACCTTAGACTTACAGTTTAACGTGGAATCCGAACCACGCCCCACCAGCAGCCCAGCGTCTTAACCACTAGGCCACCCAGGGTACCCATTTATCTACCAACCACTTTCTTTATTGTGTGGAAGGGTGAACAGCTGGGTTTTGCTGCGCGCCGGCTGCTGTCATCGGGTCTCGAACCCGGGGCCGATGGATTCGTAGTCAGCGACGCTAACCACTACACCACCTGTCTGTCTGGTCCACCATATATACTGTATATATATTATATATATATATATATATATATATATATATTATAGGTCCAGTCAATAAATTCTCGGAATCGATGTAAAAGTAAAATACAAGTGATTTTGTCTGTTTAGTGTCTGTTCTCTGTTGTCTGTCCTCTTTTTGAAGTTTTATGTTTGGGTGTAGGTGAGAGTGACACATGTAATTTATGTTATTGTTACCCGTTAAGTGTACGTAAATTTATGCATTTAAGTGAGTGGACTTAAATACTGTAAACTGTGTACAAAAGTATTTTAGTTTAAAGTCTGAAGGTTCTCTATGTTTCTTTTCGGATCAGTGAACCTCAAATCATTAATTATAACTTTCACATTTTACCTCTTTCTCGCCTCTCTTCCAAAAATGCTTTCGAGCTGTAATCCACTAGAATGAAAAGGTAAAATCCTGCATAAAACTCACTCTCTCTCTCATATGTACACACACACAACACACACATATATATATATATATATATATATATATATATATATATATATATATATATATATATATATATATATATATATATATATGACGTGTGTGTGTTATGTATGAAATATTTATGGACTGAGCTGAAGGCATGAATGATTTATCTGACTCACAGTAAGCGCTGGGGCTAATCCCCGATGTATTTTAGGTGCAACTGAACGTCGCTCTGCATTTTTGTCAAAGGTGGTCCGCAGTACATTCACATCAGGGATCATCCCAACGTTGTTCGTGTTTAGTTTGACTACTTTTCACCACTTTAATATCTTTTATATATATATATATATATATATATATATGAAAATTATTTCACGAAAGTAACACGTGAAAAATATTTATGATGAATAAAACCACGAAGGAAAGGAAACACAGAATGGTGCTCAAGCGCTTTCGTCTAATGACATCCTCAGGAACACTCCTGAGGATGTCATTAGACGAAAGCGCTTGAGCACCATTCTGTGTTTCCTTTCCTTCGTGGTTTTATTCATCCTATATATATATATAATATTCTCACGAACTACTGATTAAAAAAAAGACCACAACAAATAATATAAGCTGCACCGCATTACTCGCAGGTAAGAATATATAGATATATATATATATATATATATATATATATATATATATATATATATATATAACTTTGATTGCATTTAACGCAAAAATATAAGATCACCCAAACCCGCAAGGAAAATAACTAAAGCAGTGTTTAAAAAGGCTAATTAATTTCGGCCGGTCACAACCAAGCCCTTTTCAAAGTAAACTAGGTAAAATGCCCAACAAGGTTAAAAACTTCCGTCCTGCGTTAGAGCTGAAGTTTAAATGACTGTGTTAAGGCATAATCACGGACAGGACAAAGAGATGGTGGATGTCATACGTCTGACAGTTGGCAAAGGCAAAAAAAATTTTTCCACATTTCAAACATTCAAGGTGAGAAATCTTCAAGTAAAAATCAGTCTTGTACATCTGGCAGCCGGTCACGACCCGAATTTGCCCTAAAATATTTTAAAATGTTAAAAATAAAGCTATCCATACTATAGGACAGCTTAATATTTGAAATGGTGTTTTCTCCTAAAATATAAAATGCCTCGTTTGTTTGTCTCTGTTCCTGTTTCAAAATAGGTTTAGAATCCTGAAAGTTAAAAATATGATTATGAAGTTGCCTACGCTGAACCAAGCTACTCTAAGTACAGTATTACCCGATCTCAGGTCACGTTTGTGGGAATTAATCGTTCTCTGAAAATCAATAGTCTCTCCGATGTATTTTTGAGGGCAGCCTCCACATGATATTTCATAAACTACGCCAGAATTGTTGAAGGCTTTTGTAATAGGATGACGGATGAACGAAGACAATTTATTTGGCACAACGGAGACCAACTTGAGTTTATATAATGATACCCGCTGAACTTAGACTTTTTGTTCTTAACCTTTTTAACGGTCTTTCCTTTTTTTAGGGAGTCTTTTTATAACTATACAAATGCCGTGATTAAAGGTCATAAAACAAAATTGCAGTTGGACTTTTTATATAATTGTCTAAATAACAAGATTTTACCTAAATCTTTGGCTTTTGGTTCTACTCAGGTTGACCCTTCAGATCCTTTTCCGCCTTGGGCTGAACACGTTTTAATTAATAGGATTAATTCGGTTAAGTTTCCCAAACACCAAGCTTTTTACAGGGTGAAAACCACGTTTGAGGTTCTCAAGAGGGGCAAAGTACTAAAATTCTGGTAGCTTTTCCTTATAAATTTGTATGCTCCTCCTACAATTTTTATTTTTCTATTTTATTTTTTTTGTTGACCTATATATATTCTCCAACTTACTTATTTCAGTGTTCTTAAGGATGTCATTAGACGAAAGCGCTTGAGCACCATTCTGTGTTTACTTTTCCCTTCTTGGTTATTTTCATCATAAATATTATTCACGTGTTACTTTCGTGAAATAATTTTCATATATATATATATATATATATATATATATATATATATATATATACATTTCAACTGCAAAGAACACGCAGTATAATTAACGTAAGAACGACGCTTGTATAGGAGAACATCCGCGCAAGATGAGGAGGAAGAACGAACGTATGTAGGAGAATTACGACTTCTGATCGAGTGAGGACCATGGTGTAGTGGTTATCATATCTGACCGGCAATCGGAGATCCCGGGTTCGATTCCCGGGTGGTTACCTCATTTTTTCATTTGTTCATTCTTCCTCCTCATCTTGCGCGGAATGTTCTCCTATACAAGCGTCGTTCTTTACGTTATATATATATATATATATATATATATATATATATATAAAAGGTTTTAAATAAGGAGGAGAAATAATTATATAGTGCTGAATAGCGAGCTAAAATAGTTTTCCTTATAATAATCAGTCAGGAGTACCTGACACTGACACACCGCTCAGCCAAACTAATGCAACCCATTTCGCTAACTCCTGGATTAATATTACCAGCATTCCTCGGAATTCGAACAGGAGATTTCATCGTCTTAAATTAATGGTGCTCTTCCAAGTTTTCCTTATAGTCTTCACAAATTTTGGTAATTCAGCGCCATTAAATGTAAAAATGGCGAGATGACTACGTAAAAGAATTGTCGTGTAAAGAAAAATATCTAAGATAAGAATGTTTCACAAGGTTTGTAAATAAAATACCTTTCAAATATCATCAGTACAAATATAGCGAATACAAACGATACGATACACTCAAGTCTATTAGCTCTTTGGATTATGACTTTTATGCCCTAATTTAGTAGTAATAGTGCAAAGACATAATTCATAGATCAGCGAAGCTAAGCAACATTTGTCGAGAGTGAAAACGGAATAAGAATTTGTAAAATTTTCTTTAAAAAATATTTGACTCTACGAAAGACATTTACGCATACATTGTTTCTGTGGAAATGAAAAAAGTGACCATCCCGTTGTTGTTGTTGTTGTTGTTGTTGTTGTGTGCGTGCCATTATTTTGTCCCAACTACTTGCTTCATGGACCCCTAAATGTTTTAATGGGGGAGCTTTTATTATTTTTAATCTGTCTGTATCGTACCTGCGTGTGTCAACTCTTCAAGGAACCAAACGCCACAGACAGCAAGTTGAGCAGAAAGCCTCAGACGCATCCAGTAAATCCTTGTATACATGAGTTTGTTGCAGCGATGATATACCGGTAAAGGTACAGAAATAAAGGTATAGGTACCTACACAAAAAAGGTATAGGTGTAGAAATTAACCTCTGATATCATCCTCGAACTGTTTTGTTTTGGTTGCCAGTAACGATATAATATGGCTGACGTTCTTGCGTGAGTGATGTGAGTTATTGTGGCTCATATATATATATATATATATATATATATATATATATATATATATATATATATATATATATATATTTACAGTGTGTGTGTATATATATATATATATATATGTATATATATATATATATATATATATATATATATATATATATATATATATATATATATATATATATATTGTATATATATTGTATATAACTTAAATATATTAATTAATACACCTTTTTTCATAACGAAAGACTTTTAAACTGTTTTTAAACATTGGATGAAGGTTGTAGGAAGGTTGTACAATAGGGTGGAGCGAAAAATACTTTTTTTCTAGTATGAAGTTCTAATAGTGATTAAAAGTTGCATTTAGTGGACGATATATACCTGCCAAAATATGAGTTCATTTGTTTAATATTTCCAGCTGCCACCAGGGGGCTAAATTTAACACAATTTTGGGTAAAAAGGAAAAAAATGCTTCTATTTTAGGTTTATCAAACTATTGTAAGATTTTATTTTAGAATTGTCTAATAGTTTGATTAAGATTCTTAAATGATAAGAATTCGTTTTGTAAAAATGCCTTTTCATATGCTTAATATCTTCAGCTGCCACAAGAGGGCTGAAGTTAACTTAAAAATGACAATTAAGTATGATTCTGTATTTACTTGAAAAAGGGAACAATAATAAATTAGGATGTCTCTCCTCCTTTATACTGACTTGAGACAGTTAAGAAACGTTATTTCGTGCCTTAGCGGAGTTACCACCCTTTCCCCAACGAACCTCCCTCTAGAAAGGGTTCTTGCTGAAGACTATTTAGTAATTTGCTTTTGTGTCAAATTTTGGCTGTTTTTTCCTTGATTCTAATGTAGCACGAATCCAACCGTCTCTGTTTGTAGGTCCGCAGACTGATCCAGCAGCGTCTGTAACGAGCTTGACGCATCTCTCTACGGCTTGTGTATGACATGGAAACTGAAATAATTCTGAATGAAGAGTAGTACCATGTTTGATGCATGATTCAATATCATCAAGAGAAACTCCTTTGGTTATCGGTGGTTCTGCTATCTGAAAATCTTGCCACATAATGAGATCTGTATAGTCTTTGGCATAAAAATTTATTTCTGTCACCTTAAAATACCTGATAACATCTGTTTCTTGAATGCATGCCCTTGCTTTTATGATACGCCTAAATCCCAACTGACGCACATGCTCCCTTTCATCAGCTATCATTGCAATGAGAATGTTTTCTTGATTTGCGTAATATGCATTTCGCTGAATGACTGAGTCATGTACTCTCCTAAGCTCTTCACGGAGATACCGGCTTCTTGCAATCATATGCCACATATGTTTAGCACCATATTGGCATAATGGTTTACGCTTTATCTGAAACCACGTTGGTGCGTATACCCTAACAACGAAAGTAGCTAATTCTTGTAAATTGCCTGAAGGATTCTCTGTGCTTACATATAACCGCAGAGTCCTGTTTGCTGTGGTGAGCCACCTTGAATGTGATATATTGCCTGGACTCTTATGACTAAGACTCTTTGAGAATGTTCCACTTGATATAGCCTTGTGAATTTCAAGGTATTTCTGGTCAGTACTTATGTCATCTACATCAACTTCACACATGTCCTCTTGAATTTCAATGGGTTTGAAGTTAACTATGGGAAGCTTTTCACAGTCTGAAAGTGCTCGGCCAATTTCTCCTGAAAATGCTCTTGGTCCAGTAGTGGTACCATCCAAGTGATGAAACAGATGGCGCAATGGAAGTTCATTAAGGTGTAAAAGGCATATCAGCCACTGCAATGGCTTATTAAAGGCTTCTTCCAGTAATCTTATTGTGCCTCCAATACTACCAGTGTTAACCACTGTCGAATCACAGCCAACTGCAACGATGTTCCCTATATCAACATTCCTTTCTTTCAAGCAATTCACTAGCGCTGTGCAAATGTATTTAGCTTTGCCACTGGAAGGTGTCACATGTGCAAAGTACAGAGAGTGTGGTTCAGATATTATGCTGATATGCTCTTCGCGTTTGGTTCTTTGGTGGTTAGAGCCATCACTCTCCTGGACTTGAATCATTGTTTTATCCTTTCTGCCATCAAAGTATAATCCCCGCATGGTTTTTGGCTCTCCTATCTGTTGTAGTTCCTTTCTCCGTTTTTGTCTTTCACGTCTTAGCTTACTTCTGTCTATAATATTCCCTTTGTCTTCGGGAGTAACAATTTTAAGATCTGCCAATATTGCAGAAGCAATAGCAGCCCCAGCTCTGTCCGACATTTTAAATCTATCACAAGTAATTGCTAATGAAGGCAGTGGCTCACGCATCTGTTGTTCTGATATTACATATTGAGTCGAGGTTGTATCTTCCTCATTATCTTCAGATATCTCTTCTAGTTGTTGAAGTTCACTTGTCTCTGTTTCGATTTGTAAGTTGGACGTATTGGTTATAGCAGCACTAGTTGTTTGTGAGGATTCCAGACGTGCTTTTTCCATTTCCTTTCGATGTTCTCTTGCTTGTAATCGTCTTGTGTGTGCATGTCAATGCTTCCTATCACCATTATTCTGCGTGTTCGTTGGTCATTTAAAAAATCCTGCTCTTTTGGAGGGACTTTCTTACTCTTTTCACATGAGCATCTCCTAAACTCCTTACATTTGCAGGTGCAGATGTCAAACAAAGTGCATTTTGAAGAGTTTTCAAATTCTTCAAGCTGATTTTTGTACTTAGGCTGATCCTTGCGTGACTTGTATGGCTTTAATAAGGACCTGTATTTATCATGGTACACTCGCATCATCTGTAAAACGCGTGTATGTGAAACTATTGGCAAAGAGGCCTTCTTCCAAATATTTTCTACCTTTTTGGAAACTGCCTCTGCTATTTCAGAAAATGAAGGCTCCTTGTTATTCATCTGCTCCTTCACTAAATGTTTTGTGAACAGGTAATCTTTCATAATGCAGTTATAAGTTGGTAGTTGCATATCACTCATCTCACAAGGTACTTCAAATATGGCACACTTCATATGTTCTCTAGTGAAATGTTTATATTTAGTATTTGATGCCATAATATTTTTAAGAAAAATTCACAATCACAAAATATCCTGTAACATCAAAACATTATATAATTAATATATATAATATATTTTATAAGTATATATAATATATTATATAAATAAACTAAAATTATATAATACATTATAACAAGCATTTTATAATAAAATCAATATTATCTCTATATAAATCACTTTAAAATAAAGTTTTATAATATTCCGATCATATTAAAAAACTGTCCGATCAACTGAGCGACTAGGCCTACTACCTAAGAAGACAAGTGTTAACACACTGTTCTAATGACTCACAGAAAGAAATTCCTTCACACCAAAACCCTCCCCCACAACCCTCCCCAAACCATACCCCCACAACATTCAGTGTAGTCTCAACATGACTCAGTTACTCTAAATTGTGTTAACTTCAGCTCTCTTGTGGCAGCTGAAGATATTAAGCATATGAAAAGGCATTTTTACAAAACGAATTACTACCATTTAAGAATCTTAATCAAACTATTAGATAATTCTAAGATAAATTTTATAATAGTTTGACAAACCTAAAATAGAAGCATTTTTTTCCTTTTTACACAAAATTGTGTTAACTTTAGCCCCCTGGTGGCAGCTGAAAATTTTAAACAAATGAACCCATATTTTGGCAGGCATATTTCATCCACTAGATGCAACTTTTAATCACTATTAGAACTTCATACTAGAAAAAAAGTATTTTTCGCTCCACCCTATAATGTACAAGCTCAAGGGAGCATATCTTGAAGGAGAAAAGTAAAAAACTGGTGATATCATATTCCTATTAAAAATTTTAAAAATGTTGTCAAACTTTCTAAACACACTTCGTGTACAGTGTGTATGTATATATATATATATATATATATATATATATATATATATATGTATAGAAACGACGTAAGTATAGAGGAGTGTTTGCACACGAGGAAGAGAAATAACGAACAAATGAAAAATGAGGTAACCGCCCGGGAATCGAACCCAGGATCTTCCGATTGCCGGTCAGATATGCTATCCACTACACCACGGGCCTCGACCAGTCAGAAGTCGTAATTCTCCTACATAGGGCAGAAACCAATGCCTTGAGAGGGCACCCTCGCAAATCGTGAATATGTACATTTAACTGCAATGACCACGCAGTATATTAATGTATAGAAACGACGTAAGTATAGAGGAGTGTTCTGCACACGAGGAAGAGAAATAACGAACAAATGAAAAATGAGGTAACCGCCCGGGAATCGAACCCAGGATCTTCCGATTGCCGGTCAGATATGCTATCCACTACACCACGGGCCTTGATCAGTCAGAAGTCGTAATTCTCCTACATAGGGCAGAAACCAATGCCTTGAGAGGGCACCCTCGCAAATCGTGAATATGTACATTTAACTGCAATGACCACGCAGTATATTAATGTATAGAAACGACCTCATTTTTCATTTGTTCGTTATTTCTCTTCCTCGTGTGCAGAACACTCCTCTATACTTACGTCGTTTCTATACATTAATATACTGCGTGGTCATTGCAGTTAAATGTACATATTCACGATTTGCGAGGGTGCCCTCTCAAGGCATTGGTTTCTGCCCTATGTAGGAGAATTACGACTTCTGACTGGTCGAGGCCCGTGGTGTAGTGGATAGCATATCTGACCGGCAATCGGAAGATCCTGGGTTCGATTCCCGGGCGGTTACCTCATTTTTCATTTGTTCGTTATTTCTCTTCCTCGTGTGCAGAACACTCCTCTATACTTACGTCGTTTCTATACATTAATATACTGCGTGGTCATTGCAGTTAAATGTATATATATATATATATATAATATATATATATATACACACTACACAGTATGTCCCACAAAAAAGTACACCCAACTTTAGATTGTACTAACTCCCCCAAAAATTGAGATATTTTAGATCTGTTTGTTTGATTTAATATAGCAAATTATTCTTTGTTAACGTTCAAATTTATTCATGTTTAAACGAATTAGTGTTTAAGCATCTGCTTTTAACTGAAGGGTACAACAAAATGGATTGCGCAAAATTGGTCAATGAAAAAATAATGTGTGTGCTATCGATGTAATGAAAAGACAAATACATAACAATAGATACTTTAACATAATTTTAATAAGATACAAAGCAGATTTTTCTTTATTCCTTATTACAAAAGTTATGCTTGGTTTCGTTTCTTTCAACATGACCGCCATTCCTATCGATACAAATCTGGAGTCGAGCTCTCATCTTCCCCATCACTCTTTTGATAAGATCTGGATTGTCTTTTAACAAGTTGATTTCAACTGTGATGCGAGTCCTCAAATCATCTAAATTGATAGGTTGTGATGCAAATACTCTATTCTTCAAATGACCCCATAAAAAGTAATCACACGGGATCAAGTCAGGGCTTCTGGGAGGCCATTCAATGTTATGGCCTGTAGCAATTACTCTTTGGTGGAAGACTTCCTGCAAGCGTTCCTTCACAATAACTCTCCTGTGAGCAGGAGCTCCGTCTTGTACCCACCAAATATGATTAAATCGGTTTCCATAAGCAATACGTATTTGTGGAAGGATTTCTCGGTTTATCATTTCTAGGTAAGCTTCACCATTTAGATTACCATCGTAAAAGACCGGGCCAATTAACGCTCCATTACCGCACAGTCCTACCCAGAGAGACAGTTTTTGTCTAGAGTTATTCTTTTCGTAGATATGATTTTCAGGTGGATGATTTTTTGGTGCATATTGACGGCAGATTTGTCTGTTCACTAGACCATTCATAAAAAAGGCCGCCTTATCTCCAACCACTAATTGTTCCGTGAATCTTTCTGGTTTTTCAAGAAACCACTGGGCAAACCTTAGGCGGCGAGGTAGATCTCCTTCAATGAGTTGATGTCGAATTTCCATTCTGTATGGGTACAATTCAAATCCTCACGAACTATTCGATGAAATGACATGCGTGAGAGTTCTGTACCATTTCGCCTGGTGGACACTTTTGGATGGCTCTCTAATAAATGCCGAACATGCTGAATGTTCTTGTCTGCTCTTGCCGTCTTCGGATGGCCTGAACGTCCTTTGTTCAAATTGAGGACCGTTCCTTCTTTGTATTTCCGAACATTCTTCAAAATTGTATGTTTAGTTGGAGAAGCTCTATCGGGAAATTGCAGTTCGAAGGTATTCTGAACTTGTTTTAAGCTTTTAGTTTGCAGATAAGTTGTGACCATGAGAACGCGCTGCCTTCGTGTAAACTGCATGATAAGGGTTTCAAAGTTATTTATAAATTTAGTAATTCAGATTCTTCATTTATATGTATGACTCTTATCTTAGATACAAAAGTTCGAATTATTTAAAAAAAATATTTGCAATATCCTTCGACGTAAAAAGTAGCACATTGGTTAAAGCAAGAGGAGCTATCTGGCTGGGAGAAATGATCATTCCGCGCAACCCATTTTGCTGTACCGTTCAGTTAAAAGCAGATGTTTAAACACTAAATCGTTTAAACATGAATAAATTTGAAAGTTAACAAAGAATAATTTGCCATATTAAATCAAACAAACAGATCCGAAATATCTCAATTTTTGGAGGAGTTAGTACAATCTAAAGTTGGGTGTACTTTTTTGTGGGACATACTGTATAATGATGAATAAAACCACGAAGGGAAAAGAAACAAAGTGGTGCTCAAGCGCTTTCGTCTAATGACATCTTCAGGAACACTGAAGTAAAAGGAGAGTTGAAGACAATATATAGGTTACAAAAATACAGTATATATATATATATATATATATATATATATATATATATATATATATATATATATATAGTAAGTATAGAAATAAAATTGTGGGAGCAGCAAATACATTTGTACGGAAAACTGACAATTTTAGCACTTTGCCCGAAATTCAACATAAATTCAAATGGTTTGTTTACAACCAATTTTTTTTATAGTTATTGTCTGAATGATACATGTAACAATATTGTGAAAAACATCATAGTAAAAAATAGCCCTACCAATAATTTAGGCATTATTTATAAAATTGGGTGTAAACAATGTGATTCCTTTTACATAGGTCAGACGGGAAAGGATTTGCAAACGCGAGTAAAACAGCATCAATATTCCGTTAGAACGGGACAGTTGTCCAGTGCCCTTTTTGTCCATTTGTCAGAGTTATCCCATTGTATTGATTGGAATAATGCTTCAGTTTTGTTTCACTCTAGCAACATTGTTAATAGAAATATTCTTAAGTCTGCTATAATTCAACTTACAAATAACTTTAACATGAGTAAAGGTCTGTTTCAACTCGATCCAGTTGCTCTGAATTCCTTGAGAATGGATTTAAACAAGAAGGGCAAGCTGCTAAATCTTTGGTAAAAAACAATTTTTATGTCTCGTCTCTTTTTCCTTATAAATTTGTACGCTTTTCTTACAATTTTATTTTCAATTTATTGTTGTATGCGTATTTTATATATATATATATATATATATATATATATATATATATATATATATGTGTGTGTGTGTGTGTGTATATGTGTACATGTATGTATTTCTTATATATATTTATTTTTTATATATCATTGAGGTATCAGGTGTAATTTTTTCCAATTTAGATTTATTTTTATTTCTTTATTCTTTTGTGACCTTTGTGTCATTCAGACAATAACTATAAAAACCTTTGGTAATTTTTTCCCTTATTATATATATATATATATATATATATATATATATATATATATATATATATATATACACACATTCAACTGCAAAGAACACGCAGTATAAATAACGTAAAGAAACGACGCTTGTATAGGAGATATTCCGCGCAAGACGAGAGAGAGAGAACGGAACAAATGAAAAAATGAGGTAACCATCTGGGAATCGAACCCGGGATCTTCCGATTGCCGGTCAGACGCGATACCATTACACCATGGACCTCACTCTGACCGGCAATCGGAAGATCCCGGGTTCGATTCCCAGGTGGTTACCTCATTTTTTCATTTGTTCCGTTCTCTCTCTCTCGTCTTGCGCGGAATATCTCCTATACAAGCGTCGTTTCTTTACGATATATATATATATATATATTCCTTATATATGGCTTATATACGTATGTCGTATATATATCCTATATATGTCGTATATATTCTTATAGTTCTTTATATTTCATTTAGGCATCATTTTGTTTTCCAGTTCATATTTATTTGTACTTTTTTATTCTTTTGTGACCTATGTATGGTTCAGACAATAACTATAAAAACCTTTGGTAATTTTTTTCCCTTATAAATTTGTGTGTTTCTCTTACAATTTATGTTTATTTATTTTATAGGTTTATTTCTTTATATTATTTCTTTGTGACATATATATCATTTTGGCATCATCTATTAAATTGATTGTAAACCTTCCAATTGAACTTGAATTTGTATCCTCCGCTTACAGTTTTGGTTTTTATCCGCAGGTTTATGTCTTTATGTATTTCGGTTGCGACCAGGGCCGGACTTTCACCTGCTGAGGCCCTAAGCTATATGAAATTTGAGGCCCTTCTCTAAAAAAATTCGGGTAAAAAAATTTAAAATAATTATACATGATTATTATTTATTAATGATTACAAAATTAAATTAGTTAGAAAATGTTCCTTTTAACTAATTAATTGATTTATTCCATTTGCCGCATAGAAAATAATTACTTCCCTTAACAATTAGCAAGTATTCAGTACAAATATTTAAACAAAACTAAATTTAATAATAATCCCCTTTTTATTTAAAAAGCTGCTCTGTCACCTTGTCACGACCTCGTGCATTATGAGCTTGAGTGTATCACTTAAACATTGTGTAAGTCTTTAAAACTTAATGTACCATACAGTTGTCGAAGTATTTTACAATTGTTGTCATTATTACTATAATTATTATTTTTATATTAATGTTAATGATAAAGAAAAAATAATATATATATATATATATATATATATATATATATATATATATATACGTATATATATATATATATAATTTTTGATGAATTAGTGTTAAAGAATAAAAACTAATGCTAAAATAAAAATATATTTTAAAAAATGAGGCCCCCGAGGGTGTGTGGCCCTAAGCTATAGCTTATTTAGCTTATAGGTAAGTCCAGCACTGGTTGCGACCTATATATCATTTAGGCATCAGTTTGTAATTTTTTTTTTTATCTATTCTCGCTTCCAACTTATATTTATTTTCATTTATTTATTCTTTTGTGACCTATGTATCATTCAGACAATAACTATAAAAAAATTGGTTGTAAACAAGCCATTTGAATTTATGTTGAATTTCGGGCAAAGTGCTAAAATTGTCAGTTTTCCGTACAAATGTATTTGCTCCTCTCACAATTTTATTTCTATACTTACTATATACAGTATATATATACTGTATTTTTGTAACCTATATATTGTCTTGAACTCTCCTTTTACTTCAGTGTTCCTGAGGATGTCATTAGACGAAAGCGCTTGAGCACCACTTTGTGTTTCTTTTCCCTTCGTGGTTTTATTCATCATAAATATTTTTCACTTTGGTGAAATAATTTTCATATATATATATATATATATATATATATATATATATATATATATATATATATATGTATATATATGTATAATCTTTTCGGCTTGACGGCCTGCATAAAAAACATTTGGAATCCCTTTTCTTTCGTTTCCACTTGGAACCACTTTTCTTTCGTTTTCATTTGGAACCACTTTCCTTTCGTTTCTATTTCGAGTCACTTTTCTTTTGTCATCTATTTTCGTCACCAAATTTCGATTTCCTGGGGCTAACCCAGAGTGGTTCTTATGGTCTTTGTTATAATGTTATAATGTTTCAGACCAACAAAGACCCTAGGATCCACTCATGGCTGGTCTACCTAACTCTGTTCGTGTATTGTGTATGTCCTCCGTGGTGGCGGAGGGGACCTACAATTTTACGTGGGTTCCGAACCACAAGAACATAAGAAATTTATGTAAAAACTGCCAGTAAATTGGCAACGACCAATTTTTACGAAACTAAATAATTATCAATTTAAAACTAATTAATTATCGATTTAAAACTAAAGATAGAATCTCTGATCCAGAGGATCAAGTCATAATAGACTACTATCCAAATATGTTACACTCTATATCTATTTATAAAGGACATGCAAATATATCGGATCCAAAGAATCCAGTCAATTTCATTACGGTATCCATCAAGTCACGGTCCATATCGATAGCGGACCAAGTCAAAATTTACAATCATATACATTACAATATATACACTTACGAGAAAAAGAGTAGGTGTGGCTGTAAAGACTGTACAGTAATGTAGAAATGTGTGTGCACCCATTTTGGGTCTCCCATTTAAAGGTGTTTGTGGGGCAAGTGAAGATCATGAGTTTTTCAATACCTCACAGTACTATGGGGGCACCGCTCGGCAGAGGAATCTCTTTAAATGGGGTGTGTAAGGACAGAGAGTATCCCCTAACCCAAGACGCTGCCTCCATATATCCCACAACACTTGTGTTGAGCTGTGGGATCTATCCCCAGAAAGCCTTAATTTTACTACCTTAAACTATACCCTTTCTATCAACATATGCGTCTAATCGACTTTTAAACATGTTTATAGACGTGCTACTAATTACTTCTACCGGCAAACTATTCCAGCTATTTACTATTCTATGCGTAAAAAAGTTTTTCGCAACTGCTGTCTCGAACCTTCTACTTGTCAACTTACACCCGTTATTTCTAGTCCTATTATATTGAGATATTTCGAAAGAGCTATCTCTATCTACGTTATCGAACCCATTCATAATTTTGAAAACCTGGATTAGATCACCCCTTAACCTCCTGGTCTCGAGTGTTGTCAATTTTAACTCCTTAAGCCTATCCTCGTACGACTTTGACCTAAGCGACGGAATCATCTTAGTTGCTCGTCTTTGAACTCTTTCGATTTTGTCTATATCTTTGCGCATATTAAGAGTAGGGCCTACCACATCACTTCGGTAATTTTGAAAATGAAGAGGATAAAAAAAAAATATTTTTTCAAAAATACTCGAATAATTTAATAAATTCAGTAACTTTGAGTTGGAATTTTGACACGAATCCGGATTAAAATAACAGTTTCTTCTCTTTATTCATTTTAATCCAGATTTGGATCACATGGACACGGTCAAAGTTTCTTAATGGCAACGTTCAAAACCTTTTGCAAATCGACCTTTTTTTCTAATTCGTTCTTAACATTCAAGATTTAAGTGAAAATTAAAATTGTGGGTAACATTTTAGCTGAAAGTGACAAAAACTCTATACACATTTCGTAATTTTAAATTAAAATGATTAACCTAACCCAACCACACCTAGCGTAACCTAACTGGTTATTTTCCTATGAGACCGCACTTATGGGACACCCTGTGTGTATATATATATATATATATGATGAATAAAACCACGAAGGAAAGGAAACACAAAATGGTGCTCAAGCGCTTTCGTCTAATGACATCCTCAGGAACACTGAAGTACATAAAGAGGTTAAGCCTATATATAGGTTACAGAAAGAAAAAAAAAAAAATAAATAACATACATACACACACACATATATATATATATATATATATATATACATACATATCTATATATACAAATACATACATACATACATACATACATATATATACAATAAACAGAGAAGTAAAAATAAAAAATTAAAAATTAAAACCTTAAAGGATTACCAGTGAGGCGTACAGATTTGTAAGGAAAAATATCGATTTTTAGCACAAGATCAAATGGATTATAAAAATACAAATTTATACTGGAACTCTGCCCGGGTTTTAACACACTGCTGCCTATGGTCAGGTTTCGATATATATAAAAAAATAAAATGTAAATTAAAAGTTAATCGATTTTTAGCACAAGATCAAATGGATTATAAAAATACAAATTTATACTGGAACTCTGCCCGGGTTTTAACACACTGCTGCCTATGGTCAGGTTTCGATATATATAAAAAATAAAATGCAAATTAAAAGTTAATAAAGTAGAAGACAAGTTTACCAAAGATTTAATGTTTTACCCTTCTTATCTAAATCTGTTTTAAAGGAATTCAAAATAACAGGATCGAGTTGAAAAAGACCTTTGCTTATGTTGAAGTTATTTGAAAGTTGGATAATGGCAGACTCAAGAATATTTCTATTAACAATGTTGCTTGAATGGAATAAAACTGAAGCATTATTCCAATCAATACAGTGGGCTAACTCTGACAAATGGACAAAAAGGGCACTGGACAACTGTCCTGTTCTAACGGAATATTGATGCTGTTTTATACGTGTGTGCAAATCCTTTCCCGTCTGACTGTAAAAGGAATCACATTGTTTACAACCAATTTTATAGATAATGCCTGAATTATTGGTAGGGCTATTTTTTACTATGATATTTTTCACAATATTGTTATTTGAAAATACTACATTAATATCCAAAAGTTTAACTACATTAGTATATATATATATATATATACAGTATATATGCATTACGTTTTTACTAAAGTTCTATTTCAACTTTCTAAATAAAATTCTTCTCTCGCGCAATTCCAAATGAAAATACCACCATATTATCTCCCCCACCCACCCAAAAAATATAATAATTTTAAGGTTATTTTTCTTTCATGGGGGAAAAAAATTACAATTTTCAAAGGAAAAAAAATTGTCTGACGTGAAAAAAATTACTTTTTCATTTTAGGAAATTAAGAAAAGTACTCTAATTTCCTCAAATTGTTAAATGGGGGGAAAAAAGTTAAAAGTTTGAAACTTTTTCAAAAACTTTCCTTTTGTTACACGTAAAAGTTTTCTTTTTTAAAGAATACAGTTGAACAGTTTACTTTGAGTAATACAATTGGATCTCTTATTGTATTTTCTACTTATAAAAAGGATATTCTGTGTGTATATATATATATATATATATATATATATATATATATATATATATATATATATACCTTTCAACCTTTCAGATGTTCCGTGCAATGATTCTTCATTTCACGGAGGTCAGGTTTGTCTCTCTCTCTCTCTCATTATATATATATATATTAGTGATGGACCGGATGTCAGTTTTTCAACATCTGCGGATGCGGATTTTTAATTTCAATATCCGCGGATGCGGATACGGATATTTAGTTAATCTATCAATATAATATAGAATTATGAATATATGACATAATTTTTCAAATTTCGTGATATTAGTATTATCGCAGGCAATGCATAAGAATTAAAATTAATATTAATGTTTTCATTATGATAAAAATAATAACTTTCTCAAGAGTTTCAGCCACAGAAAATTCAATGAAACAAGTTTCATTCAATTTTCCGTGTTACCACGTATTTATATTTTGACGTTTATATATTTGTTCGTTCATCAATAATTAATACTTTACATGAAATGTGCATGACTGGACCTTATAAGCTACTTTATAAGCTAATTTAATTGTAAATTGCATAATTTATTAGAGGTAATATCCGCATAACATCCGCAGTCACAAGTGCGGATGTTAAAATTTACGCGGATGTGGATATCCGGTCCACCACTAATATATATATAAACATAAACAAAACTTACACCCTGCACTTGCTTGCTTTATATGCAGTAATGTAATATGGCTTTAAATTTAATTATGAGAGTATCAATTCTCCGCACGTTCGATTTCAATTTGAATTTAATACTAAATTTCGAGGGTTTACTGACAGTATCTGTCTTCACACGGTGATGAATTACACCAATTTATATATATATATATATATATATATATATATATATATATATATATATATAAGTAATGTGTCCAGCCATTCACCCCTTAGGTTGTCGGCCGTGTAACTCCCTCATTAATAAAAATTTCTAAATCAGTTTACATACAAACATCGCCATAAGTTGTGGATTAATTATTTCTTGGTGTCCGTATGTCATTAATAATATTGAAGAAATTATTTATATTCAATCAAAAAATGGATAAAGGTCGATGGCAGCACCTGATGTCCCGCCATCGACCCCTCTGTAAATGAAGCTTTTATTTTAAATTTAAACTACCCAGCCCCGCTATCGACCCCTATTTTCCTTTTAACCATACTGGATATTTAGCCGAGAACACTGTCGAGCTCTTGGGCCTGGCATCGACGTCATGGGTTGATCGTGGGTCCAATAGCCATTTTCAAAATTTTACTACTGCATGCGGTATAACGTGGTGCCACAGCTAAGACCATAGGCTTATTATTTACTGAAATACCAACTAAAACTTATGCGCATATACTCAGTGCATTCTGTTATCCATTGCTTAGCCATTTGAACCCACATACAGGGCAAAAGTTATTCTGGAAATTAAAAAATATGAAAAACTCACCTGGTGAATAACACACACAGCACTGACAAAGGCCGGGCGCGCACTGCGATATTTCAACCTCGCGCTTCGTTTCCACTGTTCGGTGCATGCACACAGTTTACACTTCTATTCAGAAACGCAGCGCGTTAGATAGAGAGAGAGAGAGAGAGAGAGAGAGAGAGGATTGACAAAAGTAAATAGACAACTTTTTGTTTCTTCCGAAATTTTTTTTATTTAATCAGAAAAGTCAGTAAATAATAACCAATTAATTGAATAAATATATTTAAAATTATGTTCCTTTCCTCTTTTTGCTTTATTGATTCAATATATTTATTAGTATTTATTAACATTTATAATCAAATAAAAATGGTTGGAAAAATCAAAGGCGTCGGTTCACTTTTGTCAACCATCCGTATGTATAACCTTCGTTAACCTTGGTTTTGCTTCCGACCGAATTGTTCATTCTGATGAAGGTCGAGCCTGTCATTCCATCTACAGTTTAACGTGGAATCCGAACCACGCCCCACTAGCAGCAGCAGCAGCAGCAGCCCAGCGTCTTAACCATTAAGCTACCCACTATCTACCAACCAATTATTTTTTTATTGTGTGGAAGGATGAAGAGCGGGGTTTTGCCGCGTGCCGCCTGCGGTCACCGGGTCTCGATTCCCAGGCCGGTGGATTCGTAGTCAGCGACGCTAACCAATACACCACCGAGGTGTGTGTATATATATATATATATATATATATATATATATATTTTTTTTTAACTGCAAACACGCAGTATAATTAACGTAAAGAACGACGCTTGTATAGGAGATATTCCGCGCAAGATGAGAGAGAGAGAACGAATATATATATATACAGTATATATAATATATATAATAATATATATATATATATAATATATATATTATATATATTGTTTATTACGGAAAATTACAGAATTAACTACTTTTAATTAAGTTTATTTACGGGTGAACCGCAGCTGTTGAACCGTTAACAAGATCCGTTATATTAAATTAACAAAAGTTCAATATTTAATAATTTGAAGAATAATGCGTATCCATAGTAACCAAGAATGAAAATATGTGATTAATTTGTGTCTGCTTATTGGCTCTTATCTCATTATTTTTTAATATTCTTTAATACATGAACATATTTACGTTAATTAATGAAGATTTTGGAAGATGTTAAGTTATTTATATATATAACCTTTGGTTAGCTTCCGCCCGAATTGTTCATTCTGACGAAGGTCAAGTTTTTCACTCCTACAGTTTAACGTGGAATCCGAACCACGCCCCATCAGCAGCCCAGCGTCTTAACCCCTAGGCCACCTAGGGTACCCATTTATCTACAACCACTTTCTTTATTGTGTGTGGAAGATGAACAGCTGGGTTTTGCTGCGCGCCGGCTGCCGTCGGGTCTCGAACCCGGGGCCGATGGATTCGTAGTCAGCGACGCTAACCACTACACCCACAAAGCGCGGGTGTATTTCTAAAAAAAAAAATATATATATATATATAACTTGACCTCATTTATATCTCAGTTGAAGATGTTAAGTGTGTGATAATTCCCAGATTTAGTGACGTAATTTTTTTGTGAGGTAACACTTTTGATACCTCGCAGTATAAAAATTTATATAAAAATACTTAAACATTTTGTCGGAAATAAAGGGATGTTGGTCGTGGTCAGATTAGGTTACGCTAGGTTAGGTTAGTTACGCCTTGGTTAGATTAAGCTAAGCTAGATTAGCGGTACTCCACTATTTAATAACTAATAGAAATCACTCTTTCGAGCCCTAAAATGGCTCGAAACACTTAATGTCTTTTCTCTTTGCTACTACTAACGTTAGGTTAGATAATATTAAGCTTGGTTAATTAGTTGTTAGATATTGTATTTAAAAGCGATACCTCGCTTATGTGGAGATGCGTACATTTTGTGTGTGTGTGTGTGTTTTCTTGGTTTCCTAACCGAACCTCGACACTCTTTAGGATGCACGCATAACTCATCGCGATACGAATATCAGGGGAGCGACATTAGAGGTGTCGCCATAGTTTCAGATTTTTTAAAATGAAAATCATAAAATAATCATGGAAAAAAAGGAACACTGAAGGTTAAGTTAGGCTAACCTAACCTGAGCTAGGTTAATTGCATTGTTTAGATTAGTCTAAATATAGCCATCTACAACTGAACATACGAAGATTGTTGCGGTTTCGTAAAGCAGCTAAACGTTGGGTGTGCGAGTGTATACATGTGATAGAGGATGAATCCAGTGGCCTTTTGCGTGATGTCGTAGCTTCCTCAATACGAACTACAAACCGCTGTACAGTATATTATTCCCGTAATGTTTTACATATCGTAATAAATTCGGTCCTCAAAGCCTGTTATGGTATCACATCACTTCATGCTGTTCCCATTACGACTTCAGGATTCCATGTTTCTGTCATGGATTACGAGTAGGCTAAAATCGTTTAGGTTTAATTTGTTTTGTTATTTTGAGAGTTTTTACGTACCTCTGAAATTGTTTGAAGGGACAAGTAATCTTTTTTACAGTTAATTACAATTAATTTAATTTTTAATTTAAATTAAAAATAATGTTTGTATTTTGGCTCTCTTCTTTTCTTTCTATGGAAGGACATTTTATGCGGGCGTTTGCCCCCTTGGCCCCTCCTCCCTGCATAAAAAAAAAAATCTGTCACTACAATTTCATTTTAAAATGTTTTTCTTTCAAGTAGGATAAAGTTGCCAATAGTCGAGCATCGGTGTTAATGTCGCGCATTTGACTTGAAAAAACTGAATTTTATTTCCTTCATTGCAACAGTATTTTGTGGGGAGTTTTTTTAGTCAAATGCGCGACATTAGGACCGACGCACGACATTAGGACCGACGCACGACATTAGGACCGACGCACGACATTAGGACCGACGCACGACATTAGGACCGACGCACGACATTAGGACCGACGCACGACATTAGGACCGACGCGCGACCATTGCAACTTTACCCTAAATGTGACAATTAAATTTTCAATTTCTCCAAATACTAATAAAAAAAAAGGCCTTAATTTCTCCCATACTGAAATCATACCCAAATATTTGACTACATTTCACTAATTTTATGGTATTTTGTCATGGGTACTGTTACATAATGAAGCTATTTTTTTTCGTACTTTGAGAGAAAGGGTGTAGTTTCTGAAAAAGTTCGCCAAGAAATCTAAAATTTCTAAAAATACATAAAAAATTACTAATTGTAAATTACTGAATTTTGTTAGAAAGAATCAAAATTGTGAAGAAAAAAGGAAATAATACCAACTGGTAATTTTTTATGCTTTTAGAAAATATTTCTAGACGAACTTTTTTCCGAAAATATACTTGGAGATTTTTATTTTATTTATTTTGTAAGATTTTTTTTTAAACAAAAAATCATAATACAATATTTTACGAACATTTTATTTTTTAAATAAAATTTTTAAATTTTCCTTTGTTTAAAATTGAAATTTTAAAATTAAAATTTTCTTCATTAAAAATTGATGATTTATTTACTGAAAACTTTAATACAGTGAAAGAATAAACATTTTTAACATTTTGTATGAAAAATATTAATGAAAACGCCATTTTTTATATAATGTTAATTTTATGTTTTCATTAAATGTTACTTTTATGTTTTAATTAAATGTTAATTTGTTTTAAATGTTACTTTTATGTTTTAATTAAATGTTAATTTTGTTTTAAATGTTAATTTTATGTTTTAATTAAATGTTAATTTTGTTTTAAATGTTAATTTTGTTTAATTAAATGTTAATTTTATTTTTTTATTAAATGTTAATTTTGTTTTAATTAAATGTTAATTTTGTTTTAAATGTTAATTTATGTTTTAATTAAATGTTAATTTATTTTTTCATTAAATGCTAATTTTGTTTTTTCATTAAATGTTAATTTTATGTTTCAATTAAATGTTAATTATATGTTTTAAATGTTAATTTTATGTTTTAAAAAAAGAAGTTTTTGAAAAATTTCTTTATTCCAAAATTACATTTTGTTTAAGTATATGCTAAACTGTCCTCACCTCTTTTAAACGAAGGTGAAAACCTGCCGCCCGCGGACGTACTGTTTAATTAAATTAGTGTTATTTAATTGCCCGCGGACAGTTTAATTATTTAAAGTCATACTTAATTAAAATATTTATTAACAATCCTAATTATGTCCCAAACTATTTTTAAAGCTGCAAATTGCCCGCAAGAGCGTATTTTTAGTTGAAATTTGCCAACCACAGAATAAAGATTCCCCACCCCCATTTTAAACAGATACAAACTAAGTAAAAAAATTTTCGATCCTCCCCCCTACCCTCCTACCTAAATTATTCTGCGCGACTGCAGCACTCAAATTATTTATTGTTATAATAATCATTTTTAAGGACAGCCGAACCGGTGATTTTTAGTAAATCTAATGGCTTTCAAATATAGGTGTTTGTGTGTATGTATGTTTGTGTGTATGTATGTTGTGTGTATGTATGGATGTATGTGTATTTAACTGCATACCTTAAAAAACAAGATGATATATAATTATTAATGCCTTTCTTCTACATTTTATCTCCAACATTATTGCCGATGACCAAGAGCTAACTCTTAATTCAATTTGTAGTTTTCTTTCATTCTCACCTCATTTTTAACATTAAAAAATGTAAACTTCTGCACTTACATCATCATCATTATTATTTCGAAAAATGAGGCCATTTCAAGGTATGAAGGTCATTTCTTTTTTACAACATTGAAAATCGTGTGAGATAATCGGCAGCTTTTTTTTAATGACTTCTGTATATATAAAGTTCTTTTATCTCATTTGGGGATTAACTTACATACTAATAACGAAAAATTCTTAGGGGGGGGGGAATTGTCTAATTTAAGTTACGTACAGCATCATGCAATTGCCCTTGTCCACCCAAATATAGAGCGTTTTTCAGTGTCTCTCTCTCTCTCGATGCGTTCTGTAGATGTCGGTGATTGATTTTTACTATCTCGGTCGGATTTTGTTTCAAATTCGTTTCTCACGAAGTCATTTTGTCATTAGTCAACGAGACTAACATCATTCTCTCGACGTTTAATCGACACTTTATTGTGGGTTACATTAAGTTAGTTAGCATAGGTTATGTTTAGGTTAGGTTAGCATAGGTTATGTTAGGTTAGGTAGCATAGGTTTTAGCTTAAAGCAGGTTAGCATAGGGTAAATTAGGCTTAGTTGAATTAGGGTTAGTTTAGCATAGGTTAGGCTCAGTTACGTTTATTAGTGTTATTGAATTCCCCGTCGAGGAATAGGTGCATTAGTTAACCTTTTGCTCTTTGGGATATGATTTGAGTCCCTCTCTGATGAATCAATAAATTGATTCATGTCTTGAATAATTTAGCTGAATGAAGTCATTTACCTCTAAATTAAATTTACAGTCTTCGTGAAAAGAAAATGAGTTACAGTCAAAATTATTCTTATGTAATATACAGGGTGAGCGAAGAGTCCCTGTGCATCCGCAAGAAGTGTAGTGAACCTGTACCTACACTGTGTTGAAGTGGACAGGTGCAAAGGGACTTTTCGCTCACCCTGTATAAAAAGAAACTATTACAGTTATAAACTACTGTAAAGATGATTGATTAATAACAGCTTAAAAAAAATTTGGAACAAGATCTCATTTTAGTTTTGCTAAGCTAGTTGGTAGAATTATTAATTATTATTATTAGTAGTAGTAGTATTAGTATTATTATTAGTATTATTAGTATTAACAAATAAACGATAAAGTATCTAATTATTTACTGATACCACTTAAGAGTCAATAAGTTGCATATTACACAAGGGCGTAGCGAGGAGGGAGAGCTCCGGGGACTTAACCCCTTGAATTCCTCTCTCTCTCTCTCTCTCTCTCTCTCTCTCTCTCTCATCTCTCTCTCTCTCTCTCTCTCTCTCTCTCTCGTGTATATATAGGGCCTATATACATCGCTAAAAGTTACGGTCGCTTTTATTCGGTGCTATCTTTTGTATCACTTTCCTCAAACTTGGAAAATTACTCCTACTTTCTTGCAGATGAATTTTTGTGATTTAACTTAAGTTAGTTTAGGTTAGGTTAACCTAAACTAAAGCAAGTAGCTGGGTGTGTAAAAACCTGAGTTAGCATGAAGTAATAGTAGTAGTAATGGAATCAATATAAACATTTTAATAAAAATGAAAAAAGAAACTATCCTATTTTGGTATCGTAAGAGTTTGTACGTATGATTTCGAATTTGAAGTCATATCAGCGATATGAGGTAACACAAAGAGACATATCTAACAAAGTAATGAGAAACTTGAACTTGTTTCTCAGAACGAATGTTACTAACTGCGAGAATAAGGTCGGGATCGGGGCTGAGGCGATTTCTGTTGGGTGTTTTTACGACTGTTCATAAATGTTTACCTCAGAGAGAGAGAGAGAGAGAGAGAGAGAGAGAGAGAGAGAGAGAGAGAGAGAGAGAGAGAGAATTATGTTTGAACTTACAGTATATAGACATATACGCGATGATAACGCCTCGGTGCTATAGTGATTACACAAATAGAAAAGGTTGCAAAAAATGTAATGCAGCACCAAGTGTTACATAAACTACCCACGATTATAGTTACTGTAACAATATAATGAAATAATGTATCCTTTGACACTGAACACAGTAAAATTAAGAGTGTACATCCTTCTTGAAAAATAATTTAACGTATTTACTCTGAAATGACGTAGGAACGTTATTCAGAATAACAATGCAAAATTACTCTCAAACACTGATAACAAAGAAAGGTCTTCAGAAAGCATTTTAAATGAAAACAAATAATTTTATTATACGCCGATGACGCTTTTAAGAAGTTCTGTCATACACATAGAGAGGCAAAATTACGTCAGTTTTTATTAAATTGCTCTGAAAAACAATACTATTAAATATCATTTATACGATTGTTCATAAGCCATTAATTTACCCGTCATGCGTTAATATCTTTTAATCCATTTATTAGGAAAAATAATCTCTCTCTCTCTCTCTCTCTCTCTCTCTCTCTCTCTCTCTCTCTAATATACAGTGTGTGTGTATATATATATATATAGACTGTATATATTAAAAAAACTGAATTGCGAAATGGAGTCCAATTGTATTTTGGTATTTTGAATACAATTTGATAACTTTCCTAATGAAAGTTTAAGTTCACATGTGAAAGGAAACTTATTGCTTTTCTGATTCAAGAGGGAACAGTTCTTTCGTATAAACAGAAACTTACTAATTAATAATTCCGCGAAATATTTGCGAGTAAAATGGACTGTCTGATAACACTGGTCAACAACAATTTTGTCACAAGGGTTTTGATGGGTGTTCTAAGTGTACTTTTTCATGCTGAATCTAAATATGAAATCAGATTTTTTCTATCAGGCTTAGTTTACTTGTGACGCTATGTTCATTTTTTCCTCATTTAGCATGATCACCGGATAAAAAAATAATAACATATTATATATAATTAAGTATATAACAATATTATAATATAAAACATTATAAAAATAATAAATATAATAATATTATATTAATTAATATAACTATCATAAAATATATTAATATTAATATATATGTTGTATTAATTTTTCTGTAAAATTAGTACAATTTATTCCTTTGGGGAGAAAGTTCTGATAATGCTGGCAGGATAAATTTGGTCGGAGCAGCAGACTGTGCAGGTTGAAACATGTTTGTACCTGTTCAGACATGAGCCTAGTTTCTGTGTGTAGAGCAGCTCCAAGTCAGTCTGCTTGTAAATGTCACAGTGTTAACAGCTAGTGTCTGTTGCTTCTTGTTAATTTTACACCAGTGTT
This sequence comes from Bathynomus jamesi, assembly GCA_023014485.1. Classification (NCBI taxonomy): domain Eukaryota; kingdom Metazoa; phylum Arthropoda; class Malacostraca; order Isopoda; family Cirolanidae; genus Bathynomus; species Bathynomus jamesi. The sequence continues at coordinate 127,295 of JAJOZX010007433.1, read as the reverse complement.
GTATTCATATAGATGTTTTGTAATGCCGCGGAACTGTCTGAATCATCCTAATCCTTTTGTTATGTATGTGGTGATCTAACTTTAAAATCCCAGAAAACGTAACTTTACACCATTAGTAAAAAAATGCTATGAACTTTATTTCGGATGTAAAGTAGGCGATCAGGACAAGAGTTGAGCCCCTCACATTTGTTGTGTGACATGTGTAAGACTACTTACAGGATGGCTAAACGGTTCACGTCACATGCCATTTGCTATTCCAATGATTTGGAGGGAACCCAAAGATCACGCAACAGACTGCTATTTCTGCCTGGTAAATACAAAGGGGATCACTTCAAAACAAAGAGCCTTATGAAATACCCTAATCTACCGTCTGCAATGAGACCAGTTCCCCACAGTGCTCAACTTCCAGTACCAAATCCTCCTGAACATGTAAGTTTAAGTGATGAGGAATCAAACGTAGCTGTAGCATATCACGAGGAAAAGATGAAGACATTTCTGATCCAACATTCCAGGCTACCTGTTCCTCCAATGAACCACATTTACTGTCACAAGGAGATCTAAATGACCTAGTTCGTGATTTGAAATTATCTAAGAAGCAGGCTGAACTTTTAGGTTCAAGATTAAAGGGTTGGAATCTACTGCAACATGACACTAAATTTTGTTTTTTCCGCAGCCGCCATGATGAATTCAAAGAATGGTTCTCCCATGAAGATGGACTTGTGTTTTGTAAAGATGTTAATTCAGTCATGGGGGCTCTTGGTCGTGAACATAACGTGGATGAGTGGCGATTGTTCATTGACTCCTCAAAAGTCAGCTTGAAAGCAGTCCTTCTTCACAACGGAAATAAATTTCCTTCTGTACCTATTGCACATGCTGCAAACATGAAAGAGTCATACGACAACATGAAGTTGCTTTTAGAAAAGTTTCAGTATCAGAAATATAAGTGGAATATCTGTGGAGATCTGAAGGTCATTGCACTTTGCTAGGTTGCAGCTAGGTTACACCAAGTACTGTTGTTTTTTATGTGAGTGGGACAGTAGGGACAAGCAAAACCACTACGTTAAGAAGGATTGGCCAAAACGCACCTCACTTGTTCCAGGCAAGAAAAATGTTGTGAATAGTTCACTTGTTGACCCTGAGAAAGTGTACTTTCCTCCTTTGCATATCAAGCTTGGACTTATGAAAAACTTTGTTAAGCGATGGATAAAGCGCAAACAGGATTCACATACTTGAGAAATAAGTTTCCCCGGATCAGTGATGCCAAGATTAAAGAAGGCATTTTTGTAGGCCCTCAGATCAGAGAATTGTTAAGAGATGAGATTTGAAGAAGAGTTGAATGAAGTTGAGAAAGCTGCGTGGCAGAGTTTCAAAAGTGTCTGCACAAATTTTTTGGAAATCACAATGCCGAAAAACTATCCTGAAATAGTAGGAGATCTTCTTAAGTCTTACCAAGCAATGGGGTGCAATATGTCATTAAAGGTTCATTTCTTGGACTCTCACTTGGACTTTTTTCCGGAAAACCTGGGTGCGGTAAGCGACGAACATGGTGAGCGTTTCATCAGGATATTTCTGCCATGGAAAACCGTTACCAAGGCAAATGGAGCCCCAGTATGCTGGCTGACTATTGCTGGACTCTTAAGAGAGACATGCCCGAGGCAAAGCACAGCAGAAAATCAAAACAAGCTACTTTTTAAACTACAGGTATGTCTTTTCGATCATATTTTAATAAGTATGTAACTATATGGGTTTTTAAAAATTGAATTGCATGTCACACAAAAACCAGACCTGATAGAGAAATTTTACAAACTTATTTGGATTCAGCACAGAAAATACTATAAGAATAAGGTATTTTCATTCTTGGGACACGAAAAAATTTTTTTTTTCTTGCCCAGTGTAATTATTGACTGCAAAAGGAATATAAAATGCGGTATGAAGACTTAATATTCTCTTACCGCGAACATCATCTTCGCTCTTTATGATAAAATGAGTGCCAATAACTGACACGTTTGATTTGTAGTGCCAAAGTTCTGCGCGGGTTCGAAGTCTACTTTCTGGTTGGAATTATAATTTGAATCGAGAATATTTTCCTGTGGGAACAAACTGGAATACTGGAATTTGAATTCAATTGAAAAGTTTTTGGTTTTAATTAAAATATCCAATCTATTCCAACGTAGATCAAGATGGATTTTTAATTAATAAATCAATAATAAATAAAAAAATATATACACACTATATATATATATATATATATATAATTTAGGGGTGGTCGAAGTTGGTACCAGAAAGCGAATAAACATCCAGTAGTTGTCGTTTCATCTATGAAATGTGAAAATCACAAAGAAATGCATTTTGATGAAGGATCAGAATGCGAATTTAGCTTTTAAGTTTTTAATTTTTTCTATTGTCGCTTCATGCGTAAAATCCCGTATGCGGCATACGCGCAACCAAAACAAAGCAAACCCGAAATTATTAACTTGTTTCTATAAGCATAAATATCAACGTTTTGCTTGTATTTTTATATAATTATTAATTATACATCTTTATTAAAAAATAATGTAAAATATTATATTTCCTGTGACCGTTCACGCTTATTTCTTACATATTGCTATTCGCATTAACACTTTTCATTATGTTTCAGATTTTCCGGTGTAAATAATACCGAAAGCAAAAACAAGACACCTGACCCGAAAGAAAAGTGAAGAAAAGTATGGAGGTGGTCCTTGTGAATTATAATTAATGACCGAACCAAGCACTTACAGGCAGCTGATTCAATACTATTATGACCTTAATCATGCTAACCCTGGCGCAGATTTTTGGGCCTTAGTGCAGCAAGTTACCAAGGATTTAAAATCCATTTGGTCTTCAGTGAATCCACGCTGCCTTTGATTAATGACAAATCCATTGACAGAAAGGTTAAAGACCTACTCACTCTTGTGAAAGACATTAATCGCAAGCATGCTAAGGCAAGTGTCAAGCGAAATCTGGATGCTAACTTGGACAAACTTTTTGATATTTCTGCCTGTTCCTGTTCTTTGGATATTTTGCCTTGCAGTGATTCAAGAGTATACTGTAAGGAGGACAAGTGTACACAAGAACACATCATCTGTGTTTGCCCTCGAAATGCAAAGGTGCCACTTGAAGAAAGAGCATACCTTCGTGATCAGCGATCCAAAACAGGTCCTAAGGGTGCATACCAGCTGTCTTCAGTGGACACAGCTGCTGCCAAAAGAGACAGGAAGGCCAAACAAGGACAGCAACATGTACTACCTCAGGAGGAAGTTGAGCTAGTAGGATCTTTCATACAGCCTACAGAGTTGCCTGGACTTACAAGCAGTTCATCTGGTGACGAGGTTAGTTTCCTTTCATTTATATTAATTATATAAAAAATAAATAAATAAAAATAAATAAATAAATAAATAAACAGAAAACGCATTAATATTTTCCATTTATTTTCAGGAAGGAGAAGATGAATGGCAGCCTAGGAAGAGGCCTTCGGGAGACTACAGCCTTTTAAAGTTTCCCAGATATGCTATGGAACTTGTCAGAGGTGAATGTTCATCAAATCTGGGCACAGCTCTTGGGAATGCCTTGCTCCATGACATCAAACACCTACTGAGACCTGAAGTTGACATCAATCACATCATGATTGACAAGTGCAAATTAGACAGGGCCAAAGCCCAAATTAGGGTAGTTAGTGAGGGTGTGGAATCAGAGAAAAAGAGACAGCTCATTTGTGTTGGTGTGGATGGGAAGATTGACGAGAATACCATGACTTACAAAGAAATAGAGACACCTGAAGGGGAAACTGTTCTCAGAAAGTGTGTTGACGCAGAACATCACCTCACCTTCACCTATGAAGATGGAAAATCTCCTGTCGCCTACTTGACCCACAGAACAATTCCTGTTATAGGCGCCACTGGTGAGGTCCTTGCTCAGGAGACATTCAGTGTTCTTGAAGAATATAATAGCCTTGAAAGTATCCGAGCCATTCTTCTTGATAATACCGCAACCAACACTGGCTGGAAGAGTGGTTTAGTGGTAAAACTTGAAGAAACTCTGGGGAGGAAACTGCACACTATTGGTTGCGCACTGCATCAGAATGAACTCCCACTAAAAGCTCTTTTCAAAAAAAATGGATGGAGTGACAACTGGCCCAAGAAGTTTCAGCGGGCCCCTTGGCATAGGTGCGCAGAAGATATCCAGGATGAACCTCAGGTACAGTTTGAAGCTGTGGAAACTCCAATCATTGAAGGGTACATTCCAGAGGAAGTACTGAAAGACCTCAGTCATGATCAAAGGCTTCTGTATGAGTATTGCAGAGGGATCGGATCAGGAAGAGTAGATGACAGATGGGCTGCTTGGAAGATTGGTCCACTTAACCATGCAAGATGGTTAACTCTTGCCATACGACTTCTTTGTTTGTACACAAGAGACAACAGACCAAACCTGAATTTGAAAAAGTTGGACCATTACATTGTTCGAGTTTATGCTCCTGCATGGTTTGAGATAAAGGCATCCTCTAAGCTGCATGATTCTCCTCGCATCCTCTTCTCTGCTATCAGCCGACTGAGGCTGATTCCATTTGATGATGTGAAACGCATTGTAAAGCAGAACATCCAGGGTAATGTTTTCTGCCTCCGACCTGAGAACATCCTCTATGCCATGGTGAAAGATGATGAAGACAGAATCAGGAATCTTGGGCTTCAGACTATATTCACTCTCAGACACAGGTAAATTTTGCGCTTCTTGTAATTTTTTTTTTTTTTTTGCCAAAGCTGTTATTCTCCAAAAAATATGGAAAAAATATTATAATTGTTACTTTAAGTGGGTAATTTGTTTGTATTATTGAAACGGCAATATTTGAGTACTATTTTTCATTATATTATATTTTTATTTATATTTATATTTCATTTATATTTATATTTTCATTTATATTTTCATTTTCATTTTTCATTTATAGAATGGAGAGCAACCAGGAAGCAGGGAAGAAAGTTGCCCAGGTGAATTGGAATGCAAATCACTGGCATGAGCTCATCGACCTCACTGACCCTGATGTCATGGAACCACCTACCACACAGCACCTATCTGATGAAGAAACCCAGTCATTCATGAACACTAACACTAAGCCAGACATTCCAGACTTGCCTTCTCACTCTCAGAGTGTTGAGAGGAGTGTGAAATTAGTGACAGAGGCTTCCCATACCGTGTACGGGTTCGAAACTCGTCACAGATGTATCCTTACTAAAGTACTGAGCAGGAAGATGCGTCCTGCATTTATGTCAAAAGGACATTATTCTCAATCTTATGATGATTTATATGAATAGTTTTTCTTTTTACATGAGAACATGTGATTTTTTTGGATTTATCCCTTTTGAAAGTATTTTTTCAAGTTTTATAGCCAAAATATGTGAATAAATTAGCAAAAATGCATTTTTTTCAACGAAATTTTATCATTTTACACTTAAAACACATGATATATTAGGCATTGTCTCCTCTTGGGATAGAAAATGATATTGAGTTGCTACATCTATAATTAGTTAATATTGTCTTTAAAAATGACGAGTTTACCTATCTCGTATGACGAAAATTGGGTCAAAAACCATAACAAACTTTAATTGCAAATCCGCAAGCAGGCCCTTATCCGTTTGCTCTAAAAACTTTTTGGGGTTCATTTCTCAACCAAACCTAACTACTGGGCACTTATTCACCTTGCGATTTCAAAACATGTGGAAAATCGACCCGCCCTAAATTATATATATATAGTAAGGAATAAGAGGACGAGGAGATGGTACATGTTTATTTACAAACGTTTCGGAAATTTCAATTTCCATCATCAGTGCTAAAAATTTAAAATCAAATATAAAGAATGAATAAAAATGCTAAACAGAAACTTATGCAATATATTTAAATAAACGCGTTTATTTAAATATATTGCATAAGTTTCTGTTCATCATTTTATTCATTCTTTATATTTGATTTTAAATTTTTGGCACTGATGATGGAAATTTAAATTTTCGAAACGTTTGTAAATAAACATGTACCATCTCCTCGTCCTCTTATTCCTTACTAAGTTACAGGTCCCCAAGAACAAACCCTTCAATCAAGTTTATATATATATATATATATGGGATTGAACTCAGAATGGTCCCCTGAGGTTTTTACATGATACACACAGATCGTGCATGGAACAAGGAACTCTTCTGGGAAAATTAAATCCATTATAGTCCGAAAAAGTAATGATATATGACCAACACTATAGTTCCATGCACGGTCTGTGTGTATCATGAAAAAAAACTCAGGGGACCATTCTGAGTTCAGTCCCATCATGAAACGGACATGTTATGTGCCTTGAAAAGTGAACGCTCAATTTTGCCACTTGAGGTTTAAGTTTTGGTTTTTAGCTAAAAATACAATAGTTACCCCTTTTTCTTTGATGTATTCAATCCGACGTGAATGCAACGAGTCTTTTGTTTATATTGAGTTTCTGGATATAGTAGGCTAGGTGTAGCTGTAACTCCTAGATCCTGTCCCAAAGCTGGATCCTATCTGCTTTGCAGATAGCTGGTGAGGGAAGCTATATTTTTGGGGCCTCTTTGCGAGTGACCCGTTGCCCACGGCGGGTTAATATCATGAAAAAGAAAAACTATAATGTTTGTCATTTACCATTACTTATTCGGACTATAGTGGATTTAATTTCCCCAGAAGAGTTCCTTGTTCCATGCACGGTCTGTGTGTATCATATATATATATATATATATATATATATATATATATATATATATATATATATATATATATATATATATATATATATATAATGCAATTTAATTTATATTTTTCAACAAGACTCGGAATTATTTCTATTCAGTTACAAAAAAAAGAAGAAAAAAAATTCTATTCCTCGTGTGATTTCGAACAAAATCCTACTGATAAATCCGGATTTGAATCTATATTGACTGGAATCTTGACAACAAATTAAAACTAATTGGTAACACAATAGTCATTTTAGCTACCAGCTACCAAATGAATAAAAAGTATGTTAAGGTTTTTGCTCTGAGACTTCATTCGTTCTAAAGCCATCATTTATTCTCTTTGCGTCAAAATACTTTCGGGAAATTATTCCAATAAAAATGTGTAACGTAGACTTTGTCTATTGTAAAATGTGTTTCACATTTCGATCCATCCCATGCCATTCCATCCTCATTCTCGGCTTCTCCACTTCGGTGACGAGTGAAGTTGAGTTTGGTTACGTTAGTTAGGGTTAGGCGAAATGTTTTTGCCAATTCGGGACTTCTAATGGGGCGAAGTGACGTAGAAAATAATCTGTAGGTTGCCCTTGTTTTTTATGCAAAGGAACTTTATGGCCACCCTGTATGAAAAAAGCGTATTGAAATAACAAAAATGACGAAAATATTACGCACCTTATTACTGACATTTTATATAGCATATTCCAACATCATCTTGACTGCCTCTTTTTGCCTCATTATTTTTAAACCTTTTATCTAACTGATAATTTCAGTCTCTCTCTTTCTAATAAACTTTCCTCCTTTCCTATTTTTAGCCCAAAACGATGCTAAAATTAGTTTAAGATTTAATAATCTCACTGACTTATTGAGAGAACTCTGAAATTTAATTTTTCCAAATGAGAAAACAGACGGTTTCTCCCAAATTAAAAATAAATTCTCTCAAAATGTCAAAGAAATACATATTTCTCTCGCACAGAGTTTGGCTCTACAGTAAAAGTTAATTTATGAATATTTTACACACACACACACACACACACACACACACACACACACACACACCTCCGCAAAAAATGAGGTACCGACGTTTTTTCAATCCATATATCTAAAAAAATAATTAACCAAATTTAATTTAACTTAACCTGACTTTAGTGCCATCGAAAAGATAAGGGCGTGATACGTGTTTCGGAAGCAGCTGAGGGCTCGAAGGGTGTTTTCTGTTGTCATTAAATAGTGAGTTACTCGTTAATATAATCTAACCAAATCTGAACTAACCTAACCTAGCGTAACCTAACCTAATTAGTACCAACATATCTCTCTCCGCAGTAAAAATGTTTCTAGATTTTTATAAAAAAAATTTAATGTTCCGAGTTATCAAAAGTGCTACCTCACAAAAATTACCCCACTACATCTATGAATTATCACACACTCGACCTCACTTATCCCCAGTTGCCTACACACACACACACACACACACACACACACACACACACACACATGTGTTCCTGAGGATGTCATTAGACGAAAGCGCTTGAGCACCACTCTGTGTTTCCTTTCCTTCGTGATTTTATTCATCATATATATATATATATATGGGATGAATTTCACAATTAAGCACGTGAAATGAATGAATGAATGATGCAAACTGACGAGGTGTACTTCTGAATACACGAAAGGCCTTGGAATCGTTTTTCTTTTTCCTTGTGGGTTTCCATCATATATACGAGGGTACTTCAATAAGTATCCACACTTTTTATTTTAATGATAATATAATATATATAATATATACTCGTAATAACGAGCCAAACTGAGATCTATAGGCTTATTTAGGCTAACAACAGTATAGGCTTATTTACGCTACTCGTAGCTGTCACATATCGTACGAGTAGTGAGCATTTCAATTTGTACTCTGGAAGAACAGAGATACGTGGTTCGTTTTTTGTGGGCAGAAGATGTGAAAGGAGCTGAAATTCACACGCGTTCATGTGCTCAGTATGGGAATAATGCTTTACCACGGCGAAGTGTGTACGAGTGGATTCAAATGTTCAAAGAAGGTCAGACATGTGTGACAGATGCTCAGCGCTCAGGACGACCGTCAACATCAACCAGTGGTGACAAGCAGGAAGAAGCCAGAGCCATGATTTTCGATGACAGAAGATTAACAATAAAAGAAATTGCATCTTCATTAGACATCAGTCAAGGGTCAGCCTATTCGATAGTTCATAACATTCTTGGCTTTCACAAGGTTTATGCAAGATGGGTGCCCAAACAGTTGACAGAAGAGCACAAGCGTAATCGTATGGACGTCTGCTCTTGTCTTTTGGCGCGGTATCATAATGGAGGTGAAAACATTTTGGAGCGCATTATCACTGGAGATGAAACCTGGATCCATCACTGTGAACCAGAAAGCAAACGACAGAGCATGCAGTGGAAGCATCCAACATCTCCCGTTGCAAGGAAGTTCAAAACGCAGCCGTCAGCAGGTAAAGTTATGCTAACACTGTTTTGGGATACACGAGGCCCTATCCTTGAACATTATCTAGAGCGTGGAACTACAGTAACAAGTGCATCGTATTCTGACATGCTTCGGAATGAGTTAAAGCAAGCAATTCGCACAAAACTGAGAGGGAGATTGTCTGAAGGTGTTATTCTGTTACCCGACAATGCGTTCCCTCATACCGCTGCACAGACTAGAAAATGCCTTCAAGAACTTAAATTTGAAGTTTTCGAGAGATCAGCGATTCCAAGGCGATGATGACCTGAAGGAGGCGGTGCATGACTGGTTACGCACATGGCCAAAAACATTCTTTTGTGGTGGCATTAGGAAGTTTGTAGTTCGCTGGACTAAGTGTATTGAGAAACAGGGAGACTATGTTGAGAAGTGGTGTGTTTATAATCTATCAGATGTGAAAATAAAATTGTGAAACTAAAAAGTGCGGATGCTTATTGAATTACCCTCATATATATATATATATATATATATATATACAGGGCGTCCCAAAAAAATGTATACACACTTTAAATAATTATAAAGGCAGTGTTTATTAAAATACATTTCATTTTCAAAATGTAATAGAATCTACAGACATTATTTAATTGTTTTGTCAACGCCTGTTTTCAAACTGACGTCCGTTCTGGTCCAGGCACTGCTGATAACGCGAAGCAATGGAATCGCAAACATCACGAAACATTTCGTTTGGTATTTGTGTGCATTCTCGTTCAATGGCTGCTCTCAATTCAGCGACTGTTGCAGGTTTTATAGCGTAGACTTTGTCTTTTAAGTATCCCCATAAAAAAAAGTCTAGTGGTGTGAGGTCTGGTGAACGCGGAGGGTATTCTACGAAATCCCTTCGTCCAATCCACATCCACATCGTGCCAAGTACCACTCGCAATACTCCACTCTTCGGTCCGGATCATCTTCATTAATAGCATGGACTAATCTTGGAATGTAACTTTTCCATTGACAGCGCTTCAAAATGCGTTGGACAGACGATTCTGAAATTCCTACCTCACGACTCGCTTGCCGCACAGATTTTCTTGGACTTTGGTGATACGTTTCCAGTACTCTTTCTTGCTTTGTGGGGCTTGTCGATGTCCGTGGTCTTCCGGAACGCTTCTTGTGGACATTATGAACAGTTCCATCGGCTTCAAACTTATCTCTAATTCGAGTGATGGTAAGTCGCGTTGGTGGATCTGTTTGAAACTCCCTCCTAAACTGTCTTTGCACTTCAACTGCGTTTTCACACTTCCAGTAGCATTTTAGAATGAATTTCCTTTGTTAAAAGCTTAGTCTGACTGCCATTATTAATTCTAATGGGTTTAACTTGGAAAGAAAGAAACATCAATTGAGCTATCAGCTGTTAAAGTGTGTACACATTTTTTGGGACGCCCTGTATATATATAATATATATATATATATATAATATATATATATATATATATATATATATATATATATATATATATATACACACAGGGTGGGCGGAAAGTAGCTCCCTATTTTGGATTGGTAAAAAAAATACGTATATTATCCATTTATTTCAGAAGAAATAATATGAAAAGGTAGACATACTGTACATGGTAGGTTTTCTCTAAAATTCAATGTGGGCTCCAACTCTTTCCACCAGCTTCTGGAGCCGCCCAGGAATGGCGTCCACTGACTTTAGCAGGAACTCCGGCGGGATGGAGGACATGACTTCCCGAATTCGGTCCTCCAGTTCTTCCAATGTCCTCGGTTTGGTGCAGTAGACTTCTTCCTTTACCCACCCCCAAAGAAAGAAGTCGCACGGTGTCAAGTCGGGGCTCCTGGCTGGCCATTGATGTGGACCACGACGACCCATCCAACGCCCAGGGAAGTGGGCATCCAGCCACTCACGGACAACAAGAGCGAAGTGCGGAGGGGGCCATCTTGCATAAATATCAGATCGTCGATGTTCTCCCATGTGCTGACAACCGGCCAGACCTCGTTTCGCAACATAGCAAGGTACCGCTCAGCATTCATGGTGTTGCGCAGAAGGAACGGGCCCACAACGTGATCTGAGGTCATACCACACCACACCGTTACACTGAACCAATTCTGCCGTTTTTCAGCGGTAACCATGGGATCCTCTCCTGCCCAGTAGTGGCAATTGTGGCGGTTGACAAAGCCTCCGACGTGGAACACCGCCTCGTCGCTCCAGAGGATGTTGCGGAAGAGATGGGGCCAGTCTTCATGCCAAGCCAGCATGATTTCCCCGAACTCCATGCGAATGTCGCAGTCCTCGTCCGAGAGAGATTGGCAGTAATGCGGCTTCCACGCACGCCAGTTCAGCTCCTTCTTCAGCACAGTTCGCACTGAGTAGCGGGAGAGTCCACTTTCCCGAGCTGCCTGGCGAGTTGACTTTCGTGGACTCCGTGCGAACATTTCCTGAACTGCCTGCACCGTCTCCTGGGCCCTGGATGTCGAAGGGCGACCACATCTTCGAACATCTGCCACAGACCCCGTGGTCATGAGCTTCGAGTGGCAGTTCTTGATTGTTTTCGGGTCCACTTGGGCACGTGGTCCGTGAATGGCCCGCCACCATCTTTGAACTCGAACGACAGATTGCCAAACTTCGTACCGTGCCGCCAACTGGGCACGCTCCTGCAGTGTTAAACGCTCAGCTATGTTACCCTTCAATCTGAAATGAAAAAAAAAAAATGAACGTTACAATTGTACCACTTTCGAGAACACAAAGAGAACACTTTAGAGAAAAAAAGATTACCGTTACAATTGTACCACTTTAGAGAACACACCATAACAATATAACAATACAATCACAATTTATACATAATTTATATGTAATTTAAATTAGGGAGCTCTTTCCGCCCACCCTGTATATATATATATATATATATATATATATATATATATATATATATATGTTAGTGTAGTGGTAAGATGTCGTATCCGGGATGTTGCCCTGTGACGCGGCAACGAAACCTCCTCGGTGCTACACGTTTTACTTCGGTCTTCGTGTTAAAATGAATCTACTGTTATTGTAATTTTCCATATATATATATATATATATATATATACTGTAAACAAGAGTAGAATGAAAATAATTTAAACCGTTATAAAAGTTTTTCATTTTAGCTGACAGGAAATTAAAGAATTTAAGAGGTCAGGAATTCACAGTATACATTGATATATATAAGCAAACAACCACAGGGAAAAAGGAAAAAGAAACACGAAATCCGAGCGCTTTCGTGATATATTCACATCTTCAGGGACAAGAAGGAAAACTATTTCTTTCTTGTCGCTAAAGATGTGAATATATCACGAAAGCGCTCGGATTTCGTGTTTCTCTTTCCTTTTTCCCTGTGGTTGTTTGCTTATTAATAAGATCACGTGTTATTCTGTGATTGTACTGCATATATATATATATATATATATATATATACAGGGTGGCCCAAACAAAATGGCACCAATTTTGAGAAGTGATATCTCAATAACTATTACAGCTAGGGACTTAAAAGAACAACTAAATGAAAGATAATTATTTTCTCTTTAAATACTTATTCTATGGCTTGACGGTTATAAGCTCATATAATGCCCAAAATTGGCTTCCAAAAAAAATATACAAAAAAAGTTGCGCATTTATATTTATTCCTTGATCCTAATTTTAAATGAAATTTTTCTATTCCAGACCCCTCAAAATGGGATTGAGAGAATCTGATAAGAACATTATACAAGCACTACGTGAAGAAAAAGGATATTCATTAAACAGAATCCTTTACGAATTTCCAAATAGAAATTGGAAAAAAAGAACTGTGGCACATTTTTTACAAAAACTTAAAGAAACCGGCAGCAGTCAACGGCGTCCGGGAAGTGGTCGACCAAAAAGTATTAGAACGCCAGAAAACATTGAAAAAGTAAATGAAATGGTTTTAAGTCAAGAGGAACAACCGGAAACAAGTAAAAGTGAGCGTGAAGTTGCGAAAGAAACCGGGATTTCACGTTCATCAGTACAGCGAATAATTCGAAAAGATCTTGGGTTGAAAACATTTAAGAGGGTGAAGGTTACTGCTTTATCGGAGCCTGTGAAAGAAAGACGTTTCCATCGATGTAAAAATCTATTGCGAAGATTTCGGTCAAATGAGTCTGTGAAAAAAATTTGGTTTTCTGATGAGAAACGATTTACGGTCGAAACACCACGAAATACCCAAAATGATCGGGTTCGTGCAGCAGTGGCGACAAAACTCATGTTGACCCAAAACGACTTTTGCGTGAAAAAAACACTTTTCAGATTCGATAATGGTTTCCCTTGCAGCGTCATCTGAGAACAAAACACCCATCATTTTTATTCAGCGAGGCGTTAAAATTAACTCAATTTACTACTGTAATGATATTTTGTCTCCAATGTTGTCAGAGATCAAGGAGACGAGCACTGATTTTGTGTTCATGCAAGATGGAGCCCCATCTCATAGAGCCAAGGAAACAATAACATTTCTCAATAATAATTGTCCTGGTTTTATCGAACCAAATAATTGGCCACCATGCAGCCCAGATCTAAACCCCATTGACTACTTTGTGTGGTCTGCCTTAGAGAGAGAAGTCTACCATGGTCAGAAAATCCGTGATGTGAACCATCTTCGTGAAAGAATTCAGGCTGTATGGGAAAATCTCTCACAAGTGACGATCTCAAAGGCAATTTCAAAATGGAGGGCGAGATTACAGGCTGTGGTTGACCATAATGGAGGGCAGATTGAGCCATTTATTGAAAATTAGGTTTAACTTAAAACCATAGAACTTCGTTTAAAGACCGTAAATTAGAAGATAATTAATTAGAAAAAAATAAAAGGAATAAATATAAATGCGCAACTTTTTTTGTATATTTTTCTTATAAGCCAATTTTTGGCATTACATGGGTTTATAACCATCAAGCTATTGAATAAGTATTTAAAGAGAAAAGAATTATCTTTCATTTGGTTGTTTTCTAAAATCCCTAACTGCAATGGTTATTGAGATATCACTTCTGAAAATTGGTGCCATTTTTTGGGGGCCACCCTGTATATATATATATATATATATATATATATATATATATATATATATATATATATATATATATATATATTGTGGTGTGTGTAGATATGTATACAAGTTATACATGATGTATGTTATCCGCCGTAATATCTTTTATAATCCTTATACTATTATTATAGGAATTAAATTGTTTATTAAGAATAATTAAAGCCAGTCTGTAATTCTATTTTAATACAGGAATCTTCTCATATAACTAAATTAAACTGTTTTTTAGAAAATAAATAAGAAGAAAATGAGTTACTCGAGTTTTTTTTCTTCTTTCTCTTGAACATAATGATGTATTTTATGATTAAATGTTGATTATAATGCATTGTAAGTGATATTAACCAATGCGAAATGGCTATAATAAAACTATTTCATCCCGTATGTAAACTATATGTTTTTGGACTAGTCACTTTTTCATTTTTGCGAGTGTTGGGCGGCCTTAGCTCATTGGGTGACACCGCTTTTCCGTAAACGAAATGGAGCATGAGGTCGGTCAGGGG